>CM019148.1:85369595-85618628 GCA_009733165.1 Naja naja | reverse complement strand
TCCATTCAGGTTTGCTCACGTGATTGATGCCAGTCACCTGATGCTAGTGGATTGAACCACTCAAGTCCCAGCAAGCTTGGGCGATCCTTGTCCACACCATGGTCAGGCAAGCTGGTGTGGCCTTTTGAACTTCACATTGAATTCTCTTGTTCCAACTACTGGAATCTTGTCTCTTGTTCCAACTACTGGAATCTTGTTCCTTTAGTCTTTAAGAGTCAGTGCTTGCTTCTTGAAATGCTTCTTCTGAATGTTTGGGAGTAGTCTGTGAATAGTGTCCCATGACACCATAGATAAATAGGAGCCTGAGTCCACTTCCATTTGGCAATTAGTACCTTGACATGCACTTTTCTGTTATTGATAGAAGAAGAATGACCAATAGTTACTGTCTGATGAGTTTCATTCTTCCCATTTGCTTCTGTGCTGCACCCCATTTTCTCACTGAGGTTGTTGGGCTTGAATTCTTTGTCAGGAAACTTCCTTCTGTTGGGTGGAGTTCTGGATGATTTGCAGACTCTTGCTAGATGTCCTCTTTTTTCACAACGGAGGCAGATGGTATCTAGGAACTTGCATTCAGTGCGGGGTGGCTTCCCCACAACCTCTGCAGTAGAAATCTTGCCTCTTTCTTCCCAGGTCTTTTTTCCGCTCCATTCTGAGTCTATAAATTCCTTCCTCCACCTCACTACAGTCTGACTCAGAATCTATTTGCTCACAATGAGTTGTTGTGGACTTTTCCACATCAGGAAGGCTTGTGGCCTTGTTAATTTTCTTCATGGCTGCTGCTGAGGACTTGGTAGCTTCTGCTGAAGAGGCCTCTTCTATTGCTTCCTTCAGCGTGATCTTAGGTCTTAGTAATAACTTGCTCTGAAGCACCTTGTCTTTAAGGCCCAGAACAAATTGATCACGATGGCCTCTTCTAAATTGGTAAATTCACATGCACCCCAATGTCTCTTAAACTTGCCACGGTCGCTTACGCTCGCTTTCCTTGATCCCGACGATAAAACTCATGTCTCTTAATGAGGCACGATACTTGTGCAATGGGCTCTTAACAACTTTTCTAAGTCAGGCCATTCCATTACCTTCACGCCTGCAGCTCCCCGCCAATGCCTTCCATCTTGAAAACTGCCGACCGCAGTGTGTGAGAAAGACCGCCTCTTCCGCCGAAATGTCAGCAAGATCGCTTTCCTTCCAGATACATTTGGAAACGATCTGCATACGCCTCCCAGTCTTCTGCCGCCGGATCGAACGGGCTGGGGGTGTTCAGCGCAGCCATCTCTCTTCTTCTGTTCCGCGTTGCTTTCTTCTTCAGGAAGATCCCATCCTTGTCGCCAGTGTTAAGTTTGCATGAAGAGACAGACACGGAGTGCTTCAAGCTCTTTGTTTATTAGTGACTACAGCTCAGAACGAACCCACTTTGGCTGGTCTGTGGCTGCTAGTTATAGCCAGCAGCCGCAGTTGCTAGCCAATCAGAGTGCAGGGTTTTCCGACTTTTAAACCAATCATTTCTTACATTTTACAAGAACAGTTCAAACTAAACCAATGACTTTAAACCTGCATACATAACAGTACCCTCCTTCTCTCTCTCTCTCTCTCTTTCTGTGTGTGTGTGTGTGTGTGAGAGAGAGAGAGAGAGAGAGAGATATGCTGTTCCAGAAGTTGTGACAAGAGTCTTCCTTATCCTGCAAGTTGGAAACATTGAATACAAGGAAACATGTAGTCCCTCCACTCCTAATCCCTAGTGCCAGTCCAGAAGGATATTGTAATCAACAACATTAAAAGTCATTGTAGGAAGTGCAGAGAGGGCATTTCGCTCTTTCATCTGTACCCAGCCACCCCAATCATAATATTAATTCAGAATTAATTAATTTTTCACATTTTTGAACTATCCATCTCCCTGCTAACGTTCTCCTTTCCCACTTCTTCTGTTCTTCAATCCCCTTTCCTTGAAAAAAAATTGTATGCATCACAAACGTGTGTTAAACTGTATTTCATGCAATGAAATATTTTTTTTTATTTTTAATTATTTATTTACCTTTCACATCTTTGAACTGCCCATCCCCTGCCATACTGGACCTTGGCATGTGCCTTCCCATCAGAAAAAATAAATGATGAGTTAAGCAACATCATCTAAATATGTTAACATGAATCTTAGGCAGCAAAAAGAAAATTTTGTTTTCTAGAAAGAAAAACTGCTGCTGTTGCTATTATTACTCAATAGCTGGACTCAATCAGGAAGAGGAAAAAGGTCAGAGTTTTGATCATAGAGTTGTGGCCACCATCTTGCATTTTTAACCTATCCTGTGGACATTCATAACAGTAGACGTTAAAGTTTTCAAAGCTTCCAAAGTATTTTGTGGGACCGTGTGCAAAGGAAAGGCAGGACACGGCAGTACGGTAGAACACTTTATTTTAATACTGAAGCAAAAAGCCCCTCAGCCGCGGCAGGCACCGGCTTTTTAAAGCCGGCACTATCCAAAGCTTCAGCCACTGATGGAGCTTCAATTTTCCTGCCGGTGGCTGAACCAATGAGTGGAGTCTGCTATCAGACTCCACTCATTGACCATATAAGGGCATACAGAACACCCCTTCCCTCTTGGTTCGTGCCGACCAATCCAGTCTCTCCTACTGTACATAGTCATGTAAGTAGACGGGGCTTTTATGGGTGCGACTGGACCTGCGCACCTCACTTGTTCCTGGGGCAGCAGCCTGATCAGTTGGGTCTGCCTCTGCTCCAGTCCCCGCCCGCAGAACACTCTGGAACTCTGTTTGTGGCGCAGCCGGGACCATCGAGCCTGAGGCCTCAGATGTACACCGCGGGACTTCTTCTGCACATGGTAAGGGTCTGTGGTTTAGTCTTATTGGGTTTGGTGTCTGTTCTACTGGTTGCTCCATTGCAGGTGCTGCGTGTTGGGGGTTAGGCCGGTAGTCTGAATTTGGGACCCGGCCCCTAGTTGGTCGATATGGCACTCCCAGAGTCTTCCTTCTGTTGTCTCCACTCGATAGGACATGGGTCCCATAATTTCAGTCACTTTAGCTGGTACCCATGTGGGTCCTCCTGTATAGCTATGGGCGTAGACTGGGTCCCCTGCCGTGAACTACGTGCATTTTCCCGTTGAAACCAGAGGGGTCTCGGGGCTGTAGTTTGTGTGGACTTGGATGAGCATAGTCCTCAGTCTGCGGCCCATTAGCAATTCCGCTGGGCTTCGGTGTGTTGTTGTGTTCGGTGTGGTGTGTTGGGGCAATAGCATGCAGTCAACTTTTCCTGCCAGTCCCTGTGGTCCATCCTCTGCAGGGTGTCGATAGTGGATTGGACAATGATCTCCACTTGTCCATTTGTGGCTGGGTGCACAGGGGCCGACAGTACGTGACAGATCCCCAGCCTGGGCAGGAACCCCTTGAATTGTTGGGATGTGAACTGGGGTCCGTTATCCAAGATTAGGATGTCTGGCAGGCCATGGGTCATAAAGGTCCTGCGGATTGTCCTTATAGTCACCTCTATAGTGGTTGACTTCATTATGACTACCTCCAAGCACTTGGAATATGCATCCATGACTATAAGGAAAGTTTGTCCGTGGAACGGTCTGGCAAAGTCAACATGCACCCTGGCCCAGGGTGCTGTTGGCATTTCCCATTTTCTGGGTCTGGCTGCTGGTGGCACTGGTCTGGTTTCCTGGCAGGGTGTGCAGGTGGTGACCCAGGTTTCTATGTCCTTGTCAAGGCCAGGCCACCATACATAGCTTCTCGTGAGGGCCTTCATCCTAACTATACCTGGGTGGCCCTCGTGCAGTAGTTCTAATATTTTGTTTCTTAATGGAGGGGGATTACTACCCGGTCTCCCCACAGTAGACAGCCTTTTTGCATTGACAGTTCCGCCTGTCTATTCTTATATTTATTTATTTATTTATTTATTTTTTGGGACTTGTATGCTGCCCCATCTCCGAAGACTCGGGGCAGCTTACAGCTAAAAACAACAACAATAAATAATTAAGAAAAGATTAAACCAAATTTACAAGCCCAAAAGACGAATTTACAATACTTAAAAATCTAACCCGCCCCCCAAGAAGGGTCACAGCCCGGATTGGTCAAACAACCAGGTCTTCAAATCATGGCAGAAGGTGCGGAGGTTAGGGGCCAGACGGAGCCCCAGGGGGAGTTGGTTCCAGAGGTCAGGGGCTGTGACAGAATAGGCTCGTCGGGGACCGCCAACCGCATTGGCCCACCGACGGGACCCCAAGGAGTCCTTGCCTGTGTGCTCGCACAGGGCGGCTGGCATTCAATGTCAGCAGGAGTCGCTCCCTTAAATATTGAGGACCCATGTCATGAAGGACTTTGTACGTTAAAACTAAAACCTTGATCTGAATTATCAAGAATGACATTAGGTTTGATAGGAGCATGGGTAAAGCAGGAGGGGGGTAACATGGGAGAATCGGGAGACTCCCATCACCACACCGCCAAGATTCTGCACCAGCTGCAATCTCCGGATGGTATTCAAGGGCAGTCCTAAGTAGAGAGCATTGCAGTAGTCGAGTCTAGAGGTAACAAGGGTGTGAGTGACTGTGCGCAGGGCATCTCGGTCCAGAAATGATGAATAGTTGATGAACAAGGCGGAGCTCGGCAAAGGCCCCCCTGGCAACGGCCCCCACCTGCTCCTCCAACCAGAGCCGTACATCCAGGAAGACCCCAGATTCTCCGCCTATCCACAGGGGGCAACACCGCTCCCCCTATGGCCAAATATGGATATTCCTGACTGGGCCGAGATGCCAGTATGCACAGCCACTCAGTCTTGGCTGGGTTGAGTCAAAGCATGTTCCTGCCATCCAAACTGCACCATCCAAACACTGGGTCATCAGGAGAGGGCATCACTGATCTGGTTCGGGTGGAGATGTACAGCTGGGTGTCATCTGCATTGATGGAATCTCACCCCAAACCACAGATGATCTCACCCAGCTGCTTCATATAGATGTTAAATAGCAGAGGGGAGAGAACCGACCCTGAGGGACCCCACAAGAGAGCACCCTTGGGGTCGACCTCTGCCCTCCTGCCAATACCGATTGCAACCGACCCGAGAGGTAGGAGGTGAACCACCAAGCACAGTGCCCCCACTCCCAACCCCTCAAGGCGCCGCAAAAGGATACCATGGTCGATGGTATCAAAAGCCGCTGAGAGGTCTAATAGGACCAGGACAGAGGAAAAACCCCTGTCCCAGCCCTCCAGAGATCATCCATCAGCGCACCAATGCCGCCTGCTGAAACCAGGTCGAAGCCCGATTGATACGGATCCAGGTAGTCCGCTTCATCCAGGAAGAGTGGAAACTGCCGAGCCACCACACTCTCAACAACCTTCGCCAAAAAGCGAAGGTTGGAGACTGGATGAAAGTTGTCTAACACGGTCGGGTCCAGGGCAGGCTTCTTCAGGAGGGGTCTCACCACCGCCTCCTTCAAGGTGGAGGGAAAAACACCCTCCCTTAATGAAGCGTTGACAACTGCCCAGAGCCAACTGCAGGTGGCCTCCCTGGTGGCATAAGCCAGCCAGGAAGGACACGGGTCCAACAAACATGTGGTGGAACTCAGGCGCCACATAGGTCCACTTCATCCTCGGAAACAGGATCGAACTCATCCCAGGTCACACTGGCCAGACTGCCTGTATCCCGTTCCTCAGACCACTGCAAATCAGAGGACAACCCGCTCCGAATCCAAGCGATCTTATCCGACAGATATTGGCCAAACTCCTCAGACCTTCCCTGCAACAGGTCCGCCCCCTATGTATGAAGGAGAGAGCGGGTGGCCTGAAACAGGGCGGCTGGGCGGTTATTCATGACGCTATGAGGGCGGAGAGATAAGATCTTCTCGCCGCCCCATAGCTACCAGGTAAGTCCTAATATGGGCTCTTATCTGGGCTCAATCGACTGGGAGTGGACCTCCACCTGCTCTCTAACCCCCTCCGATGGCATTTCATCTCCCAGAGCTCCTCCGTATACCAAGGAGCCATCCGGGATCCACGGCGCAGAGGGGACGATGGGGACAACCCTGTCGAGGGCATCCAACACAGCCTGTTGCCAAGCGGACGCCAGATCCTTGACAGAGCTGTGGGCAAGGGAAGAGGGAAAAAACCCCAGTTCCGCCTGGAACCTCTCAGGGTCCATCAGGCGCCTGGGGCGGAACCATCTAAGTGGCTTCTCATCCCAGCAGTGGGGGGCGGCCTGTTGGAAGACCAGCCGTAGGAGATAGTGATCAGACCATGGAACGGGCAATGCCTCAAAAGTAGCTTGCCCTCTGTCACTACGCCACTGCTCAGGGATAAAAACTAGGTCAAGAGTGTTCCCCCCCTCATGAGTCAGGCCCTGAATTAATTGGGTCAGGCCCATCGCTTCCATAGAAGCCATGAATTCCTGGGCCAAACCCGACGTTCCCCAGGGAGGGCAGATTGAAGTCCCCCAGGACTATAAGGCCCGGGAACTCCACTGCCACCCCCCAGTGGACATTGAGAAGCCCAGGCAGGGCTGCTGTCACACAGCTGGGGGAAAGGTATGTCAGCAGCAAGCCCACCCGACCATTAGGCCCCCACCTCAGGAGGAGGGTCTCACTCCTGCCTATCTCTGGGACAGTGACCTCCTTTGGAAACAAGGTCTCCTGGATAACCACAGCCACCCCGCCACCCCTTCCCTGGGCCCGTGGCTGGTGCAAAACCCGAAACCTGGAGGGCAATTCAACCAGAGGGACACCACCCTCTGGGCCCAACCAGGTCTCGGTGATACAAGCCTGGTCCGCAGCCTCCTCCTCGATGATCTCACGGAGGAGGGAGGACTTATTAGCCACGGACCTGGCATTAAAATACATCAACCTAAGCCCAGGGGTCCCAGTTCCCATGTCCCCTAGGGAGGAGGCCATAGGGTCGGAGCAGCAACTGCACAGAGATGGCGGGTGCCTCCCAACACGTGATATGGCCCTATGCCTCGACGCCTCCCTCCCAACCACCCTGGGAATCGTCCCCACTCAGACCCCGGGCCCTGCCGCCCCCAACCCCCACCCCCCCGCCATGCACCAGGCTGCAAAAGACCCATCCACCCCCCCCTCCCTAAGACACCAATTAAAAATTTAAAAGTCTCCCTTCCTGCCAAATTTAAAATTTAAACCCTTGGTCACAGCATGCCACCTCTTGGGATCCCAGGATCCGTCATTAAGGTAAGCTCTTGACAGCCCAAGGGGCCACTTCACAGACAGGGAGCCTGAGGGCCCGAACTCCAGCAGGGAATAGGCAGACATGACAAATACATCTCAGGGCAAGTTGGTACAGGAGGTAGTTGGTTAGGTGGAAATATTGCAAAGGTGGAAATACAATACAACAAAGGGCCAGGGGATGGTAGTCAGGGAACAGTCCACAATCAGCAGCTCTCTCACAGCTGCCGAAGGTCAGAGTCAAAATAGACCAGTCACTGCTCTGCCACCACAGTGACTTGTGGCAAAAGTCCTGAGCAGCCCCCTGCCCTCTCACTGCAGGGGGGTTAAGTCCTGCCATTGCCCTCTCACTGCAATGGGGAGTAGCCAAGCCCCGGAGAAAGGAGGCAAGATACAAGTCTGGGTAAGTGGTATAGATGAACCGGGCACCCTCAATAGTGCCAAACAAGTCCAGAGTGACATTAGCAGACAAAGAGACAGTGGCCAAAGATGGAACCCATGAGCAGCATGGGGTGGCCAGGTCCTTAGGAGTCCAAAAACTGCAGTTTTTGCATGCTGGTCACGATCACGGGTCTAGAGCCACGGCGCCATCCCTTCTTGGGGGGGGGGTCTCTGCCAAAGACTCGACCCACAACCCCGTCCGGGGCAGTACCGGCTCACCCAGCCCGGGCCGTGACCACGAACACCTCCCTTCTGGGCCCTCCAGACCTGCAAGCCTCTGCCCCTCCCCGTAGGTCTTTCTCTCCCAGAAGTCTCACTTCTGGGGAGGAGGAAGGGGCAGTTCTTCGAGGATGGGACAGAAGGCCCAAACCCCTGCAGAAATGCTGCCCCTGTCCACAAGCAGGAGAAAGGGGGGGCCATTGGGCCAGCAGTCCCGCTGTCATCGGACTCTTTGTGGTTACCACGGCACCACAGGCCACAGACCGCCACTACTGCCGCTGCCTTCCATGGCGCCAGGCCCCTGGTGCCGCAGCTGAATCCCAGATTGCCGAGGCCGTCGTGGCCACCGCCGCCATCAGATCCTAGTGCTGCCGCGCCCGTCGCCAGCACCAAACAGCTGACGACCACCACTAGCGACGTCATTGGGTCCTCGGCAGGTATCGCCATCGCCACAGGCGCTGAAACTTCCTGGCACCGGGGCTCTGCGAGGCAGGGGGTGTGAGACAAACGGCGTTGCTGCCACGCCTCCAATCCCGCCAGCAATCCTACAGCCACTGCAAAGGCCGCGGGGGGAGAATCCCAGCAAACGCTGAATCGCCGGCCCACTTTCAGCCGGAGAGGTTCCAGCAGCATCCCACAACCCTCCAGGGACGACTCCAAGGGAACCAGCAACCGTAGGCAAACCTCTTCTCTCGATAATCACCAAAACCTCCAAATGCCCGAAAGAGCCCACTCACCGCCGAACTGCCATCTTGGGCATGCGCACAAAGGATCAATATTATATGGCTGGAATTCCTCCCCTGAGGTTGTTCCTGGCCATCCCCTCCATACCCAGTTTGAAATCTGCGCCATGACTCTGTCTCGGCCTGTGAGTCTCACAATTTCAGACGATGTCATCAATCCAGGCATTATGCTTTCTGCAAGCAGTATGGACATGGATGGTGCTGGGTCTTCGGCTGGGTCTGGAAGGGGGCAGCGGCTGAGTCCATCAGCGTGTGCAATTTCTTTTCCCGGCTTATGGACCAGGCGGTAACAGTAAGCAGCCAGGAAAACTGTCCATCTTAGCATCCTCAGCGACAGTATATTTGGTGTGGGTTTGTCACCCACAAGGATGCTTAGCAGGGGTTTATGGTCCATAATCAAGTCGAAACACCTTCCATATAGGTATTCATGGAAGCGCTTGACCCCTGCGACTGCTGCCAGCGCTTCTTTATCTATCTGGCTATAATTCCGCTGCATCTTAGAAAGAGTCTTGGAGAAATACGCTATGGGAGCTTCTGTTCCATTGGATAGTCTGTGGCTGAGGACAGCGCTGATGCCATAGGGGGATGCATCGCATGTCAGGGTCAGAGGCAGCATCGCTACATTGGGTGAGCATGCTGCTTGATGTCAGGATGCTTTTGATTTTCTGAAATGCATCAGCCTCACGTTTCCCCCACTTCCAAAGGGCCGTCTTGTCCAGCAGTCTGTGGAGTAGTTCTGCAACAGTCTCCTTCTGCGGTAGGAAGACATTGTAAAAATTAAGTAGGTCCAGGAATGCTTGTAGCTCTGCCTTGTTTTGTGGAGGGGGGGCTTCCCGAATGGCCTTTAGTTTTCCGGTTGTGGGTCGGATGCCTGTGGCATCTATTAGGAACCCCCAAAACTCCACTTGTGGCATGGCTATTTGGCACTTGCTTCTTTTAAGCTTAATCCCCGCTTCCTGGAACCGGCCCAGGACTGTCTTCAACCGTTCCATTAGTTGGCCTCTTTTGTCTGCTGAGACGATGACATCGTCGAAGTATGGCACCACCCCTGGTATGTTGTGTAAAGGCTGCTCCATGATGCTTTGGAACAGGCCTGGCGCTATGCTGACCCTGAACTGGAGCCTCTTACATTTGAACGCTCCCCAGTGCATGACTATGGTCTGCATCTCTGTGGTCTCCTCATCGACGGGTAGTTGTTGGTAGGCCTGGGCCAGGTCTAACTTGGCGAATATAGTCCCTCAGCCCAGGGAGTGTAAAAGGTGCTATACCACGGGCACTGGGTAGGCGCTTTGCTGTAATGCCCTGTTTAACGTAGTCTTGTAATCAGCACAGATGCGAACTGACCCATCTGGCTTTATGGGGGTGATGATTGGGGTCTCCCACTTTGCGTGGTCTACTGGCTCTAGGACCCCTTGGCTTATCAGTTTGTTCAGTTGCTCTTCCACCTTTGGGCAGAGAGCAAATGGAATGCGGCGTGGCTTTAGAAGGATTGGCACGATGCTCAGGTCTAAGCTGAAGGAGATGGGGGTCCCCTTATACTTGCCCAAGGAGTCATCGAACACATCGCTGAATTCCTTCTACAGCTCTGTGATGTCTGCTGCTGGCCTGGGGGGGTTGGCTTCTGTTGCGTGGACTCCGGTGATTCCTATCTGCAGCGGCTGGAACCATTACCTTCCGAGCAGGCTGGGAAGGTCCCGGTCGACTATGGTGAGTGGCAGAGTTCCGGAGAATGTGCCATATTCCACGCGGGCGATCTTCTTCCCCACAATGGGAATTCGAGAGCCCTGGTAGTCCCTCAGTGTGATGGCTTTTGACTGCAGCTGGTCACACCATTGCTTGGGTTGGAGCCATTTTAGGGTGTCCCAAGAGATCATGGAAATGTAGGACCCCGAGTCCACTTCCATGCGGCATGGTTTGCCTTCTATGTTGATGGTGGCCATAATCTTGTTGGCCTCAAAGGCATCTGTGCGCTTCACCCGACTTGTGTGTAGCCTACATAGGTGAGGTGAGCTTCTTCCTCTCTGGACCCGTCCCTTCTTTTGAATTTTGCGCCGGCTGGGTTCTTCTACTATCTGCTCTGGCAGCCATATTGCCTGGCAGGGGACGCCGCTCACCTGCCCTCTTTGCTGGCCGGTTGCGATGCGCGGCAAACCTCTGCGATGTGGCCCTGGCATTTGCATCTGTGGCATACTGTGTCTTGGAACTGGCAGGCCAAACGGTGATGCTGCCCGCCGCCAACACTGCACTCCCGGCTCCCGGTCTTCCCACTGGGCTTGCTGGACCTTAGCTTGTGGACCTCTCCATCGTCATCGTTGTCATTACCTTCAGAGGCGGATTCATGTGGCAATGGGTGGCAATCCGAGGTGGTTGCATGGATCTTCCCTGTTCCACAGATCCGTGCCGCTGAATTGTCTGATGATTCGGCAGCCCTTGCTTCATCTACAGCTTCTTTGAAGGAGACGTCCTCACGAGCCAGGAGCTTCTTTTGGAGTGCGGGGTCTCTCATGCCAAGGATGATCCGGTCCCGGATCATCCCTTCGGTGTCTGGGAACTTGCAGTTCTTCGTGATCTCAAATTGGCCACAAACACATTGATTGTTTCCCATTCTTTCTGGCTCTGCATGTAGAAATCATAGTGGCTGGCCAGGTAGGAAGGAGAGGGGCCATAGTGTCCTTTGAGGGTGCGTTGCAGCTCATCCCAGGAAACAGTCTGTGACCAAAATGTCCGCCATTTCATAAATCTCGATATCACAGTAAGTTAAGAACAATGCTTTTTTCTATGAATCAGGGGTGGTTTGCAGTCCGTTTACCTCTAGATGTAAGTTGAAACAGCCCATGTAGGATGACCATTTCTCCTTAGTTGGGTCGAACAGGATGGCCATGGGTCAGTGAGCCATGCTGGTTGCACGCTGGGTCATTTTGCTTAGCTGGTGCGTTCCTTCGTCTGCAGGAATGGCATCGGCTTGCCACGGTGTGCCTCTTGTTCTTTCCGCGGTTCAGGATCCCATCCTCGTCGCCAGTATTTTGTGGGACCACGTGCAAAGGAAAGGCAGGACACGGCAGTATGGTAGAACACTTTATTTTAATACTGAAGCAAAAAGCCGGTCAGCCACAGCAGGTGGCGGCTTTTTAAAGCCAGCGCTATCCAAAGCTTCAGCCACTGACGGGGCTTCAATTTTCCCACCGGTGGCTGAACCAATGAGTGGAGTCTACTCATTGACCATATAAGGGCATACAGAATACAAAGCTTTCGAATGTCTTTTTTGTTTTGATAGTATTGATCAAATATTACCCTACCAAGGGAGGCATTTTATTGTTCATTCTGTGTTATGGGATGAAAACTATGTCTGTAAGAACCATTACTGCAATGAAAAACAAGCATCTTTTGCCATGTATAATTGGACTAACTCACCAACAACTCATTTTTTTATGACCCTGTAATCCTGTGCAATTTAATTTTTAAAAATCCTGTTATTTTTCACTTAAATTAAACCAGAACACTTAGTTGGGATGCATTTTTCTTTCTTTCCATCATTCTGAGATTATGTTTTCTTGAATAAATGTTTTGCTTTTAATGGTACAGGTACTGTAAATAACTGATTTGATTTGAATGTTTTGTTCAGCTATTCTTTGTCGGTGTTTTTAATATGTCAAGTAGAATTTGAAAACTTTGTTATGGCTGTTCCTGATTATTTATCATTCAACTGAAAAACACAATTCAGTTCCTTAATATAATCAGTATAACTGTAGCAAGCATATAGAGCAGTGATGGGTAACTTTTTCCATGTTGCGTGCCAAAAGTGCATGCACATTTGCACATTCGCGTGCGTACATGCCTGCACCCATGATGCAATGCGTGACTCCCCCTGCCTCCCTGTGTATGCGCGCATGACCCCCTGTGCACACACCATGTTCCTCTGTGCATGTGCGCATGACCCCCTGCACCACACGAGAGGCGTGCGGTGTGGGGGGTCATGCACGCATGCACAGAGGAACATGGTGTGCATGCAGGGGGTCGTGCACGCATGGACAGGGGACAGGGGGAGTCATGCATGCACTGCATCATGGGTGCGTGCGCATGCAACTCCCCATGCTGCATGCCTCTCCCATGCATGCATCTCCCCCTGTGCATGTGCGGCAGATACCCAACAATCAGCTGGCTGGTGGGGGGCATGCAAGCATGTGCAGTGGGGCTGTTCCAGGCGACTTCTCATGTGGCGGCAGAAGTGGCTCTGCATGCCACTTCCAGCACACATGCCATAGGTTCACTATCACGGATATAGAGACAGCCCAATTGTATATGCAGAGAGGAGGCAAGAACTTGAAAACAGGCCAGAGCAGAGATGGTATTCAGCTGGTTCTGATCAGTTCTGGGGAACTGGTAGCGGAAATTTTGAGTCCTTCGGAGAACTGGCAAATATCACCTGTGACTGGCTCTGCCCCCATCTATTCTCTGCCTCCCGAGTCCCAGCTGATTGGCTGGGTCTTCTTTTGTTGCCCTGCACAGGAGAACAGAGCTGGAAATCAGGTTAGTGTGGAGGGGAGGGAATGGGGATTTTGCAGTAACTTTCCCCCAGAGTGGGATGGGAATGGAGACTTTACAGTATCCTTCCCCTGCCATGCCCACCAGGCCACGCCCACCAAGCCATGCCCACCAAGCAGCACCACTCCCACCAAGCCACACCCACAGAACCAGTACTAAAATTTTTTGAATCCCACCACTGGGCTGGAGATATATCAGAGCTTCACAGGTCTCCCTAATAAAAAAACAACAAACAAACAAACAAACAAATGTTGCTATTTTTCTGGGGCTGATTCTCTGCCTTTGGAATATGTGTTGAATTATGAAAGGATATTATCTCCTTCAGAGACTTTTACCATATCGAGAGCCAGTTAGGCTTAGTGGTTAAGGCGCCACACTAGAAATCAGGAGGCTGTGAGTTCTAGTCCCACATTAGGCATGAAAGCTGATGAGTGATTTTGGGCCAGTCACTTTCTCTCAGCCAAATCCACCTCACAGTGTTGTTATAGTGGGAAAAATAGAAAGAGGAAGAAGTATTATGTATGTTCACCACCTTGAGTTAACTTATAAATAAATAAAGGCAGGATAAATATTGAATAAATAAATAAATGATCATAAAAGCCTATTTCTTAGAAGCACGGTTTGCTCCTATGCTGAGTTCACCTCAATCTCCTTTAATTGTTTGGTGCTTCTGATGAGATTGAAAAAGAAGTTATTGTCAACTAGACATCAAACATTAGACAGCTGAAAAAAGTTCAGCATAATTCTTCAGTTCAGCTGGTAACAGAACTCAGTTCTATGAATAGGCATGCAAATGTTGTTGAAGCTTTTTCTCTAATTCATAGTTAACAGTAATAAGGGGCTTCCAAACATTCAGAAACCTGAAATTACTCCCATGTACCATTTTCATAAAGGACCTGTAGGAATGAAAACCCAAGTATTTGAATACCACTATCTCTATATGTCTCAGTTTCTATAACTGGGAAAAGAATAACATTAAGCAAGCAAAGCTGGGGCAAAATGAAGCTAACATTATGATATCTTAAAGGAAAAGTATCCTACAATTGTGTAAATATAAGTAGATTTGAAAAAGTCAGAGAAAGCTGTATTGATCCATGAGGAAAATGACAATAATGAGCCTCTATGGCGCAGTGGTTAGAGTGCAGTACTGCAAGCTACTTGTGCTGCAGCCAGCTGCCTACAATTTGGCAGTTCAAATCCCACCAGGCTCAAGGTTGACTCAGCCTTCCATCCTTCCAAGATGGGTAAAATGAGGACCCAGATTGTTGGGGGCAATAGGCTGACTCTGTAAAACACTTAGAGAGGGCTGTAAAGCACTATAAAGCGGTATATAAGTCTAAGTGCTATTGCTATTGCTAATAACAATGCATGAACAATATCCTAAAAAGGATCTGTAAATGTATCACTACAAAATAATATAATACATAATGCAGAGAAATTAGAGGAAATCCCCTCTTGGAGAAAAAAAGTAAAAGGAAAAAAAATCGCAGTGTAAACAGAAAGAGGGGAAGAATAGACTAGAAGTTGTTGCCATAAAGTCTGCATTAGCTCCAACTGCAAGCCAGTGAATAAAGAGTATGCAGCTCTTGCTATCAGTTAACATTTAGGGTCCTGGCATGCAAAAAAAAGAACCCCAAAACAAAACAATGGTGGTTTATTTATTTAAAGATAAACTAAATAGACCACCTCTATTCCATAGGGAAACTCAGATTCTTGATTTTTAAAGAGAGCAGAAGATAAGAGAAGCATGGCCACCTACAAGAAAACCAAGCTAGAGGTACATATTAATTTCTTCATATGATTAAATGGATGTCTGGAACTATTTTCACGACCCTTTCTCCTCTCTGCCCTTTTTTACATTTAAGGTAAAGATAAAGGTTCCCCTCGCGCATACATGTTAGTCGTTTTCGGCTCTAGGGGGCGGTGCTCACCCCCGTTACAAAGCCGAAAAGCCAGCGCTATCTGAAGACGTCTCCATGATCATGTGGCCGCCATGACTAAACGCCGAAGGTGCATGGAACACTGTTACCTTCCCACCAAAATGGTCCCTATTTTTCTACTTGCATTTTTACATGCTTTCAAACTGCTAGGTTGGCAGAAGCTGGGACAAGTAACGGGAGCTCAGTCCATTACACGGTACTAGGGATTCAAATCACTGAACTGCCGACCTTTCTGATTGACAAGCACAGCGTCTTAGCCATTGAGCCACTGAGCCCTTGTTACATTTACAGTACAGCAAATACAGCAAATACAATACAGCAAATACAGAACAGTATGAAGAGAGGGGGGGCAAGCATAACTAATGCTACTTTACCACACATTGTCAAGTATTTATAAACCCTATTTATAGCTACAGTTAAAGATTCAGATATGAAATACTCCATTAAAAGACCACTTTAACGAGCCCTCAGAGAAAATATCTGACAAAGCCTTTTGAGCTCATAACTGCTTGCTTGTCCTGCGCTTCTTGCTTGTTAATGTTCATAAAATATAGATACTGTGAATGAAATACCAGCACTCTTGTTGTGCTACCAACAGATTGCATTGTGTGGTTAAGAAAGGCACCACTAGGACTTAATTGCGGTGTTGTCATCACACCGCACTCACCAAAGGTGAGTGAAGAACACACCTTTGGTTGGAGGTCTCCTCCCCTGAGGCTTTTGTTTCTGATGATTCACTAGGTCAGCAGCTGGGAGGATAATCTCAGAAATATCATCCAAGTCTATTAAGTTAGAGTCACAGAGCAAAGCTAAGATGTATTGCTAGCTTCAGGGCTGCTGAGGATTGGCCCGACAGCTATAACAAACCTTTGGTGGGATTTAAAGCAATGAAAAAAGCTGTCCTTTGACTTATGGGATACTATGGTGTCATCACAGGCAGTAGGAATATCATGAGGGAGCAAGGATAAAAAAAGCCAGAAAATAAAATTGGATTTCTTTATACTCTTCCCCCCCCGCCCTGTTCTTTTTGGCTTTCCAATACTGATGTCAATTTTTTAAAGGCATCTAATGTTTTAGCACAGATTCACAAAAGCGGCGAGTTAACAAGTATTATCTCTTTTCTATTGCTAATTGCTGATTTTGTTATTTAGGATATTTATGCCAGAAGCAATTTTGCACAGAATTAGCCTGTAGGTCCATCTACCCAGGATTGTCAGGATGAACTGGCAGCAATCCTTCAGGGATGCAAGCAGGGATTTCTCTCAGGCCAACTGGAGAAACCAGAACTGGGGCTTCTGCATGTAAAGTAGGTGCTTTACATAGGAGCTACTATATTTTCCTTGTATGGGCTGTAATTGTGATAGCCTATCACAGTAAGCCTATCGCTACTCAAGGGAAACTCAAGGCCAGGAAAAAAAGATATACCTGTGTCACAAAACCTGGAATCAATACCTGCCTATGATCAAGGATTGCCTAGGCTGTTTAAGGATCAATTCAATACACAGTTCCTCTTATTCTGGGCATAGAAGATATCCAAAATAGTCAACTATAGGTTTGAGAGAAATTAATTCGTATTCCCTCTCTTTTTTCCTTGGATTTGGTCATGCCTATCTTGTTTGTGCAATGACAAAAATAATCATAAGGAACACAAGATGCAACTTTGGGCTAATTTAGGCTATGGCTGTCTTGTGCAAATGCATTAGGTCATTGTTTGCTTAATCTTGATTTGTCGAATTAGTCACAAGCAGGCTTGAGTTCAGACACACCACACTGAGGCTTAATGACTAAGCTGTAAACCAGAGTTTACAAAGCACAACCACTGAGTTCCTGCAACATATTCAGCCACTAGGACGCAAATGCCATTATACTTTAGTATGATGTGTGCACCTGTCAAAATATCAGTCTGGTTAAGAATTGATTGGTCTGCTGGTCAGAGTAGCTGTCTCTAGGATCTCAGGAAAAAGACTCTGCCATTTGTCCTGCTATTTGATTCTTTTCAAATGGAAGAGTTTAGGTTAGGATTTCAAAACCTGGCATGTTCTGGATGGAATACTTTACCAATGCTGTATGTTCTACTTTTCAGTTGTAGCTCTTCATCCACATATCACTACATTATTAGTGTAGGCAGAATACCTGTGGCAGAATAAACCCTTAACGTAATTAATTAAATTTATTTATTTATTTATTTATTTTTTGGACTTGTATGCCACCCCATCTCCGAAAACTTGGGGCGGCGCACAACTAAAAACAGCAACAATAAATACTTAAAAAGAAATTAAACTAATTTCACAAGCCCAAAAATACAAAAACTAAAATTTACAGAAGGGTCACAGCCCGGATTGGTCGAACAACCAGGTCTTCAAATCATGGCGGAAGGTGCGGAGGTCAGGGGCCAGGCGGAGCCCCAGGGGCAGTTGGTTCCAGAGGTCAGGGGCCGTGTCAGAATAGGCTCGTCGCCAGGGGACCGCCAGCCGACATTGGCTTGCTGACGGGACCCCGAGGAGTCCTTGCCTATGTGCTCGCACAGGGCGGCTGGCACTCGATATCGGCAGAAGACGCTCCCTTAAATATTGAGGACCCATGTCATGAAGGACTTTGTATGTTAAAACCAGAACCTTGATCTGAGATTATCAAGAATGACATTAGGTTTGATAGGAGCTTGGGTAAAATACCTCTCCACTGCTACTTTTTGGTGGGCCTTCCATAAAACTTGAGTAAGGCATGGGATGATATCCAACATCAGGGATGAAAAAGATGAAGTTTGCCTTCGAAAGTGCTGATGGCTGTAGTAGAGCAAGCTGTATTTTCTCTGTGCTGGTTTCTGGACACAGGTCCCTCATTGAATACTTCTGTTTAGTGGGTTTTCTCAAAAAAAAAAAGTACGTGAGATTGCAATTTAGATTGCAGCTACTTTCAATACGGGGACAATATCTGTGGCTAGATAGAAAACTCCAAGGAGTTTTTATTACACAGTTGGGCCCAAAATAGGCCACAATTCCCTGGAACTCTAGAGCAGAGGTCTCCAAACTTGACAACTTTAAGACTTGTGGACTTCAACTCCCAGAATTCTCCAGCCAGCATAGCTGGGAGTTGGAGTTTGGAGACTCCTGCTCTAGAGTGATCACTAAAAGTCCCCTGAAAATAAAATAGCACGAAGTGAAAAATTACACTTTCCCTTTCTGCTGGAATTTCCCGTTCTGAGAAAATGTTGCTTTTTCTTCTCCTTATGAAGGTTTGTTAAGAATAAGATGATGATGTCAGTTCTGTTCAGAGACTGCAGCATGGGGAAAGCACCTCCCAAAAGTCAGCTTTGTACCCAACACTTACTGGCAGCACAGAAGGAGAAATCCTTGCATTTAGCAGTAAAACTGTTCTTCTCCTTTCATAGGAAGCTATGCTCTTCTGAGGGGCAACAATAAAACACACCAATGGATAGCTTTTGATACTGAACTTCAAGTAGCCAAAACCTCTGCAGTCACAGATCTTTCATGGACCCCAAGTGAAAACTTTTAACATGATATTAAAAGAGTAGATTGAATGAATACATCTCTGGGTGGTCAGTGAAGCCTCATAATCACTGTAGCTTTCCTGATGAAAAGATGTGCAAGTGTTGTTTGACATTTATGTTGCAATATATGGAATAATGGCTTTCTTTTTCTTTTACAGATGACATGAGAAGGGCTTTAATCGCCATTGGCTTTCATTGCTTCGGCTGACAATTCTCCACCCATCAGTGAAGTAAAAGTCCAGCCATTGTTCGTAGGTATGTGAAAAAGGTTTAAACCCAAACACTTCATTTCAAAGCACCTGTTTGGACTGTTCCAAGCATGAAGCAAAATACATGTGATTCTTCCAGTTGCATGCTTGTGTGTCTATGCAGAGCAGATCAGTTCGCTGTTATATTGTGACTTGGGATTGGTCTGGTTTGTTCCCCCTTTTTTTCTAGCCTAGCCAGTCTAGTAGATGGCCCAGGCACATCTTAATTTAGACTGAATGGGCTGTTCAGGGAGTGGAGCATTGAGGAAAGAAGCAATTAAGCACATGGCTAAGCAGAAAAGAGCTGGTTACGCTGCGTGTTTGCAGCCTAGCAAGTTACTGGCACAGGTTGTCATGTAATGTAGTAACATGGTTGGACTTGTACCTGACAGGCTGCAAAAAAAAAAAAAGCTGGAGAAGAAGAAAAAAATATCTACAGTAGGGTGACCTAAGGTGATTAAATAGAAATAAAAATTAAGAAAGCCTCATGGGATGGATATAATAATTGAAAAGAATGTTAAACAGTTTGGTCCCACTGTTGTTTTATCACTTGGCTGAACAGTCTAGATGATTTTGTTTAACATATCTCTTCTAAAGGGGGCTTTTTGGATAACAAGTACTAATTGAAACATTTTAAAAAAATTAGATTGCTAAGCTGTGTTACTATAGCCTCTTGCAGGGTTTTACTTTAATACTTTTAAAAAAATATTTTAAAAATCGAACCCTAAGCCATATTTTCTGCAATCTCTGTAATAGTTAGCATTTGGCACATGTTAGGGGTGAAACATAAGAGAGCAACAGTGCCTTACAGGTGGACTACCCAAAGCATTTCAAGTTTTGTTCTAGCAGAAAATAATAAAGAAAGATGGAACTTTTTGAGTTGGATTATTTTCTTCTACGCTCAAAATGAAACATGAGTTCTGTTTTGTGCATACACCTACTTATTTCCATAGTTTTGGTTGACAGAACATTATTAAATAACCTTATTAGAATTCGATAAACATTGACATAAAGATGAGAAGACCAGCAGGATACAATTAAGATGGTTGTAATTGCCATATTACAGTACAAACAGCCATATAGCTGTCTAAAATATTCTTGATTTCTTCAGTTACACTTGATTTAAAACACTTCAAAGTGAGACTCCCATTACCTTCACTGTAGCCAGTCTCTTACTGGTCACCAGTAAAAGATTTTAGGACCTGTAGGTGAACTACAGCCAGATACATTTAGTTTTCCACCCATTGTTTGCAATAATCCCATTCTTCACCAGAAAAAAAAATCACTTCAGAGGTGATCACAGAACCTATGACCCCTATTCTCTGTCCACAGTGATCTTCTCATCCTCCTTTCATTTACATCAGTTTGGCCAACAAAAGTTAACTCCTAGAGCATACAGAGAAGACATGTGGAACCTTGGAAGAAAGGGACAAGAAACCAAGAGCAAGATTGCTTGCATTTTGGTAAGCCCTCTGTACCCCAAGATAGTACTGTAAATGTCAACTTACCTTCTCATGTACTCAGATATTCTATGTATACGTATATCTACTCAGAGGTAATCCTCACTGAACTCTACATTAAACTTTGGTGTTATCTGTGAAATTGGCAAAGCTTCCAGAATTGCTGATAGGGCATAATTCTGCAGCTGAACCAGAAAGGCAGGTCTTGCACAGTTAACACGGCAAGGTTGATTTCCGTTCAGTGCACCTCGGTTTGACTTACTTGAAAGTCTGGCTACTGAAGCTTGGTAAGATTTGATTTTGTAGAGCAGTCACTGAGGAGAAGTGGATTAATTTTTTTTTTCCAGCAAGGAGGAGGTTGGCAAATCTAACGCTTCCCAATGAAAGGAAATGATAGGGCTTCCTTCCTGCCTTCAAATATTACTACTGTGTAGTAGTAAGTGTGTGTGTGTGTGTGTGTGTGTGTGTACACAAAGAGTATTAAAGAGGTGTATCTATTCTGCTTCTCCAATTCTACTGTATGGTTCCTTATATCCTATGAAAACAAAGAGAGAGAATCTTCACATATTCTGCTAGTAATATGACTACTGAAGTAAAATG
Organism: Naja naja; assembly: GCA_009733165.1. Taxonomy (NCBI): domain Eukaryota; kingdom Metazoa; phylum Chordata; class Lepidosauria; order Squamata; family Elapidae; genus Naja; species Naja naja. Next base: position 85,597,755 of record CM019148.1, on the reverse strand, counting down.
GAACATTATCCTGAGAAATAAGTTAATATATATTCATAATATTAGAGAGGTCAAAAAGAAGTGATATACAGGAGGTGGAGAAAATGATAAGTGATATTAACAGTGAACATCACAAAATCATTGTTGGTTTGGAAATCCCTGCTCCTTCTAAGCTATTCTTTCTGATGACACTGAGTTGCAGCTTTCAGCCTACCAAACATGTGTCACAAATGAGTCTTTTTCTGGATTTGTGGATTTTCCAAGCTAGTGGGGGATGGGCTCTGAAAGGAGGACATATAACATCATGAGGACACAAAGCAAAGTTCGGAGGATGTACAAAACATTTGCTACACCAATATTTGAACACAGCTCATCAGTCTGGAACCCGCATTACTTATCTGATATTAATACAGTTGAGAAAGTCCAGAAATATTTCACAAGAAGAATTCTCCACTCCTCTACTCGTTGCAGAATACCTTATGCCACTATACTTGAAATGCTAGACCTAGAAAACCTAGAACTACACCGCCTTAGGTCCGATCTAAGTATAGTATATAAAATTATACATTGTAATGTACTACCTGTCAATGAATACTTCCGCTTCAACCATAACAATACAAGAGCACACAATAGATACAAACTCAAGGTAAACCGCACCAAACTTGATTGCAGGAAATACGACTTCAGCAACAGAGTGGTCAATGTCTGGAATTCTCTACCTGACTCTGTGTTTCTTCCCCAAACGCCAAAAACTTTTACCTTAAACTGTCTACTATTGACCTCACCCCTTTCCTAAGAGGTCTGTAGGGAGTGTGCATAAGCACACCAACGTGCCTACCATCCCCATCCTATTGTTTCTTTTATTTTTTGTTTTATTTTTCTTATATGTATCCATTTCATGTATTCATAACTATGTTTATACTTATACCTGTTATCTTATAATCGCTTGACAAAATAAATAAATAAATAAATACCTGAATCTTGACAAAGCAGTGAACAAAAGAGAACCTTCAAACCAACAGAGATGGTGTTTCCTAGTTCGGGTAATGAAATGTCTGCAAGAAAACAACCAAGCTCAAAGAGTACCAAGGACCACTCATTTTAATCTTAAACTACAAATATTCTCCTTATAGAAAACCTTCTCTGAGGTAGCCCCATACCTTGGGAATTATGTCTGGTGCTAACACTATTCTTTCTGATTCCAAGAGAAAACATTTTTATAGGTTATGTATTTACAGTACTTGGGGATTTTATCTTATCAAATTCTCAGTTATGTGGAAAGTTATTGTCGAATGTATTCTATTTTTATTACGTGCATTCAGATTTAATCTTGTCACATAATTTTCAAATATGTATGAGTACTGTCCTGAGATTTGTTCCTAAACCAAGGTACAATTAAACATTATTAAAATGCTTAACTAGTGAATAGGGTTATTCATTTAAATAGAGTCACTCACACCCTTTTCACACTTTGAAAATGATTCAGAAGTGCTCTGGATTTCACGTGAGCACAAAACCTTTGCTCTTCATCAAAGCAGCCTGTCATTTTTCAGGATTTTGCTCAAGCTCAGAAAAAAGGTGCTGCTGTTTTAAGAATCGTATTAACATTCAAAGTCCCTATAGATTCTCTTAAGAAGTGGCTCCTTTTAGTTTTAGGAGGAAGCTTTACAAAGTTTGAGCTGCTTTAATGAGCAGCAGAGAAAGTCTGTGCTGCTTCAACTTATTTTTGAATTATTCATGGCTCAAAAAATGATATTAATTAAACTAAATGATTTAGGGGATTCGTTTAAATGAACTTTTTCTGGATAAAGAGTCAAACTTGGCTTTTGGGCAAGCTCTTAAGAGGCCAAACTTCAAAAAGTAGGTGGGTCAGAACAAAACAGGAAAATTTCTTTAGAATGAAAGAGAATTCATTTGTCAATTGAATATCTTTGCTTATCTCTGGGTCCATACTCAAGTCTTTGGCAATTTTAAGATGGGTGGAATTCAGCTCCCAGCTGGCTGGAGAATTCTAGAAACCGCGATCCACTCAATGTTTGCTCAGATTGAAAAACGATGATCTGGATTGTACCATCTTGTGTTCTAAGATTAGTCAGTACAGGTAGTCCCTGACTTAAAACAGTTCATTTAGTGACTGTTCAAAGTTACAATGGCATTGAAAAAAGTGACTTATCCCCATGGTCACATGATCAAAATTCGGATGCTTGGCTACTGGTTTATATTTATGAAGGTTGCAGTGTCCCAAGATCATGTGATCACGTTTTGCAAACTTATGACATGCAAAGTCAAATGGGGAAGTCAGGTTCACTTATCAATCCTGTTACTAACTTAACGCCTGCACTGATTCCCTTAACAACTGTGGCAAGAAAGGCGATAAAATGGGGCAAAACTCACTTAACAACTGTCTTGCTTAGCAATGGAAATTTTGGGCTTAATTGTAGTCATACATCAAGGACTACCTTATAGAAAGTAACCAAGAGACAAGGGCTTTGCATCAAAACCATAATATTAATCTTAATGTATTTATGCACTTAGTCCACTCTCTCAATTCTCTAATGGTAGGATATGTGCTGATTGCAGTGACTAAGTGCCAAACTAAATATAAAGTATAAAATTGATATTGTGCCACACTGCTGTCTTTATAGAATTGAAGAGTGGTCCAATCTGCGTCAGGATCATCATGCATGAAAAACAGAGTCTTAATCTTGTCATTGATATAGCCCAAGACTACTCATTTCAGAGTTGCATATATCCTGGAAATTCAGGTTGTACATCTCTGCTTTAAATACATGCAGCTAAATAGCTTCTTTTGTTAGGCAAAAGCTTCTTGGAGGGGGAAAAATCAGATAGTGAGACCTATTTTGAAATAGATGGCAATTTTATCATGTCAAAAATTTTAATAGAATGAAACATGATACCCCACCAGCCATCTCTTTCTTCAGTGCCAAATATGTAATTTAAAGTCCAAATACAGCTTTTTGAACAAAACCACAGACTTGGCACACAAAAGCTACTATGGTATGTGGTCCTCTGTATTCAGAATTAGTATATGTATACTGATAACAAATAACCAGAGGGGACCATTGCAAATTTCTTGTTCCTGTGGAGTAATCCAGCTGGCCAGGAGACTAAATACTGTACAACAGAGAGAATTTACAAGAAGGTTGTTCTCAGGTAATGAGCAACCAGGAGCTGATAGGAGCTGGGTCTCCCTGCCTGCAACTTATTGTATGATCTACTAATAGTAGTGTGTTTGGGGATACACCATAGCAAAGGGAGTTGAATAGGTTTAACCTGCCACTTCATGATACTATTCAGTGGAAATAGATTGATTCAGCTACATAACTCAATATATTGATGAAGCATTTAATCTCTCTAACTGGGGGAACTGACAGTATAAAATGGGAATAGGACAAACCTTGATCTTAGAATAAAGAACAACAAAGCAAAAGAAGTTGTCCCCATATGACAGGATCCACTTTAAACTGTTAAAATATGGGATTCCAACATTACCGCCTCCCTTAAAAACCCATGTTTGATATATACTTTAAATTTCCTCCAGCATACAAAAAGAAACACAAAAAAATTGAAAGCTTGCAAGATTCATTTCCCTTTTTTTACTTCCAGAGATGGAGATGTCAACATTTCATTTCCCTAAAATGCATCTAGTGCTCCGTCAAGAGTTTTTCCATGTCAGCTCATGTGATGAAGGAGGTTTGCTGCAAGCAGCTGCAAAAATCAGGTGGCCTTCCTTTCCATGAAACAGGAAATGGACTCCTTGAATATTTTTCCCCTAATTATTTTGCTGGAAAGGCAGACAATTTGGCAAGGAAAGAGGCCTACAAGGCGTACTGCAAACCGAAGATGATGCAATTTTCTTTCTCCCTGTTCTATCTCTAATTGTGGTGGCAGCTTTGTGCAAAAGACACAAAAGTTCCTGGTTGGTTTATGCTTTTGTTTGCTTGTTTTTGTTTCCATGTTCAAGGGTATAAATCCACTTTATACTCCAAAACCTGGTTCTAGAAGGTGGAGGGGCAGGCGGTCAAATTTTATGTGCAAGAATGAATCTATCAAATCATCACCTCTCTTCAAGTTCACATCGGTTGACAGCCTCATTACTGAGTGCAGTTATCAAGTATCAGGAACATTGACATGTTTTCATTCTTTAGGAAAAGACCCCAAGTTAATAATAATACCTTCTTGATAACAAATTGTTCAAGATAAAGAACTTGGTCAGAAAACCCTTTGAAGGCAACTCAAATAAATAAACATGAATGTCTCTTAGCATAGGCAGATACATGTTAATGCATCGGATTAATTTCATTCATTTTTTATTTGTTCTCAACCTCAATCAATCCCATGCAGGATGAAGACCTCTTCAGCTACTTTCCAACTGCTTATATGGAGATAAATAGGGAGTGTGAATAAATCTGCATTATTTAGAGTTAATTTAATTCAGATTTACCTCTTCTCACGCAACCTTCAATAACAGGAGCTACAGGATTGTCATGTGTAACATTTGGCGGGGGAGAGAGAAAAAAGGCTAGGGCTATATCCTTATCACTTGAAATTTTGAAGTCAGCGCTCAATACACCTGCGACTTGACAGGTGTGTTTTTTATAATAAAGGAAATAAGTCTGCCACTGTTTTAGATATTTTTGATTAGTTACAATTTGCTTTCCACGTGGGCTACAACATGGTTGTATTATATGTCAGGTATAGAAAATTAAAACACATTCCTGCTAATTGAGTTTTGCTGCTTTTAAAAAGCTGTGGATGCCATCATACCAGATACAGTAAACACAAAAAGGTATCCTGAGTAGGAACTCATTGGATGGTCAAGAGACCCTGAATACAAAACCCGTGTAATGGAAAATGCATCATAGAATCGTTCTTGTGTAGAGATAATATTAATAAAGGAGAATATATGTTCATCAGGGATGGAATGTGAAGTTCTTGGTGCTCTCTGAGCTTGCTGTTTGCTTCCAGTCATTTCGTTACCTGACTAGGTAACATCTTCAGTGCTAGAAAGGAGAGGGATTTGCTCTCTGTTGATGTAGCTTGCCCTGTCAAAGTTGGGTGTGTGTGTTGTTTTGTCCTTGGTACATCCTTGATTAGGTTACTGTTTACAGCTTGATTGTTTGTCTGAGTTGATAGTTCCTTGATTAGAGATTTGTTTACTTCTTAATTGTTTGTCTGATATTATTTCTGATGTTAATCCAGTCTGTCTGTTAAGGACAGACAGGAAGATTAGCAGAGTGCATCCATGAACACCAAGTGGTAGTCAGAAGACACAATGAACAGTCCTTAATTTCATCAACACATTGGCAGATTTAACCATAGTTTCAAATGGGAAACTGTGAGTCTCCTAGACTAAGGTAAATCCACAAATTCTAGGGAATTCCTGAAAATTTGGCATACAGACAAAACAAGAGATAGAAATAAATAACATTTACACACCATTCAAAAGAGGCAATAAAAAAGCTAAAAAGGAAACTAAAGGGCCAGAACACTTCCTCCTGGCAATCAACACCCAGAGAAACAAGGATTTAACATCAGGATTGACACCAGGCAATGACCAGCCCAGCAATGGTGGATGGTCTGTTACTGTAGAACTGGGTTTACATATCGAAATAAACCATAATATGGTTTATTTCATTTTGACTTAATGTTTGGTGTAAAATGTGCCATTGTAGTCTTTTAACCAGCTTGTACTTTAGCAACATGTGTAAACCCAACCACAAAAGTTAGTCTTGAATTATTAAAGGAAACATCAGTAGCACATGGATTACATATGACATAGTGAGGACAAGGATTTATCAGTATATGTTAATGAAGTAGCGCCTTACCTAAAGTGTTGATAGTTCTGAAGAACTACCAATCTACACTTTGATTAAATTATTCTGTTGTTGACAAAGCGTATGACTAAACTGACATGGAGGAAAGGGAACTGCACTAACTCTTGAGAGCGTACTCATATCCAGCTTGTTCAGAAAGTTGCTAGAATCTGTTTTTCAAACCAAGTTGTAGTTGTTCTAAGCTACTTTGTCTTAACTAAAGATTCCCCCAAAATCTTGGACCAAAAGTCCAGGAATCCCCAGGCAACATAACTGCCAGCCCTCTCAGGTAAACAAGACAGGAAACAGAACTAGATGAGCTTATTCTACTTTATTGTAAGGGTGCATTAAGAGAATCTTGCAAGTCTAAAGGCACTAGCTTCCCACTGCTACTTTTAACTGCTTGACCCATTAGGGTGGGTCCTTCCTAAATTTCTTTCTCTGACCGTTAAACCACTGGGGGCTCCTCCCTCTCTTGTCTGATTGCTTCTTAGGCAGCATCTCTTCCCTTCATCCCCCAAGGCCATCTACACATTCCATTACAACAACCTAATGATAGAAGTTGATAATTGCGAGTATACGTTTGGAGAAGAGTGCTTCTGCTAATGTAAGCATTGGAAAATTCACTCTAGTCTCTTACAGTGTAAGTGTCTGATGTATTCAATGCTTTGAAGTAACAACAGCCAAAATGATTGCATGCACATCCACTTGTAGTCCCATGCTCTCATAATATAAGACAGCCTAATATGCATCCTTAACTTATTTCTGAGATAGATAGATAGATAGATAGATAGATAGATAGATAGATAGATATAGGTAGAGATAGATAGACTGAGGCAGTGAGCTGCACAGAAACATATTCCTATAACAAAAGCTACAAATAATAAGTACTCTACTTGTTAGATTTGCATGAAGAGTCAGACGGAAGTGCTTCAGTGAAGAGCTTATTAGTGACTACAGCTCATAACAGACCCGACTTGGCTGGTCTGTGGCTGCTACTTATAGCCAGCAGCCGCAGTTGCCAGCCAATCAGAGTGCAGGGTTTTCCCGCACTTTTTAAACCAATCATTTCTGACATTTTACAAGAACAGTTCAAACTTAACCAATGACATTCAAACCTGCATACATAACACCCCTCCCACTAGGTTCAGTCCATACTCAAACCCCAACCTATCTAATGTATTCTTTTAAATAGGTGGGGCTCTTACGTGTACGTTGAGACCTTCGTGGTTCAGAAGTTTTAACGTTCTCACCCAGTGAGAGGAAATGTGTCTGTTGACATTTCCCTAGTTGGACTTCCTGTGAAAAGACCCTGTTTGATTGTTAGAATCTGGTCTCTCCTCCCAACCCATCTCCAGCCCAATGTCAGCACCCAAGTCAGGTAGTGATGTGCAATCTTCCACTTGTAAGGATGGATTTTGGCATTGTGACAGGTTTTGGGATGGTTCCTGTAATGGCTCGTTACACATGGGGTTGATTCTTGTGTGCTGATTATCCTCATGTTCCTCCCCCTCCCCCTAGAAAAGGCATTAGGTATGGGAACTAGAGAGGAACAATTGATGTTCCTGAGGTAACCTGGATCTAAGCTGATCAATGTGCCTGCTCCAGAGGACTCCATCCTCTGTTTGTACCCTGTAAGAACGAGGGCCTGTGATTTGAGTTATTTCAGCAGGAATCCATGAAGGCTCACCCATAAGGTTCTTAGCATAAACAGAATCACCCACACTGAACGTGTGAACTTTGGAAGTGGAATCTAGTGGTGCGTTGGGTGCGTAAGTGGGATGAAGGGTCAAGGGAAGACCTAAGTTTCCTACCCATCAACAACTCTGCTGAGGATAAGATAGTTGACGGGTTAGGAGTGATGTGCTGAACACTAAGAAGTTTTTCAACTTTCTCAGTGATGTCCCCAGGACCCAATTGCTGAAGCTTTTCCTTGGTAAATACCATTCGTTCAGCCACGTTAGAGAAGGGTGCCCAGGGGCTGTCAGGGCATGTCTGATACCCAGTTGTGCTAGATAGGATTCAAAAGGGTTGGATGTAAATTGAGGGCCATTGTCAGAGACAAGAACATCAGGTAACCCGTGGGTTACAAAAGCTTTTAAGCTGCTTGATGACAGCATCAGTTGTGGTGGATGCCATAGGGATTACCTCTAGCCATTTGGAATATGCATCTACTATAATAAGGAAGGTGTGCCCTCTGGTAGGGCCAGCAAAATCAATGTGAATTCTAGACCATGGGCCCCTAGGACATTCCCATTCCTGTTTGGGGGCGAGAGGTGGGGCAGGCCTGACTACCTGACAGTTGGGACAAGATGCAACCCAGTTTTCAACCATTTTGTCAATACCTGGCCACCATACATAACTCCTGGCCAATCCCTTCATCCTTACAATACCAGGATGACCCTCAAGTAGCATTTCCAAAACCTCCCTTTGCAGTTTTGCAGGAATAACCACCCTGTTACCCCACAAAATACATCCTCTTAATACAGATAATTCAGTTTGCCTGGACTTAAAAGGTTGGGCAAGGTGAGGTAGATCTTGAAGAGGCCAACCTTTCTTAATCCAGCCTATAATAGGAGCCAATAAAGTGTCTTTGGCAGTCTCTCTGGCAATTTCAGCAGTGTTTACTGGAAGCTTGGCAACAGTTTCTAGGAAAAAGGTGTGTGCCTCAGGTTCAAAGTCCTCCTTGTGATAAGGAAGTGGGCAACGACTCAAGTCATCAGCATGTCCAATGTCCTTGCCAGGCTTGTGGATAATTTGTATGAATAAGCAGCAAGAAATTCAGTCCACCTCAGCATTCTTGGTGACAGGATAATGGGTGTAGGTTTGTCTCCTGCCACAATGCCTAACAAAGGTTTGTGATCTGTGACAATGGTAAATGTTCTCCCATATAAATACTCATGAAATTTCTTGATAGCTGCAACAATTGCCAATGCTTCCTTGTCTAATTGGCTGTAATTCCTCTCTGCTTTGGTCAAGGTGTGAGAGTAAAATGCAATAGGGGCTTCCCTCCCACTGGGAAGCCTGTGGCTCAAACCCCCCCACTCCAAAGGGGGATGCATCACAAGTCAGTACAACAGGTAAATTCTCAGAGAACTGTATGAGTACAGCATCAGACGTGATTAGTCTTTTAATACTGTTAAATGCTGATTGTTCTTTCCTGCCCCAGACCCAAACAGACTTTTGTCAAGCAATCTGTGTAATGGTTCTGCAATGGTTGCCTTCTGAGGTAGGAACATGTGGTAAAAGTTAATAAGTCCAAGGAGGCTTGCAAATCTGTTTTGCATTTTGGTCTAGGGGCTTCTTTGATTGTTTGAACCTTGGCATCTGTAGGGTGGATGCCATGCTTGTCATATAGCCCAGAACTCAACCTTGTCAGTTTTAAGAGTGCATTTTTCTTCCTTGACTTTTAACCCCGCTTTTTTGAATCTGGTAAGGACTTCTCTGAGTCTCTCTTGTAACTGAGTGTCATTTTCAGCAGAGATTAACACATCATCAAAGTAAGGTACTACCCCTGGCAGTCCTTGGAGCATCCTTTCCATAAGGCTTTGGAAGATGCCTGGTGCCACGCTTACTCAAACTGTAACCTTTTACATTTGAAAGCACCTCTATGAGTCACAATGGTTTGGGCCTCTGCAGTGGCATCATCAACTGTTAGTTGTTGATATGCCTGGGCCAGATCCAGTTTGGCAAAGACTGTACCCCTGCCAAGTGAATGTAATAAATGATGCACCACTGGAACTGGATATGCACTCTGTTGAAGTGCATGGTTCAATGTCCCCTTATAGTCCCCACAGATTCTCACTGACCCATCAGTCTTGACTGGTGTGACTCCCATCTGGAGTGGTCAGTGGGCTCTAAAACTCCTTGAGTTTATCTAATTGTGCATCAATTTTTTCCTTTAAGGCAAATGGGACCCTTCTGGGCTTTAAGCGAATTGGGGGCACCTTGGGATCTAGGTTGAAAGTGATAGGGTCCCCATATACTTGCCCAATCCGTGCTGAAGACCTCTGGAAACTCAGACTTCAGGGCCTCCTCCCATTCAGTGTTGCTCACGTGATTGATGCCAGTCACCTCGATGCCTAGTGGATTGAACCACTCAAGTCCCAGCAAGCTTGGGCGGTCCTTGTCCACGATGGTCAGGGGCAACGTTTGGTGTGGCCTTTGAACTTCACAATGAATTCTCTTGTTCTAACTACTGGAATCTTGTTCCCTTGGTAGTCTTTAAGAGTCAGTGCTTGCTTCTGGAAATGTTTCTTCTGAATGTTGGGAAGTAGCCTGTGAATAGTGTCCCATGACACCATAGATAAATAGGAGCCTGAGTCCACTTCCATTTGGCAAGGCCTTCCTTCAATTAGTACCTTCACATGTACTTTTCTGCTTCTAAAGGGTGAAGAATGACCAATGGTGACTGTTTGATGAGTTTCATTCTTCCCTTTTGCTCCTGTATTGCCCCATTTTCTCACTGAAGTTGTTAGGCTTGAAATCTTTGTCAGGAAACTTCTTTCTGCTTGGTGGAGTTCTGGATGATTTGCAGACTCTTGCTAGGTGACCTCTTTTTTCACAACGGAGACAGATGCTATCAAAAAACTTGCATTCAGTCGGGGTGACCCCCACAACCTCTGCAATAAAAGTCTTGCCTCTTTCTTCCAAGGTCTTTCCTTTTCTTCTCCATTCTGAGTCTATAAAGTCCTTCCTCCACCTTGCTACAGTCTGAATCAGAATCTATTTGCTCGCAATGGGTTGTTGTGGATTTTTCCACATCAGGATGGCTTGGCCTTGTTAATTTTCTTCATGGCTGCTGCTGAGGACTTGGTAGCTTCCGCTGAAGAAGCTTCTTCTATGGCCTCCTTAAGCGTGATCTTAGGTTTCATTAATAATTTGCTCTGCAAAACCTTGTCTTTTAGGCCTAGAACAAATCAATTGCGCATGGCCTCTTCTAAGTTGATAAATTCACATGCACCCCAATGTCCCTTAAACTTGCCATGAAGTCATTAACGTTTTCGCTTTCCCCTTGATCCCGATGGTAGAATTCGTGTCTCTTAATGAGGCACGATACTTTTGGGGCGTAATGGGCTCTTAAAAGCTTTTCTAAGTTGGGCCAGTCCATTACCTTCAAGTCTGCAGCTCCCGCCAATGCCTTCGCCATCTTGAAAACTGCCGGACTGCAGTGGGTGAGAAAGATTGCCTTCTTCTGCTTGTCGGAAATGTCGGCGAGATCGTTTCCCTCCAAATACATTTGGAAACGATCTGCATACGAGTCCCAGTCTTCTGCCATCGGATCGAATGGGGCTGTGGGGGGTGTTCAGTGCAGCCATCTCTCTCGGCTTGTTTTCCGCGTCGACTTCTCTTCAGGAAGGATCCCACCTTCGTCACCAGTGTTAGATTTGCATGAAGAGTCAGATGCAAAGTGCTTCAGTGAAGAGCTTATTAGTGACTACAGCTCATAACAGACCCGACTTGGCTGGTCTGTGGCTGCTACTTATAGCAGCAGTTGCCAGCCAATCAGAGTGCAGGGTTTTCCCGCACTTTTTAAACCAATCATTTCTGACATTTTACAAGAACAGTTCAAACTTAACCAATGACATTCAAACCTGCATATATAACACTACTTTTTAAATAACATTTGCAAACATGAAGTAGATTAATGAAGGCTGCTTCTACCAATGCATATTTTCCAAAGAAGGTGGATAGTAAAAAGTGAAATGTCCAACACTTTGGTTTGAGAGGATATTTTTCTCAGTTTACAAGCCTTTCTTTCAGGAGCTCAAGATGACATTCATAATGTTCCCTTCTCCAAGGAATATTCAACTGAGGCTTTCCCTATTAGATTATTTTAGCTTTTCAATGTACTGTATAATACTACATATCGCTGCTATTGTCCTGGGAGGAGAACAAAGGGTATTTAGATTTGGAATGGTGGGAATGCAAAAGAAACAGAATGAGATTCTCTCAATATTGAGAATCCTTCTGTAGGATCCTCACAAAATTGAGAATCACACTCACAGTTGTAGTTGTCCGGAAAAGCCTAAATGGGTGTCTTAATACTCACCCACAGCAAAGAAGTTTTTCAAATTGCAGCATGTCTGCTTCTAGGATATATAACAATTTTAATTGGTTGTAACAATAGACACAGAATGGGCTGTCATTACTTCACTAGTTCATATTAAATAAACCACAGTTGGTTGAATTCACTTATTAAGATATGCCAAAAGAAACACTTAGTGCTATGTGTTAACTTTGCCATATACCAGTGCAGTAGCTAGAAATATATGTGTTCTGGAGGAATATTCTCAGCAGTGTATTTGAACCTTCTATGAGCTATGGGGCAATGCCCTTATTCTTGTGTGTTGTTGTGACTTCTGCCTGACAACCCAAAGAAAATATACTCTGGAGTAGGAGAGAAGTATAGTAATTAACAAATAATGGTTTCTTAGAAGCCATTCCATGCACCCTGGAGGTCCTTGTTCTTAGTTGGAGTCACAGTTAACTAGTGCTAGTGATTTAGCAGGACAGGCCAATAGACAACTCTTGAACTTTATATTTCAATGATCCAGCTCAAGTCTGGAGTTCTTCCTTATTGCTTTTCACTGACATAGGTGATGCTGACAAATAGTTCTTAGGCTGAATGAATCTTTTTATTATTATTATTTCTCTAAAGAAACAAATAGCCCCCTGAAAACAGACTTTTGAAAAAAATACAGTTTTTAGTAATTCTTTCTTCCCATTTCTTCCTGGCTGGTTGTGTATCTGATGGGAAAAGTGTAGGTAACCTCACTTTCATTATGTGTTCCTCAATCAAAAGATGAACATTGAAGAATTTTTAGTTGTTTTTCTTTAAGCCCTACAAACCTGCAGTCAAATGCCTTAGTAGTTTTGCTCTTTGTTTATGGCTTCTGGTTCATGAGAGTTCATCTGTAGAGAATACAGTGGGAATGATGAGTAATGTGTCTCTCATTACGTGGAAATGGAATTCTGGCTTAAACTACATGAAACACAGAACCCAGAGACACTCTTAATTGTCATGAGAGATTGCAATTGGACAAAAGTGGTCAGAAACCCTTTGCTTCAGGATAAATTGTGTCCGCTATTCCAGAATTATGGAAGTGCTCATTTATCCAAATTCCATTTCTTTCATACTCCTTAGTCTCCCTAAACTGGAACTCACTGAACAAGAAGCCAAAGAAATCCACTCTGGATCTTGTTGGGGTAAGATTGGTGGAATTTGGTCACAAGGGACTTGATAGTAACACTGAAACTAAAATTATGAGATCCTTGGTGCTCTCTGAGCTTGGCTGCTTTCTTGCAGACATTGCATTACCAAAATAGGTAACATCATCAGTGTTAGAAGGGAGTGGGGTTTGCTCTCATTTTATATTCTAGTGGCTTGCCCTGTCAGTTCTGGTGGGAGTGGTCTTGGTGATTCCTTGATCAGGCTGTCGTTTATTGTTAGCCTGTTTGGCAGTTCTTTGATTGGGGTATTGTTTTTGATTGTTGGTCTAATGTTAATCTTGATGTTAATCTCTACTCATCTGGGTGCTGAGGTGTTTTGTCTTTTTGTTTCCTTTTTGGCTTTTTGATTCTGTCTTTTAAATGATATACAGAAGTTGTCAGTGGTGGGATTCAAATTTTTTACTACTGGTTCTGTGAGCGTGGCTTGGTGGGTGTGGCATGGCTTGGTGGACGTGGCAGGAGAAGGATACTGTAAAATCTCCATTCCTTCCCCACTCCTGGGGAAAGGTTACTGCAAAATCCCATTCCCACCCCACCCCACTACCTGCTTTCCAGCTCTGTTCTCCTGTGCAGGACAACAAAAAAGACCCAGCCGATCAGCTGGGACACGGGAGGCAGAGAATAGATGGAGGCAGGGCCGGTCAGAGGTGGTATTTGCTGGTTCTCCGAACTACTCAAAATTTCCGCTACCCATTCTCTAGAACTGGTCAGAACCTGCTGAATACCACCTCTGGAAGTTGTTTACCAATGCTGGTACAATGGTTAAAGTGCAGTATTGCAGGCATACTCTGTCCAGAATCAAGAGTTTGTTCCTAACCAGCTCAAGGTTGACTCAGCCTTCCATCCTTCCAAGATTGGTAAAATAAGGACCCAGATTGTTGTGGGCAATATGCAAATAATGCTTACATTATGAACTGCCCAGAACATGCCATAAAGTGCTATGGACTGCGATGTATTGCTATTGTTTATCTCTATGTGCTTGTTGATGGCTGATTTGTCTGAGTGCCAGGCTTCCAGGAGTTCTCTAACATTTTTGGACTTGGCTTGGTCTAAATGCTCATAGTTTTCCCAGTGAAACTATGGTTAAGTCTGTCCAGGTGTTGTGAAATTAAGGAGTTTTCATCATGTCTTTTGACTACTAGTTGGTGTTCATGGATGCACTCTGCTAGCCTTCTACCTGTTTGTCCTAATAATCTAAAATTAATCAAAGATCTATTAGAGAAAACCTGCCTGTGAACAACAATCTGCAAAAACACAACTGAGAAACAATATACTATCTAAAAGATGTTGGATATAAATAGGAGCAGGATTACACAGAAAAGTGAAAAAACACACACATAGCGAAATATATATTCAAAACTTAATGTAAAATTAATGTAAGAGTCTCATCCAGGAAATAGGCATTTTTTAAAAAAGAAGTCAATGGCAACATGAATTGAGGAAGAGAACAACTTTGTACATCGAGCAATTAAGGAAGTTATGAGGTACAGATTTTACTGTTAATTAATAATATTAAGAAAAACACAGACAAGCTGAAATTCTGCCTTGCTGACATGGATAACAAAATGAACTTTTTTGATCTGCACATCCTTATTTACAGATGTTGCAGAGGAAGTCACTGAGGAAGTTTGAGCTATCACACTCTTTTTAAAGCTTTTCATTGCATTTGTCAGCCTTCCAGGACACAGAAAGCAAGACCAGAAAAACTCGGAAGTTTCTCTTCTCCATGAAAGTGAATCAAAAGCTAGGACTTCAAGAGATGAAATCTCTACCACTTATTTAAAGTAACGTCCAGAGTGATTTTGAGAGAAATGCTACCTTGACTTCAACAAGATCCTCATTTGAATTCTTTTCCCTTGATATGCAGATGAATAGATATATAATTGACTTCAACTGGCTTTGTCAAGAGATTCATACGGTCTTCAATCTGTTCAACACTTTTGGTTATCCAACAATCAAATTAGCAGTCAAACCTACAAAGCCAGAAGTGTTCGAGACCACAGGGTGTAGTACAGGCAGTCCCCAACTTACGACCACAATTAAACCCAATTTTATGTTATTAAGTGAGAAATTTGTTAAGTGGGTTTTGCCCCATTTTGCAACTTTTCTTGCCACATTTGTTAACCGAATTGTTATAGTTGTTAAGTTAGTAACATGGTTATTAAGTGAATCTAGCTTCCTCATTGTCTTTGCTTGTCAGAAGGTCACAAAAGAGGATCACATGACTCCAGGACACTGCAACTGTGAGTCAGTTGTCAAGCATTCGAATGTAAATCGCAAGACTTATGACTATGGTCATAAGTGTGAAAAATGGTCATAAGTCTTTTTTTTTCAGTGCCATTGCAACTTCGAACAATCAATCAATGGAATCAACCAATGGAACAGCTTGCCCTTGGAAGTTGTGGGAGCGTCATCACTTGAGACTTTCAAGAAGAGATTGGACTGCCATTTTTCAGAAATGGTGTAGGGTCTCCCACTTGGGCGGGGGATTAGACTAAATGACCTTCAAGGTCCCTTCCAACTCTGATTATCTAAATCAAATCAAAAATTTGAATGGTCATTAAACAAACTGTTATAGGTCAAGGACAACCTGTACACTAGACACAGAGTCACATTACCCATATAAGGAAAGAATGCAAAAACACAGTGATTTGAAATATAAAAACAGAGAGGAGAGCAAGGGTTTATTTGAACAATACCCATGATGGGTTGGGGTAAAACTCCATGCAGTCATAATAGTCATGACAGAGATAAGACTGATAGTGAATGCGAGGAAAGCTGTTGTTTTCCAGCCAGATTTTTAAAAAATAAAATAAAAACAAACCTATTCATTCTACCCCCTCTGGATTGCACACTTTAACTCAAGATCTGGGCCCTTATTTTTTTTTAATTAAGCCTGGAACCCTGGGATGGAACAGTGAATGGAAAAGTGCTCCATGGGCATATGTGAACCTCTTTTGAAAAACTAAATTGCAGTTAGTAAAATAAATCTAAATGGTTTGTGTCAAAGGATGTAGAGCACTCACTTTCCTGTCTTTCAGCAAGTAAATGAATAAGAGACACTTGACCCTTTTAAGTATCATCTCAAGGCAATAATAATCTTTCATGCATATTTATGTACAACACTTTGCTTTTATAATGGGTACTTGAAATGGTGTTATGCGAAGCATGGCAAAAATATTCCTAGGACCCAATATCTAAAATGGTTCTGGTGTTCCTTGCATATCAATGAAACCTGTCCCACAAAATTTCTGGGACATGACACGCTAACATCCCTCTACATTTCTGCACATAGCACTCATACACCAATTTAGTAACATGGGTTTCTTAGTAACGTGGGTGTTCCCACCCAACCCGAGCTTCTTTTCCTGGTGTGGAACTTTCTGTCATTAATTATGCACCCAAAAGCAAAATCATATGACTCCTGTGACCTTGGTAACATAATTATCTTACTGACACTAACAAGGGGAAACACTGTTTTTATTGTTAATTAATACTGCCAAATCTGGTTATGCAAATCTGGCATTCCAGCTAGTTAAATGTGTGTAAGAGGGAATGACTGTCCATATCACTTCCACTTTTTATATGTGGTATATTATTGGAAATATTTATTTCCTGCAGAGGATAAGGATGTGGTCATTATCAGGACAATGTGTGTGCATGTGTGCATGAGTCTGTCTGTCTGTCTTTCTAGCTACAGTATCTATCTTATATTGATAGAGCTTGCAGAAACCTCCCCACAAAATACCATGGAACATATTTGATAAAACTAAAGAAAGAGCAGATGTACAGTACATGTGCTGCAAGAATCACAATCTTCGTAAAGGTTTTGGTGGATAGTAAAATATGAAACATATCTGGGGTCTGAATAGCTATTTTTAATGGCTTCTGTAAAGAGCAACTGTGAGGAAGTAAAAGGAACTTCTGAGTTCTTCATCGACCACATTTTTATTCTATCTCCAGGCAAAGGAAGATTCATCAGACAAAGTATTACTTCTCGATTCTTGCAGTTGTTAGCCAGTGTTGTAATGAATTTAAAACCTGCTGTATCTGCCATACCTCACTGTTAATTAGTTTTCTATTTATTTAGCAGATCTAAAAGTGAAAAGCAATCTATTGCGAGGGAATTGTTTGACTTTTATGCTAAGTAGGCCACATTCCAATCCTCTGATGTTAAAACTAGCAGGAGACCAACTTTCATCTTATTGCCGTGTCGAATTAGCACCCAGCAGACCATGGATACAAAAGTTTCTCTCTTCCACCTCCTCCTTTGCTGGCTTAAAAAACACCCGCATGCTCTTACGAGGCAATATACACTAGGAAGTAATTTGCTGTTCCCATTTCATTCTTCTCTCTTTCCCCTCCTAAATTGAGAGGTTCACTTAAAATTAGAATCCATGAGGCACAAGCACTGGGCAAGAGCTACGGTTTCTATGTTCCTTTTGAACTACATTTGCTTTGTCATGTAAATTTTAAAGAGAAAAATAGAATAAGAGATATACAATAAGGGCTGGATGAATAGAAGACCCTAAAGTAGCTAATTCCTTGATTCCCCTCCCCACATACATGTTGGGGCTCTGGGAACTGCAGACCCACACATAGAAGTCACCTTAAGGATGGGCTAAAACATGTGTATAGTTTAGGGCTGAAATCACATTAAGCTTGATGGGGCTTATTTCTAGGTCATTTGGATTTATAAAGACCGAAGTGGCAAATTAAAAACGTGATTCGGATTATAAAATGGAAGTCACGATTGACTATGTTTCTTTCTTATGTATATACCCCACCTTTGACTATATAATGCAGGGGTGCTCTCTTCAGAAAACTTCTAAGGAAGTCACTTAATGATACATAGGGATTTACCATGAATTTTGCTGGTGCCATGAACTTAATAAATAATTCTGAGAGAACAAGAAGAGGCTAAGAAAGTACTGGGAAGAACTTTAGATATAAATGATTAATGGATAGGGGGTTCTTAACAGCTTATCTCATGAATGCTTGTGGAGATTCTCAGTCATCCAGGTCATAGTTATCCCAAAGGTGCTTTTTCAAAAGGCAACTGGATTTTGTTTTTCCTTGAAGACATTTCACTCCTCATCCAAGAAGCTTCTTCAATACTGACTGAATGGTGGAAGATGGAAGGATTTATATTCCTTGCAATTGTCTGGTTATTAGCACTCTTTCTGAGAGTCATTGAGGACATTTGGAGGTTTATCAGAGGGGGAGGGATATGACACTACCTCCTGTTTACAACAGTCCTTTCAGCAGTTCTAAGAAGGTCCCACAGCCATTTGCATTATTCAGGTGACCCTGAGGGCACAGATAAACCTCCAAGTGATTCTCAGAATGAGCATGAACAGATGACTTGCAGCAATATAAATCCTTCCATCCTTCACCATTCAGTCAGAACTGAAGTTGCTTGGATGAGGAGGAAAATGTCTTCAAGGGAAAACAAAGGCGGTTGCCTTTTGAAAAAGAACCTTTGGGATTTACCTCATAAATGACATCTCAGTCTTGTTACAAAAAATCAAGGAAGAAAAGATTCAGAGTGTTAGAAGAATATCTCTGCCTCAATGAACTCATTAATAAATGAGGGCTGGAAATTCTTGCCATAGTTTATAAGATTTTGTACTTTAATACAAACATCTTGCATTAAAACATCTTGTTGAAATTAGAGAATTCTGGCTTCCTTGATTGTGCCTTGCTACAGGGGCTTGAGAGTAAGCTTAGAGAAACAGTTTTTTCATATTCTGTTTCTCCTCCATACCTCAATATTTATGTTCTTGAACTAAGAACATTTGTCTTTAGCAAGTTTTTCAAGAGTTGAGCATCTTACAGTAAATTAATATTTTAAATTTAAAAATTGGCCCCGAAACTATCCCAGAGAACTCACAGGATCTCATGTAATAATATGAAGTTTTCCCCTGGAATCTCACAAGATTTCTGCCAATATCATTTTTATTTCTCTATTTCATGTTTTGGTTACAGGGACAGCAATTGAAGATGTCATGGGCTCCTGGATACATGCAGATACCATAATGTCAATTAAGAATTATATTAGAGAATGCACAGAGATTGCAGCTAACTAAGAGCTATTAGCATACTGAGATTAGAAGAAAGACATAGATTATCCTTTTTGTGTCATCTGGTAAAACCGAACTATCATTAGCTTAATAATCACACACACACTTATACATATTATTTTTCTTTATTTCAGATATGCATCTGCATTCTATCACACACTGACATTTTTTTAAAAAAAGAAAGATTTCTTCCATATGCAGCAAACAGATGCCAGAGACTGGCGACCTCACATAATCAATGAATGATAACATATAGTATCTGTAAAACTGCAGGAAGAAATCTGAATTTCAGCAAATTTCCATCTAGCCTGGTTTTCCAATTTGATCAACTAGAAAAAAAAGGCAGTTGAGCATAAAACTCCATCTGTTATTATAGCCTCGATGAACATGTGCCTAGCAAAAGAATATTCAGAGGAACATTTGAGAAGTGTTGTTGGGGGTGGAGAGCCCTGAAAATTTTGAAATGTCATCATCTGAGTAGCAGTCAAGGCTTATAATAATCAGTAAGGATTCAACTTTCTGCAGATGTCCTGAAGCAGTCAAACAGTATGTGGGATGAGACAAGTACTTTGCAAATGATTTATACACCTGTTTGGATGGCATAACATCAGGTAATTTGGATTGTTCTGTGGGTGAGTGCTGCTTAAATTAGGCCTCCCTTTTGCAGCAGCAATTAATTTGCTTATATCAAACTTGGTTATGAAGATGTTCCACTAAAATACTCAAACCAGTGATTGGCAGATTCAGCCTGCTGAATGGCAAGGGCAAGAGAACTTTAGAAACAACTTAATAGGGTTTCAAATTAACATGTGTGAAAGTTTATATGTATCCACCACTGCACATGGATCTTAATTGTCTGTCAATAATATACAGAGTTGCTGTTAGAACATTAGATTTAGACATACTATTTTTTTATTACTATCTTTAGAGGAAGGGTGTCAAACTGGCGGCCTGGGAGCTGGATGTGTCACACCCAGGCCACGCCCACCCCAGCTCTGTGAAGGGAAAAAAATGTTGCAATACATCATGTGACAGCAACGTGACGCCGCGAGTTTGAAACCCATGCTTTAGAGGGTAATATGCAGAATTGTACTAAGATTTTTCTGAACTAACTAACTCTTCAGCACCACCCTTCCAAATATTTTTTACAATGCTAGTTTGGTTTTTCCTACCATCCCCACGGCCTCATTTGCTGAACAGAATAAGATTGTTACTAGCATGATGATGTCATCACTGACTCAAATTCAGATGTGACTCTATTGTATCCAAGAAAAAGATACATTGAAATGCTTCAGACTTCATAAAAGCCTCAGTCACCATAACTTCTAAAAAGAATTCTGGTTTTTAGGACTATTTCATATTGGGTAGAATTAAGGCAAATGTGGTTTGGAGATTATGGTGGTTGAGTGATATAAATCCAGAAAGATTCCATTTTCCTGACATTACCCAGCAATCTGCCAGTTTTCACCTGCTCATTGGGCTGACCAGGAAAAAATACACTGCTATTCTTTATTATTCTTATTATTCCCAAGCAATTCTCATCAAGAGCCACATACAGGATTTATCAGGGAAGTGAGTATGGTTTATCAAGAAGGTGATGTGATGAAGTGTGTGATTTATTGGGAAGCTAAGTATGATGAAGCCACCCGGAATCTCTTTTCAGAGTAAGATGGGTAGTATATAATTTTAATAAGTGGAAAGCTTAAGAGTTGGATTGGAAGAGTCACTTGTTGAGATTGACAGCTATAGAAATCAAATAAATAAATAAAGTGAAATAAGATTCAAATTGAGCACTGAGTGTTCTTATGACTCATATCCAGATGCAACAGTAGCAGATACTTCTCTTGTCCAAAATATTTTAGTCTTCAAATATGGAGAGCTGTACCTCTCTTAAATCTATCTGATTTCCCACCCATGGCAAAGTTTTGTCACTTGAATAACCAATTTACTGATATGAAAAATTGATACCTTGGGCAAGACAGTGTCACATCTGTGGAACATACTGAGAACACACATTATCTTTCAGCTTTACCAAATGAATATTGTTGTAGTTCAGAGTAAATCAGGGAAGGCTAACACGCTTTAAAAAGTTGAAATGTATAGTAGAGTCTTGGCTATACCATTTGTGTTTTCTGAAGCAGGTGTTGAAGATATTCAGTATTTTCTATGAATTCAAATACAAAATTCAAGCTATAGTACTTTAAACTATCTTTGGAAATTCAAACAAAGGTGGGAATATTGTTGTAACATCATTTACTAATTTGCATAACTTTTAAAAAAATCATTTTAATCTCTTTATCCTCCCCTTTTCCTTGTTTATAAAACTGAAAGTTTCTCTCACAGCAATTTTGGATTATTTTTGTTTCTGATACATTTAAGGTGATAGAATAATTTATTGATTTACTTATTAAATAGTATCCACAGGCTGCTCCAATCTATAACAAAAAGCTTTGTGTTTTTAATATGAATTTATGGCCTGTGAAGTTTGAACACAATTTCAGAATTTATTATTCAGAAATCATAAAGCTATGGGATATAGTCACGTTCTTTCATTTTCTGCAATAAACCTTTTGCAGAAGCATTTTTTCGTCACTTAGATACTTCATAAGGCCTGATGCCTCTATGAAAGGTAGACTTTAAGCAAAAGTCTAAAGTGCCCAGGTTCTAGATCAACTACTGGAATGATGGCAGATATGGCACTGGTTGGAAACAAAACTCCTGCATGGGTCACCATTTACTGGGCTGACCAGATAACATCACTTTTCTTTTTTTCCATTGCATTTTTTAGTACTTTCATTCTGTGGAAATGAAAATGGTGGTCCCAAATGGAATTTTAGCAGGAGGTTTTTTTTTTCATAGCATGGCATTCTTAGTGAATTATTAATGGAGAAAGGGGAAAAGCAGCACTCTCTGATGAATTCACCAAAGGAAGAAAGACGAATGGCAAGGGCCCCATGGAGGAAAGAGGGACTACATTCTGAACTGGGTAGCAGAGTGGTCTCATTGCATGCCATAGGCTAGAATTGGGAGAACTCTCTGAGAGGTGTAGTAGCCAAGGAATCTTTTGCTTTATGAATCAGATCCTCTTTGGAAAGTTACCTGGAGGCCATACATATTCAGTTACTTATGCTGCAATGGCAGCAGAGGTAAAATGAGTTAGGAAAGTATGCAATACACCCAATGCATGTCAATGAAAAAAGGTACAAGAGCAACAGCATTTCTGTAATTGACAACCCTGTAGGACAAAACAGCCCATAGAGTTCAAAGTTAAAATCAAATTAATTACCATTAATTGGATTACAATTCATGTTTAATGATTACCTGTCATTTAGAAATTATTTAGCGGAGTTATAATTACAAGTCCAGTTGAGGGCTGCTCCTGTTTTAAATGCTTAGTATGTTTATTCAGCCCAGGGCCACCTTACTTACAGTTATTCATTTTCTATTATTTTACAATTATAACCATAATTAAAATCTAAATCTTGGCATCATATACACTTCCTTTTATCATCTCATCAAATCAGTGATGCCCTCTCTGTGATGACCTGCTGTCTGGATCCGGTACGGATCTGGATGGGCAGGAAAGGACTATAGCTCAATCCGGCCAAGACTGAGTGGTTGTGTGTACAGGCATCTCAGTCCAGTCAATTGATTCCATCTTTGGTCATAGGGGGAGAGGTGTTGCCCCCTGTGGACAGGGCTCGGAACCTGGGAGTCCTCCTGCACTCACGGCTTGGTTTGGAGGAGTAGGTGGAGGCCGTGACCAGGGGGGCTTTTGCCCAGGTCTGACTGGTTTGCCAGCTGCGCCCATATCTGGACCGAGATGCCCTTCACACGATCACTCATGCACTTGTGACGTCCTGACTTGACTACTGCAACGCTCTCTATCTAGGACTGCCCTTGCATACCATCCAGAGGCTTCAGCTGGTGCAGAATGCAGCTGCGCGGGTTGTGATGGGAGTTTCCCGATACTCCCATGTTACACCCCTCCTACGCGAGCTGCATTGGTTACCGGTTGCCCTTTGGGTGAGATTCAAGGTGTTGGTGTTAACATTCAAAGTCCTTTACGATTTGGGTCCGGGGTACTTGCGGGGGCATCTCCTGCCAATATCAAACACCGATCGCCCTGTGCGTGCGCACAGACGGGGACTCCTTGGGGTGCCGTCGGCTAGACAATGTTGACTGGTGGTGCCTCGGGGAATGGCCTACTCTGTCGTGGCCCCCGCCTTGTGGAACCAACTCCCTTTGGAGCTCCGTTTGGCTCCTGATCTTTGCTCCTTCTGCCACAATCTGAAGACCTGGTTGTTTGAACAGGATGGGCTGGACTGACCTCCTGGGGTTTTTTAAATTATTTTAATGGTTTTTAGTGATTGGGCTTGTCGATTTAATCTTTTTTTAAATATTTATTGTTGAATTGTGTTTTAATTGTGAGCCGCCCTGAGTCCTCGCAGAGAGGGGGCGGCATACTAGTCCAATTATAAATAAATAAATAAATCTTCATTTACAATATTTCAGCTTTTTAATAACATTGTAAAACTAGGGGAAATGATATAGCATATGAGAACATATCAGCTGATCCTTCTAAAGGAATTAGTCATTTCATTAAATAAACTGACTCTAAACTGGCGTCTGATAATTTAATCTGTATTAAATTTTATTTATTTTTCATGTATTTGAACCACCAATCTGCTTCAGAGGATTCTGAAATTAGATCCAAAAGTATTCTTTTTGTTGTATTATGCTAGATTTGTTTTGAAAAAGCAAACACTTGATATCTTGAAAATTTGAACTAATTAGGGTAGGTTTGCTCTGTATATATTAAAGCAAAGCAAATGTTCTTCTACTGTCTTGAACATAACTGTGTTTGAAAGACTTAATGAAGGTCTAGCACTTCTACCCTAGATGAGATTTTAGTCACATAAGTACCTATTTAAGATACTCTCCTTTCAAGATAAATATTTATCAAGGCAAAATGGTAGCTGCGTGTTTGAAAATGATCTTTAAATGTTACATTTTTATGTGGTCCTGTAACAATATTAGTCAAACTATTTGTGCTGACATGCCTTACACAATTTATCAAGCAAACATTTCTGCCCAAAGGACAGTTTGAACATAAACTAAATCCCACTTGTGTGCTTCCTATTACTTTTAGAAATAAGTGCTGTAAATTCCTATAAGCCAGTATGATCAGGTAGAGCACACAAGGAGCTTTACTATCTTAAATCTGGAATTTCAGAAACAAAAAAGTAACAATTCCAGATGTAAAAGGCAGCAAAGAAAGCAAAATGAATATATTGTACCAAGCCATGGTTTAATCGTAATTTGCAGACTAGCTCACCTAATTCATTAAATACTGGTTTGTATGCTTTATAAGGTGCATGACTGAGTAATTAATGTAACATGCTATTTCAGAACTAAAAAGATTATCATCTACCTGGATGTATGAACCCAATCAATAAGCACAGGTGTTTAAATTTCCTTAGGACCTCTGTGATGGAGCCCCAGTTTAGATATCTGAAGACCAATTGCAGGTACTGAGTTAAGGTAGTGCATATTGAGAAGCTTGGCATTTTTTAAAAACAGGAGTGGACAACCTCTCACCAAATGTTTTTCAATTCTTGGGTTATCTGGCTTTTCACACAGTGAAAAGTAGGATATAACTATAAATAAGTAAAAAACAAGGACAATCGTATCCAACATATGGATTTTCTTTCTATATGAATTTTAATGAGATTTTTCAAGTTTATCTTTAGAATTCATTTTTTTTATTTAAATGCATTTCTAATCATTCTTTATTGAAGAACTACATGCTTTAATTCTTGGTATGAACATTCTTGACATAATATACTGTATGCTATACACACTTAATATAAGGTATACACACTCCATCGTTTTTTAAAAATTTTTATAGTATTATTGGGTTTATTCAGCTTAGATGTCTTAGAAATGTTAAATAAACACATAAAGCATTGAAAAAATGGGAAAATGTTAGTATTAACTTTCTTTTATAACAAAAACCCCATATAACAAACACAAAATTTGATTATATAATTAGCACTCAGCTTCTCAGCACTGTCATTTGTAGAATTACATTATGCAAACGAATTCCACTTGTGTTATTTGCAAGGTTGAATTGTCTTTTGATAGAGAAATAATATTAAAGTGTGGTAGTGATACAAGCTTCTAAGATTAAGAAAAAGCATTTCATTTCAGATTTATGGAGAAGGCTAATCAAAAGCATTGTCCAAAATAAAACTGGGAAAATTAGAGTGTGGGCAAAACTTAATCCAAGTCAGAAGTGAGTCAACCAATTCTGTATGAATTAGTGATGAAGGAATCTCCTCAGTATGTTTTAAATATATAAATTATAAGTCATTGTTACTCTGAACAATTATCATGTGGCAAATTTATTTTAAATGACATTATTATATCATATTCAAAGAGTATATGATATGCTTAATCCAATTTGGCCCTCCTATTATATGTGAACTTTACTCCAACATTCCCAACTAATGTGATTGTTGTTGAGAATTCTGAGAGTTGAAATCACTCATGTAGGATCTGACCAGGTTGATGAAAACTGAAGCAGTTTATCTCCAAAAATAACTTGCTGCTTCCTTGAAGGTCCCAACCACCTAAGTGCTGTACTTGATCAGTGTATATCATCTGGGGGTCTTTTACGCCTACTTTTAACTCATCAGGAAGCTGGCTTATTGTTGCTCTTGCTACAAACTCCCTGTGTGCCACATTATACTGAAACTTAATCTAGCTTGAAGTGATTTTTCATTCAGGAAAGCCCTTAGCATGGTAAATGAAAATGGTAAAGTCAATATTGAGACTGTTGTAAATGATAGGGTTTGAATAAATGAAATGTAGATCACTTTACTGGATCCAACTACATATGAAATTAGACAACTTGAAAACAAACTACAATGAAAACTGGTGCATATTTATTAAGGCAACAGACTTTGAAATCCCAAAAGACAAGAATATAAACAGCAGGCCTCAGTTAAAATCCTATTGCTTTTCAAGAAGCAGTGAACATTCTGCCATATCTAACAAGTATTTAAATGGTAACACGGAATACATGTTTTAACATTTCCTATCCTTCCAAGAAGGGAACAGTGAAATTCCCCAGTTTTTCTCCTAGAAGCAAATAAAAGAAATGGATTGATGGGTAGAGCTGCAATGACAGAAGATGGACAAGATTAATCTTGAACAATTGATTAAGCACTACTGCAGTTCCAGTGTTTTAATGCAATGTATTCAACCTATCTATACCACTCAGGTTTTGCACTGTCAAAAAAGGTTTATATCCAAATATGTATGTGCAAAGCCTATTATTCAATGGATAATTATACTCTAATAGGAAACTGTTGCAAAATACCAATAAAATACAGAATACTTCTGTGTGCAGTTTCTTATCTTGTCTAAGATTATGCTGTGATAGAATTCACATTAGATATGAGTGAGAAGGCAATGAAGATAAACCAGTCACCAAATCAGATTGACAAAGTAGGCTACCTACGGAGCCACCAATGAAGTTTTGAAGGGAGTAGAGGCCAGAGATATATGAAGGGAAGAACATAAAGCAGCTGAAACATTTTGTTGGAAGAAATATCCTTCTGGGTTCAGTTCCAAGTGGGGAAAAAGACACTGGAAACATGGAGGCTGTTTGGAAGGTTTAATGGTGGACAGGAGGACCACATGGCCTGGAGCTCTAGAGTGAAAAGGAAGGATGATCACATGCTTCAAGGTGAAGGAAGAGATCAAGAAAGGGCTGAGGTGTTGAGGGTGCCTGGGTTTTATAACGTTTGTTGGGATTGGAGCTTGTATTCTGATTGGTTGTCAGACTCCCATGAGGTCATGCAGGGGCAACTCTGTAGGCTGTCCTGAGTTCCAGGCTTGGTTGAGCCTTGCTGGATGATGATGCACTGAAAAGGGCTTTTGGCAATTGCTATAGCTTTACCTGGAGATCTTTGTTATGTAAAGTATTCTGGCCCAGGCCTTAATGGCCCACCCATTAACAAAGGTGGGAGTGAGTTTCTACTTCTGAGGTGAGTTTCTGCTTCTGAGTTTCTACTCTTTTTAGGGGAAATATTCTGCCTTATTAATATTTCCTAGGATATTTCAATTTTCTAGGAGAGGGGTTGGTGCTAACTTCCTACAATTTAAAAAGGAGGTGAGGACAGTGGACACATCTACTTAGAGAAATGAATCCCTTGGAAAATCTTTTAGATAAGTGAGTGGAATTGATGTTACATTTAAGATATGAGCATTGTATGAGGGAGGAGTTATATATAATTACATTTCTCCAGCAATGTTGATGTACGTATCATCTTTAAAGACAACTTAGATATTATAGAAAACAATGTAAGATCTACATTATATATGACTCCTTTGTTTTTAATATGTTCTTCATGCACACAACTGAACTTTCTCTAATTATTGAACAAATCAAACTAGAGACAGCTTTACAGTGTAAAGTAATGTTTCTATATTAATAGGCTGTGTTGTTTTTTTCCTGAACACATTCAAATCAGAAAGATTTTAAGCTTTTACATTTGCCTGACAATCCTTTCTTTTGGCAAAATGTTTTAAATTTGTTTGCCCCTCTTTTTCCATGGGAACTGTTTGGTAAGTGCAGACATTAAAGCTGACAAAGCTTTGTCTGTGTTTTCCCCCTTTGCTTGGTTTCTGTGTCTGTGTGTGCAGGCATGCATTCATTAACGTAATTCTTCAACCTTCAACAACAGTGCATCATAAATGAGGGGGAGGGGAGGACCTCATAAATATTTAGATTCTCCTGTCTACCTTCCAAAGCAAAGGTGGGGGCAGAATGTTTGGTAAGGACCTAGTCAGAGTTAATCTGCATGTGAACCAAAAGAAGATACAAAAGGATGAAAAGATGCTGGAAACTAGTATGCAAACCCACTATCTCTAGAGGGTTATTCATCTTATTCTTGTCAGCCCAGTCCCAGTCTCGCTGCCTAGTTGGATTCTGAACATGACCAACAGCTTTGCAAAGAGAATTTGGCAAGAGAAATTTTATTCCTCCATGTGAAGCACCCTTTCCTAACGTGGCACCCTCCAGATGAATTGAAATCAGGATATACCGATTTGTCAACCAGAACGATCTGTGATAGACAATCTAGGTTGTTTGCTTAAGGATTACAATTTGGATATAGGCAGCAATTACACATCTTTTCCAAAAAGTACCATTGCTAGCTATGTTTCCCTCCCCCCCAAATAAACATTCATAAATGTTAAGATCCAATTAAATTCATAAATCTTAAGATCCACAACACTTAGAATGTTGAATACAATTTACAGAAGTCTTATCATTTTACATCAGAATGGAAAAAATGAATAAAGCTCTCAAGGTATCTTAATAAAAGTGCAATTAAAATTTGTCCTTCATAGAAATTAGTATTTTATATAATGTACCAAGAACAATGAATAAGCAAATATTGTTTGGAAAATTAAAACTTGCTGGAAATGAAGTCAATTAAATTATGCTTGAAGAATCTTTTTGCTGCACACTATCAAAAAGGTTTGTTAAATAGATGTTTTATCAAGAGAATTGGTGGAAAATTTAGTCAGGAAGCCCTATTTTTCAAACAACTGGATTTGTTTCCAGATTTTTCCATGCCAGCAGGCATATTGCTACAAGAACTTTTGATTCATGAGGGAAAGCAAAGTGTTTTGCTGTCTGGTGCCCTCAATTCCATCTTCTAGACTGTCTTTCTGGCTGTTGGAACATTTCTGGAAAACTTAAAAAGAGACTGTAAAAATAAAGAAGGAATTGTTGACCATCACTTCCTTTCTACACTCCAACCTTGGTCTCTCAGATATAATTGTGTGTTGCGTTAGAATCCTTCTGCAGAAAGCAAGGAAAAAAAATCAATGTATAAGAGGAAGGCTCTAGATTAAAGCCATAGTTTTTGTCTTTTTAAATGATACCTGCTTCTAATAGGGAACAAAAGGTTATCCCTGCACTTTTTTGTGTGTGATTGAAACAAAAATAGAACCTCAGTGCTTATGATAGTTTGTTTCTAATGGGTAGCATAGTTTTTAAACAAAACAAAACTTTTTAAAACAGTTTTGCTTTGTTTAAAAAAGAACTTGTTTTTATTCAAGCCAGTCTTTAAAGATTAACTTTGTTTCAACATAGCTATAATCATACTTTCTCTGAATCTTCATGTAATACATTTATCCAACACAGATCCCGGAGTTTTTCCCAGGAGAATATATGTGTAGAGAACAGAAATAAGAGTTTTAATTATTGAATTCTGAATACACTTTTGGAAAAATCTTGTCTACATGCTTGCATTTTAATTTTCATTCATGGAAATGAATATTTAAAATAATCCAAAAGAAGACTATTGACTAATTGATGGTCTTTTAGATTACAATAACCTATACTGACTCCTGGTAGTTTACACTAATAACAACATATAGTATATACAATATTGAAATAAAATCCAGACTATAAAAAGTCTGGATGTGTAAATGAGCACCAGGATGATGTTATTCAATCTCCAAATGCCCTCAGGAACAATTCAATTTTCAACAATTTACTGAAAGCCAGTAAGGAGGCTGGACTCTGAAAGGAGACCAGTCTAAAGTATGGGTTCCCTGATTTTTTTACAGGTCTCTTTTACTTCAAGAAAACAGTTGTATAAGCACTGTAGCATTAAGTTCTTTGAGTTAAAAGCAGCACTTTGAATTGTACTTAATAACCTATTAGTAACTAATACAGTTATCACATTATAGGTCATTTAGGATTATGACAATTCTGATTCATCATACAGGCCTCTCCCTTTTGACCAACTGAAGTTTCCAAATGGCCTTCAAAGGCAGCTGACTGTAGAGCTATAAATCAAATGGCTATTAAGTGCATGAATCAATATTGATAGGACTTCTGGCTCTAAGGAGAGGCACGAGTGGCATAGCAGATAAAGTAGATGAAAGACCCAACTGGCCTTCAACCTCTCTAGCAGTAGCTGTGAATTCATGAGATTTCCCCCAACTTGTGAATCTGCTTTTTCAAGAATACTACTGTATTCAGACTTATCATCGGAGGTGGTGACAAGATGAAAGACATTATAGACAAACAATAACTGCTTCTAGTTTAAGTCCAAACTTCAGCAGCTTGCAGACACTAATTTCCACAACATCTCCAGCTTAGCCTGCAGTGGAGATGTAAAGTTGTATATTGTCATTATTGTGATCACACCTCAAATTGGCACATAACTGAGAACTGGTTGACTTCTCCCATTTTTTAAAATATTGACTTGTTTGCTGTTCCTATGTGAAATGTTTATTTGACCTGCATAGGCCCCCATTCTATGGTGTATAACCCAGGGCAGATCACAGAACATCAATAAAAGCATAAAAACCACAAGAAAAACTCCAAGTGCTTCAAAAGCAACACCTCCCCACACGTCCACTTGCAACTGTACTGAGCTCTAACCTCACTACCCAATGCTTGCAAGGACGATTATCTTTTCAAGGCCTTCTGGAAGGTTAGAAGGGTGGGAGTTGCCAGATCTTTAGAGGAAAGCATATTCCATAGAACAAGGACTGCCACATAGAAGACATGCTTCCTAGCTGAGAGGTGTGCATTTAAAGGAAGGGACCTGGAGTCTATCCACTTTATCAGACCTGGTGGAAAGTAGATACCACACATGAAATTAAGTCCTGGAAAAAAAAACTGGTTCTACAAGGCCTCAAAAGTGATAACCAGCACCCTGAATTGTACCTGGAAATGGATTGAAAGCCATATCTCACTATAGTAGCCAACTTCCATAAGCGTTTTTAAAGCTATGCTCTGTACAATCCCAGTATTAGAATGGTCCTACACTATGCCAAGTGCCTGGAAGAACTGATAAATATTGCTGTTTGTTACCTGAACACAACTATGGGACAAGAGTGTGAAATTTTTTCCTTATTTTAGGATGAGCATAACAGGGATTTTTAATGGGATTTTCATTCATTGTTTTCAAGCCCCAACAAGAATCATATCTTTGAATAAAGGCATGCTAGCAGATCTATCTTGATTATATTACACTAGAAGAATTTTAAAAAAATAATCACCAGAAGAATTTTTAACAGAGATGAAAGGCAACGGAAGTCTTACTATGTTTTCTTCCATGTATACTTGCTAAAGTGGGTTTTCACCACTCAGTACAATCCAATATTGAAACAGGCTAAATATTAATGCTAAGAATTTAATACATCTGATATTGACAAAATATGTTTTCTTATATGTTTTATATGTTATATAAACCTCATATGGTCAATTTGGTGTAGTGGTTAAGGCCTCAGGCTAGAAACCAGGAGATGACAAGTTCTAGTCCTGTCTTAAACATGAAACCAGCTGGGTGACCTGGGCCAGTCACTGTCTCTCAGCCCTGGGAAGGAGGCAATGGTAATCTACTTCTGGAAAACTTGCCAAGAAAACTGCAGAAACTCTTCCAGGCAGTTGGCAGGAATCAAAAACTGATTCAAATAAAACACACGCTAACAAACACAAAACAACATTATACATTCCATTAAATCTTATAGCTGATGTGTGAAATATAAAGAAAAATAAATATTACAGTAAATTTCAACATTTTAAAGCTATTTTTAAAAAGAAACATTTCTCATTAAAAAGCTGAATATTCTGTACCTTTGAAAAGTTCAAGAAATATTGTTCCAGAGCAATGGTACTCAAAGTGTGGCCTGGTGACTCCTGGGGTCCCTAAGGCTATGTTGGGGGGAGGGGTGTCCTGCAGAGTCAAATAAATATTTAATATTTCTCAGTTTTAACTTCTAATGCAGTTAACATCAATAGATATAACTCACATAAACCAAAGCTCTTTGGGATCCGCATTCATTTTTAAGAATGTAAAGGGATCTCAAAACCAAAACATTTTCAGAACTGTTGTTGTAGATTATCTTTAAGATACTCACATAGTAGAAATCATTCTTTAAAAAAAAGAATGAACAGGTAAGGGCTTAGTTGCGAGACCTAGGGAAATAAAATTGCCACTCTACAGTATACTTGAATGATCAGATGTTTTAGCAACATAGAAAAACACATCAATAGCAAGATTCCCACAATATACTGACTTTGAAATGTTCAAAATGAAGCAAGACAATACATGGTTCTGTACTTTTTAAACTCTGTGAATTGGTCCATGAATAAATGTTTCAAATATACCTAAAAGAAAGTAGATAACTCAGTACATGATGTAGCCCTCATGTACTAGCATAGTCTATCATCATTACTACTATGTCAGCTAACTGGTATGTTTTTTTTAAAGATGATTGCACACCAGAGCAATATTCTTTTTTAGTAACTAAGAAAAGGAAGGAAGTTAAGAGAACAAAGCTGTGAATTTGGTCACACCCAGGGATATGTGATCATCAGATTTGGTGCTACAGTCACATGGTGAACTGTGTCTCCCTTTTGTCGCTATTTCAGTGGGAAGAACAGACTAATCCCATGGCAATCTGGGCAGTTGCCTAGTTAAGAATATTAAACAATACTCTCGAAAACATCGGAATCCTCTTGAAAAGAAAATGAGAGCAGCATGGTCTCTGCACATATATAAGAAGTAAATCTACATGACAGAAACTAAAATATGTTGGTAGTTGTACTAAAAAAAGCAACAAATAAGTAAAACATCTCACTTCCTAAGTCATGTTTATTAATTATTAATTATTGAAGTCTGAAATATTGCTCTATTTTTCTACTTGACATTTCTTTTAGCAGGGCAAAAGAAAGGGCAGTGGAGCAATGTCAAAGCAGACAGGATGAGATCAATCCATTCGCTGTTAATTCTTACCTTTAAATCATCAGGCAATATCCCATAGTACTTATTAAGAAGTGTGCTAAAGTCGACTGAAGGACTAAGAAAACAGGTCTAGGATTGGACTGTATAGTTTTCAAGATTTGAAACTAGCAAGCAGTGGCAGAACATTTTATAAATCATGCTAAAATGGGGTTGCTTTATATGTTCTTCTTTTAATTTTAATATACATATTGAATAGATATTCTCCAAGAGGAGAAAAAGGATCTATTAATTCAACCAAATTCCTTTTCTCCCGCTCCTAAAAAACCCCGTATAATCAATACTGACAGAAATTCGATTACTTTTTTCTAAATTTTAGAGTAAATGTTTAACTTAACAATAATGCTAAACATTAGTACACACATTAGGTCTTGGGAAAGAATGACACCATTCCGATTAAGAGTCAAAACAATTAAATTATTTCTAATGGAATGTAAAAAATAAACTTAAATCACTGGCATTGCTCCATGTGGTCAATTTTATCAATATCCTTGTTAAAATACAGGAAAGTGGACAAGGGAATTCATCGGAATTTGTTACTGCGTTTTTATGCATCAGGTTTCAGTGAAACACTGTCAATAGAACTAATGATTAAGCTTCCAAGTGGAATAAAACCAGTTGTTAAACAAAGTGAGCCATTCTTCCAGATAAATGATTGGCAGGTGCTTGGCAAGCCACTTTGAAATCAGCTTTTATGAAATACAGGGCTAGCACTAAGCTACATCAATAATACAACCTATTAGAATATCATCTCTTCCATATATTTTCCTAAGTCCTTTCTTTTTCTTTCTTTCTTTAGTCAGTTTTGCAGAAAGAAAAGCCAGGGTGCTATAAACGACACACTATTTATAACGAGGATGGCAGTTAAGAATGCAGCGATAAAAGTTTTTGCAGGGGGCACATAAGAAGTGCAAATGTGGGTATTCGGGGCAGAGGAAAAGAACACCTCTGGTAATGTATTTGACCGATAGCGTGGAAGTATTTAACAAGGGTAAAAAGAGCGGAGGCACGTCTTCTTTGCAGACCACCTCGAAATCGGTGAAAATACGGTGCAGATTCGGTAGTAGGTCGGCCGACCCCTGCGGCCCTCCAAAGGGAAGAATTCATTCAAGCTGCTAGTCTGGGCGGGAAGTTGTTTTCTGAAGATACTCGCGAGCACACGGAGCCTCAGGCTTTCATGGAGGCTTCCAGGCGGCTGGAAGGCTCCAGCCCGATAGCTCAATTCATCTCGGTGGGATTTACTAAGCGAGTAAGGCGGCTGGGATGCTAGGCTAAACCTCCCACGTTTGAAGAGGCGAGAAGGGAACGGCCGCGGCGGTGAGGCTTTCGCCTGGAATTCGGCTCCTTCCCGGCTAGTCAAGAAATCCCGAAGTTGCCTTTTTTTTTTGTAATATTAGAGTTTTCCCGCCTTTCTGCTCCGGCGGTGAAGTCCTGCCGGCTACTTAAAGCGTTGAAAGACCGCGTCAGCTCTCGGTAGAACTTCCCGCAGGAAAATGAGCCTAGGTGCAAAGACGAGCCGGCAGAAGCACATACTTTCACGGGAGACCCCCCCACCCCCACAGGGCACCCATGCGTGCTGCCGCCGCGTCCAAGCCCTCTGGCGTGCAAAAGAAGGGGAGGGGGAATGCCAAGCAGACGGGAAGGAAGGCGAGCCGCCGCTGCCCAACTTTCCAGCCAGTCTCTTAAGAAGTGCAACCGGCCGTGTCTGCACCGCCTGAGGTCCGGGACCACCATTCGATGTAAAAACACTGGCTTCCCACCGTTAAGCACTCGGACGGGGGGATTCCCCCCGCGTGCGGTAGGAAGATACCTCATGAGTGAATGGGTGAGCTAAACTTTGCACGGGGAAGCACCTACGGCTTCTCTGCGCCCAGTTCTGTTTCCCCGCGGAGAAGGCGCCTTGCTCTCCCCGTGCTCCCGCGGCTGCTGCACGAGATACACTACACGCGCGTAATCACCCCTTCTTGGTACGCCTCCCGCAACCCTTCGGCTGTCTTGTTCCCTCTCCCTCTTGCGCAAGCGCACAAATGCTCACTTCGACCCCGCCTCTCCCATTTCAATCCTAAAACCTCAATATAAGGGGCCGCGGGCCGGCGCGACACAATTGAAAGCGCGCGCGAGCGCGCACACCCTCGTGCGAATCGCGGATGCCAAGAAAACGCAGCGCGCTTGCGCCTCAGAGGCAGCGCAACCAAATCTCCCCCCTCCCACTTAAGCACCACGTGACCGAGCCCCGCCCCATCACCGGATCTGTGAAGTAGCCCGGAGTTTGTTCAGTTTCTTTCTCGTACAAAATAAAAACAAAACAAAAAAAATCGGAGGGCGGCAAACGGGGAGGGGGGGGGGCAAAAAAAGGAGGGATCACGCGCACGCGCGCAACCACCCCGCGCGTAAAAGTAGTGCAAGGCGGGGGCGCGAGGACTCGGGGGCGCGCGCCATTCCAAAGCCCAGGCATATCACACGGGTGTAGGTGTGAGGGGCACGCTCCCTTCCGCTACACCTCCGGCCGTCAACCGAGTCCCCAGTCAGTCACAGGCTAGCTGGAGTGGGGGGGCGGAGTGGATGTGCCAAGTGGCGCCGCTGCCGCCGCCACTACCGTTGCCGTCGCTGATTAACGGCCGCCCCGCCTCTGCTCCTCCGCTGGCCCCCTCCCTGCCTCTCTGTTCCCTCCCCTTCCCGCCGTCGTTGCTTGCTGCCGTCGCTGGCAGCGCCGCCTGAACTGAAGCGAACTCCAGAGCGAACTGAAGAGGAGGAGGCGGCAGGAGGAGGAGGTGAAGGCACCACGGCGGCGGCAGCGGCGGGGCTGAGAGTCGTCAGCCTCAAGCAAACGGCAGAAGCGGGAGGGGAGGGAGGCGAGGCGGCGCGGGAGACGAGGCGGAACTGCCACCAGCAGCAGCAGCGGCGGTGGGAACAACAACAACGGAAGCACCGCCGGTGGCCGGGAACAGCCTTACAATACGCGGCGGCAGCAGGAGCAGCAGCGGGGACTCCTCGGGAAACGGCCAAGTCCGCCGCCCCTTTGCCTGCCTCCCCGCCTCCCTCCCCGCCGCGGAGACAGACCAGGGGGCAGCAGCGCCGAGTAAAGGGAGCCGCGACCGACGTCTGCGTGTGCGGCGAGGGAGAGGAGGGGGAACTACCGAAGACTGCGCCGCTTTGGAGAAAGGCATCCAGTGGGAGCGGCGACAGGAAGCGGCGGCGGTGGTGGAGGAGGAGGATCACTCTACAGTCGGGGTTGTGGAAGAAGACTAGGGCGCAACCCTCCGTGGTGGCGGCGGCCGAGGAGGGTTTGGGGTGGCGGTCATCGAGTTCCCCCCTTTTATTTTCCTCCGAGACCCGCCGCGGCGTGCTTGTGGCTTCTTCGTTGACGAGACCCCCTTTTCCCGCTCTCTTGTTTTCCTAAGGGGGGGAAGAGGCCTCTCCCCCCCTCAGCCCACATAACACACCCCGTTTCTTCCCCGCCTGGCGTGCACCCAGTGCGGTGGTTGGACGAGTGCTGGTGCGGGCGCTTGCTCGCTCTCTGTTTGGAATATGGTTGGGGAAATGGAAACGAAGGAGAAGCCCAAGCCGAGCCCCGATTATCTGATGCAGCTGATGAACGACAAGAAGCTCATGAGCAGCCTCCCTAACTTCTGCGGGATATTCAACCACCTCGAGAGGCTGCTGGACGAAGGTAAAACGCAATTACAAAAACTCAAAACGGAAAACCCCCAACAAGTAACTCTTCTTTGTAGGTCGGAGGGTGAGGGGGAAAATGGTGGCCCCTGCCCCGGCCTCTCCGCGACATAGATTCGCTTTGCCTTTCCCGTTCCTATCCTGCAAATGGGGGCGGACTAGGCTTTGCGCCCCCTCAGTGGCGTCTTTTGGCTTTGCCTCTTTTGCCCATAAACAAAGAGAAGCGGGAAGTCTACACGCAGAAGTTTTGGCTTTTTGGGGAGCGATGAACTCCGAACGTCGTTTTATTTTTGGGTAGCTCCTTTTTAATCGACAAACTTGGGATATAAAATTATATTTTGTACAAGAAAAAAGTTGGGAGAGGAGAAAGTTTTTTTTAATGGGATTATAGCATTTTGAGTTCTTAAATCTTCATGGAAAGTATGAAAGGCAAAGTAGGCCCGATAGTACGCTTATGAAATACTTTTAAGCAACTTAGTCTTTCAGCCTAAACTGTAAATGGTTGATTTTTATTTTGAGGTTGGGCGGAGGGACTTGAAAAAAACTGGAGAAACTTGAGGGCTCAGTTTTTATTCAATATTAGGCTGGTTGTCGGCCTAAAAAGACGAAAAAATGTTAGATCTGCGAATAAATATTAAGAACTTTATTAGCTTCTACCCTGAAAGACATATTGGGTGATTCTTGAGTTGAGTATCAAAAGCCAACGCGAAAAGTGTTTTGGGAGTCTCTGAATACCCGTTGGTAGTTTTAGGCCGTGTGCGTAATCTAGATCTCCTGCCTGTAGTCAGTTGATTTCCAAGAAGGTGCAGAGTAAGTAATTTTGCAGACCAAAGTGTCTGCAGATTTAGGTTTCCGCAAAATAGATAGCAAGTGTTGCGATTTTTAAACAAATTATTTGGTTTGAGAATTCAGCTAGAAATGTTATAAACAGTATTTTTTAAATATAAACGTTTTGAACTCTATGTTCAGTATAAATTTGAGTCAAAATCTACTTCTAAAAGTCGTCTTGAACCTTCCATATTTTAAGATAAGGGGGAACTTGGTGACTATCAGCCTCATCATTTGTGAATTAGACTTGATAGTACTTTTCAGGTTCCATTTGAGATGATTTAATCTTTACTGTTGGGGAAGCATATTACAGCTGTAACTGAAATGTGACATATTTGAAACTTTTTGGTTCCTTTGAAGGATATTGTTCAAATAGTAGTTGATTAGAGTGTGTATTTGGTAATTCTAGTTAGGTATCAAGTAAAGAAGTTTGTAAACATTATATGGGAATAGTTTAGTATAAATTTGTCCTTGCAGTTCCTTTTTAAAAATAACTGTTTTACCACAACACTAACAACGATTTTAAACATTTCTGGAATCATCATAGGGGAATATTACCATAATAAATCTGTAAGAAGAGCAAATGAGAATATTTTTGGTGTGCCTATTTCAAGAATATATTAAGTCATTGAATCTTTTGAATGTTTTTGAAGGCTTTGAGCTGTCAGTTTTTTAATAAGTCCAAAATAAGGACTTGAAAATCTAATAATTCAAAAGTCAAAGTGCTTGCCCCAACATACATTTTTCCTGTATTATTGTTTTTGTTTTGTTTTTTTTTATTTAGGTAGCCCCTTTAAATCCTGTTTTCTTGTTTGCATTGGCTTCTGGGTGGAAGAACTGCAAATGTTGAAAACTTTCTGGAATGTTAAAAAAATGTCCTATGCAAATAAGTGATTTAAATGTTTTAAGAGATGAACACTAAGGGGCGCTAGTTCTTTCTGAAAAAAGATTAAGATGGTTTTAAACATTAATATCAAAATCAGTGTATTTGTGTTGTATTTAAGATATAAGAAATTAAGTTTAAAACACACATTCACATAACTTATTTTGTTTTTTGTTGCTTGGATTAGTGATATTTCTTTCCTATAAAATATTGCAAAAAGTTTATACAATTGGAAGATGTTAGGAAGAACACATACACTTTTATCCAGTATCACTCACAAATAACTTGTTTTACAGGAATAATTTTTTTCCTCAAGAGATCTTTAATGGTGGAGGTTTTTTTTGAAGATTTACATTTTTTGGAAAGCTAAAGACTAACAATATAATACTGTACTGTGAACAAGCGGGGGAAAAGTAAAATACAAAATCCACTAATTCTGCAGTTTTTACTTAATGCTATTGGTATTTACATTAAATTATCAATATTTGGTTAGCTTATGTCAAGCTTAAAATAAAAAAAACATTTTAATGAAATCCTTATACTTATTGAAAAAAATTGGATATTTTTCATATTTCCAAATTCTTATATATGAATGGATGTACTTTTGAAGGAACATAAACATTTTCTGTTATACAGCTTTTTATATTCAAAAGTGAAGGAAGGGAAATAATAAAGATTTTCATTGTTTAACGTAATTATAGCTGTTTCTATAAATGGATAAATATGTTTAGTAGCAAAGCTTTTACAAAATGAAGCAATTTCTATTGGTTTACAGTAGCCTATAGAAAGAAGAGGAGGAGTTTTTCTGAGTTTGAAGCTATAATTCCATCAATTCTATCTCAAAATCATTTAAAGCATATTTTAAAGGTAAAACCTTTTCATTTTTGAAAAGAGAAACGTGTTGATTTTCATTTTCTTGTGTCCTTGGTTATGAATATCTATAAACTGAATATTAAGTTCTGGTCAATGATCCAAATCTTTCTTGGCAGCTGACGGAAGATACACAGCTAGAGAGAGCAAGAGAGAGAGAGCACTTTATGTATATGATACTCTTAATTAAAAAACACTGTCTTAATTGGGCTTCCAAGTTACTTTTTTCAGTAAAATCAGCAAGAAACTGCAATATTACATTTACAAATTCTTCCCCAGCTTTGAAGTGTGTGTGATGAATGTTTATTTTTCATAAATTGTAATTTAAACATGTCCTCTTGACCTGCAGTATATATTTATTTAGCTGAATCTATAACTACACTCACTTGCACTGATAACTAATGATATATAATAAAAAACCCTTACCATCTAAAAATAGGATTTTTAAAAATTCTATGGCTATTGTGTGTATTCTTAGCTAACATTCATTATAAATATTTTAAAATTGTTTTGAAAAAATAACTGAAATTTTATTGTGAATGAATCATAATTAAATCATATGCAAAAAAGGGTTATTACCTTGAGTATACATTTGACAAAGACTAAGCAATCAAAATGACATGTTGCAGCAATTAATTTTTCAATTTGATCCAACAGCCCAATTTCCAAACAAGTATATTGGTACCACATTATTACAGTTCTACTTACCTGTACAAATTCATGTAGTCCATTTTCAGCTTATTTCTAATATATTAAACTGGAATTAATTCAGTTTTAAATGAATTGATAGAGGCTCAAATTTCCAAAATGTTCTACATTTCTCAGCACTTTTATAGTATGTGAATTCTACAGTGTAAATTAGTAGCAGTAGGCAGCCATTTTTAATAATTCCTGAAGCAGCTAATACTAAATTAGGTAATATGTTACTGAGTTTGAGATATTTTACTTAGAATTTTTAATTTTATAATCTATCATCTGTAAAACATAACAAGTCAATAGATAACAACTTTAAATTCCAGGGAAAATATATTTAAGAACAGTACACAAGAGTTAACATTATGTTTCATTCTATTACTGAAACTTTCCTTGTTGCTAATATTATATATTACAGTACTTAAATATATTACTGTCAGTGAAAAGAAATCCACAAGATTTCCTTAGCAATTTTGTTTTTGAAATTTTCTCCTATTATATTTTTTATATTTTATATTATTTAATATATGTATATTTGTATATTAGTTCATTTACTGCACAAGAGAATTTGTCAGCTATATGCAAGCATTCTGGAAATAATTATTTTATTCCATTTAAGGCATTTATGTTACTTTCTAATACTGCATTCAAGAAACAATCTTAATGATTTCCCTTGTGACATGATTTCTTTG
This sequence comes from Naja naja, assembly GCA_009733165.1. Classification (NCBI taxonomy): domain Eukaryota; kingdom Metazoa; phylum Chordata; class Lepidosauria; order Squamata; family Elapidae; genus Naja; species Naja naja. The sequence continues at coordinate 85,557,141 of CM019148.1, read as the reverse complement.
GTAGAATTGTTAAATGAGAGAAACAATATGTCTCAGTTAACGTTTGTGAAGAGTCCTGTAGAAACATACCTGTATTAAATGTAAGATACAATGGGTAAGATTTCATTTCAAAGTTGCAATGCCCAATTAAATGTGTTTTATAGAGATTTTATGTTGTTTTAAACTTACCACCTATCAATATCAATATATATTTATAAAATACAGAATTATTAGAAAATCCATGTAGGTGTTTGATGTGCAAGGATATGATTTTTTTTCTTGATGTATACTAGTAAATTTTATTTATTTGAAAATAGTACCTAGATTTGACTTTCACAACAGCAAATTATTTCCAGTGTTGGTTTAATAATAGTGGAAAGTCTTGTTAGTCTGTATTCACTATAATATTGTATATGATAACTTCCTTTGGGTTTACAGAGGCTTCAGGGTTTTTAAATTTTAAAGCTAAAACCAGCATTTTGGAAAGACACTGAAATTATATATAATTTGAAAATAGCTTCATTAAACCCAAATTATGTATTGACTAATTTCATAGATATTTTCTGATAAGGTTAGTAGCTACTTACGACAGAGCTATTGAAAAATGTTTAATGATTTTTAGCACTTTTGGTTGAAAGTAAATTAGAATGGCTTCTTTTTTATAAATTCCATGTAATGTAGAATATATAAGCTTATGACAGTAATGGCAATGCATTTTAAATTGATATAGTTTACTGCAAAATATGCTCTTGCATTTCAAAGTCAAGATTTGTGGATCAATGGCTTATTCATATGTTTCCAACTTTAAGATACAAAATACTAACTTAAAGTTCTCACTATATAATGTTAAAAAATTTTAATAGCTTAACCTCAGATATAATAATATGCTATACAAAAACAAGGTTAGATTAGTTTATCATATGAATACTTAATTTTTTTCTTACAAGGATTTTTGAAAAGATTGTCCTTATGAATTTAAGATGAATATAAAATTATTTTCCTGATATGATATACCAATCATTTGATATGTTTGTTAGCTAAGAAAATAGAACTTTTACCTCTTACCATTCGATACACTTCATGTTTTAGTATACGCAGTAATAGGTAAGGAAGATACAATAGAAGATACTTTTTATGAGGAAACAGCTGAATAATTTGTCACACTAAACTCCTTAATTCTTAAAGCACAGATGGCTAGGTTTTGGCTGAGATTGAGAGTTGTATCTGTTTTTGGGGAATCTTCACTGAACAGCAATCAACCATGCCATCCAAGGAGGGAGGAGACTTTTTCCAAAAGCATCTTAGTTGCTTATGACTTACAAGGGGAGGAAGTTATTGATAATTGAGGCATTAAGTATCAATGAGATTGAAAGATTAAGGATACCAATATTATAAATTACACTAAGAAAGTAAACACATTCTGGAAGAAGGCAATATCGAACCATTTCTGCTGTTCCAAGAAAATTACATAGTTGCATCTATTTAATCACTAGCAGTTGACTCAATTCTGATCTTAACCTTTTTTGTTTTAAGTATGATAATAAGCTGGGAAAAAGAAATTGTTAGGATAAAAGACTTCAGTGGGCATTCTCAAGCGTTTCATGCTTGAAACATCAATTTGGTTTCTACCCATTGTATTTTGATATAGATATTGCTTTGAATATCACTATAGCGGTGTATTGCTAAATAGAATGTATGAAGGAACTAAGTATGTTATTTGATGCTGTGTGTCTTTCCTGAACGAACTACAGGAAATTTAAAACACTGTGCATAGTTTTTGAAACCGTTAGATTTTAAAGTGTGGATTTGTACTTCAGTGCAGTTAAACATTATAGACAGAATGTCAAAGAAGCAATGTTTGTTTAAATCTTTTTCATCTAGAATTCTGATAGTTGGCTTTTTCAGCCTTCACAGAAGAATTAAGAAATAAATCAGAAGATTCTTGTGAAGTATGCAGACCTCTCCCCAGAATTGCCCAGCCTATGTAATGTGAAAAATGTCTATTTGTTTATCCTTTTTAGACAGTTTTTTGAATAGCTTCCATAATTTTTATTACATTGCTCTCATGGGAATAAAAAGTAACTTTATAAAGTCTTAGCTGCATTTTTCTAGAAGCCTCCTATAAACTTAATAGCCTGCATTTCCAATTGCATATTTATTCTTTATGTGTTATATAGAAATGGAAGTCAGTTTGTTATGTTTTAAATTATATAAAGCAGCCTAGTGTAGAAGAAAAAAGAAATCTTCCTTTCTTTGCCAACTCCTTGCACTGCCAAACTGATTGTGGAGAAAATGATTTCTCAAGTTAGATTAGAGCCCATTGTTGTCTGTACAGAATCATTTCATTCTTCTTTGTTTACTAATGTTGAATTTGAACTCAAATTTAATACATGTTTGTCCTTTCCTTTAAAGAACTCAAGGCAATGCAAGGCACATGGCTCCTTTTTCCATTTTACCCAGAATTCTAGCAAGACTCCAAGCTAGATTGGGCTGAGAGGGATCATTGGGGAATGATTGCTTGGGTTGCACTCTCATATAGGAATTATTTTGGAATAATTTTCCTTGAAGTTAGTGGTGCAGTTCTAAGAAAACATGTAGTTAAAAAGTGAATAACGAGTGATATCCAACAAGCCCTATTCAAATAAAACATTACTAGCTAACACTTTTTAAAAATTAACTATATCTGAAACTGTTAAGCACAATAAATTAATTCTGACTCTACAAATCTTAATTGTTTCTAAAAAAATTAAATAATGAATTAGCCTTTCTTCTGAGAGAGGAATTAAAGGCTTGAACACATTCATTTATATTTGTCTACAGATTTACCTAGTTATTTTTGTAATAACATTATATTTAATCCCATATTTTTAGAAGCTGAATACATAATATTCCTTCTCTGGATTAAGTTGGGCTAAGAGAATGACTGGTTCAAAGTTATGTACTGATTTTCTTTATTTCCAAGGAGAAATAAAACCAGGATCTCCCTAGTGCCAGTCCAACATCTTGACTGCTACTTGAGTATCTCCAGATTTAATGATATTGCTAGGATGAATTTTGGCTTATATAATTAGAACAAGGGTAGTTTATTGTTTTCTCCTGAATTTGCATAGGATTTGAGTAAGATGGTAATTTGAATAGTTGTAGTATTATAACTTCTGTTACAAGGAAGGTAGCGTTATAGCAACTAGAACTACATTTGATTTGACTGGATCAGATGCAATGTATAGCATACATTTTTCGGTTGTTCAGTAAATTGACATGACAGTTTAATCAGGAGTTGCTTAGCTTACATTGCTGCCCATAAGTTTCTTGGCCCTTATCAAAAGTTTTAGGATTTAGAAGTATGTTCTATAGCACTGAACTTATTTTTCAGAAACAAGACAGGCTTTTAATTGTTCATTTCAATGTAAGTGGTGTAGTGGTTAAGGCACTAGGCTAGAAAGCCATGAAAGCCAGCTGGATGATTTTGGGCTGGTCGCTATTTCTTAATCAAACTCGCTTCACAGGAAGGTTGTTGAGGGGAAAATAGGAGAAAAGTGTGTTGGATATGTTTGTCATATCGAGCTATTTATAAAAACAAGGTGGAAATAAATAAATAAATGTATAAATAAATGTACAAAAATGATTTAGCAAACAAGGGACAAGGCATATATTTGTAAAAGGTATTTGGGAACAAGAATGGACAAGGAATGGACAAGGAAGATTAGAGTTGCAAGGTTTAGAAGATGTTAACATTTTGGGTCTTCCTGAAAATGTGTATGATTCATAATAATAAGTAGACAGGTTAACCTTTGGGCATAGATACTTACTACTTCCAATTACAATCAAAATAGATTTGGGGATAAAAATGCATATGAATGGAATCTTAATGAAGGTTAGATGGGAAAACATATTTCAGAAAAAGAGGGAGAGAGGTGTTTTTCCCCCCACTTTATCACAGCTCACTATATACCACCCAGATACATTTGAGAGGTCTTCCTGGGGCATCGTAATTGATTTTGGAAAATATGCAGTATGTTGCAAAAGATGTGTTTGGAGGTTATTATTGAATACATTCCCCTACCTTCTTGCAGACTTACTAAACATAAATGTAAACATTTTGTATCATAAACTGGAATTAAATACTATAGAGAAATTTGTTATTTAAGTTGAATTCATATGTTGTGCTGTGGTATGATTTGCTTAAGAATGTTTTTTATTAAATAGCAACTGGTAGGGAATGCCCAAAGCACTAAGCTATAACATTGGTCGTAAACCCCAATAGCATTTAGACTTATATACCACTCCATAGTGTTTTACAGCACTCTCTGAGTGGTTTACAGAGTCAACATATTGACCCCAACAATCTTGGTCCTCATTTTACTGACCTTGGAAGGATGGAAAGCTGAGTCAACCTTGATCCAGTTAGGATCAAACTCCTGACTGGGCAGTTAGCCTGCAAAACTGCATTCTAACCACTGCACCACCATGGCTCCTACAATGATTAAATTCACGTAACATATTAAGCCCAAAGTAGTAATTGTGTTATAGCATGTTGAACTTGATAGCACGGGTAAAAATAAATTATTAAAAATAATGAAAATCAGATTTTAAAAACCCTTTAGCATTTTGTAAAAAAAAATGAAGCTAACGAAGAGATAAACTTCTAATCATATTGTTTTATTGTTGCATTTTTGTAGTTGCTAATATGATATGAGAACAAGACTGCACATATTCCAAAATCAATTAATTTGGTAACCATCACTTTCACTTTTATAGCAAATGAGAAGAATGTCCATTTACTAGACACTAGAATTATGTATGATGCTTCTAATTGTTGAATAAATTATAGTTTAAATAATTAAATTGAATCTTCTTGATCACTGTTTTGGAGCCTGCTGGAATCACAAAAGCTCAATTTAGATATTTGTTACAGTTTATTGGATATTTGGTAATAGAAATCCTGTTTTTGGTTTGTGTCCCATTATTTGGAAACTGCAAAACCATTAAATACTTTCTTGAGCTTGATTCTTTATAGTAATCTACCTCTTACTCATCTATTCTGCTTGGTAACTACAAACGATTCTACCAAAGGCGTCTGGCTTTTTAAAAATCTTGTATAGAGTCCTGGGATTCCATGATCATCTCCATCTGAATTGCTTAGCTTTTCAAGATGAGCCAAAGTCAGTTAGGTGTTGCTCCTTTTGGGCCTAACATATTAATACAAATTAAACTACTTTGTATTGTTCAGTGGAAGGCTGAAATAATTATCACTTTAATAGTGAGTAGTTAAATCCCCCCCGCCCCGAAGTCAAACACAACCTTGATGCAGCCCTCAGTGAAATCAAGTTTGACACTCTGATTTAGATGATTATTATATATATAAAATAACCCGGCCCTAATTTGGGAGAATCTCAGGAATTAGTTTCTAGTGAGTTTAAAGTACATTTTATATTAAATATATATCCTACACTCCCATAATAGTACATTCCTAAAATCTTGGTTTTCTCAGTTTAGTTTGAAGTGCCTCATTCTCATTCTAGGGTTGTTGGTGATGGTGGTGAGTATACCTCCAACTTGGTGTCATATCTCAAAGTCACTCTTAAATTATATTTATATCTCCCAAGATATTTCTAAAGATATGGAAATTGTATCTACCCAATTTCTTTCAGTTCAGCAGTATATTGTAAAGTTGCAGTCATCAGTTGTAAGTATTTGTGAGCTATAGAAAATGCCAGCCATACCATAACAGTCTTCATTTTTTAATTTGCAATTATCATGGCTAGGAATCAGCAATCCTTTATAATCTAGAGGAAATCCCTTAATCCAGTACATTCCCATGTGTTTGTCCCACTGTAGGTAATTGATACAGATCAATGTTAATTAGCATTTGAGCATCTCAATTTGTAATGTCAGGAAGAAAACTATATGGAGTCAGTCTTCCAACAATTGTCCTTGAGTGGAGGGGGTATACAGATAATAAAAAGTGATGCATGTAATTTTACAAATAATAATATAACAGGACTTTTAAATTTCACCACTTTTTTTTTCAATTTAAAAAAATTGAACTGAAAGCAGTTGAGTTACTCTGCAAGAGAGTATGTTCAATAGTAGAAATAATGGATTTATGGACAAGGATGAACAAATAAAAATTAAAAATTTTCTCTTTAACTTACATATGATTGAATTTGGTCACAATCATTTCAAACACTAATAGCAATAGCAACCCTATTTTCAACGTCAGCATATTGTCCTCAACAATCTGGGTCCTCATTTTACCAATCTCGGAAGGATGGAAGGCTGAGTCAACCTTGAGCCAGTCAGAATCATTAGCCTGCAGTACTACACCACCAGGGTTCCTTACCTTGTATTAGAAGAGAATATATTCCCCCTAAAGAATACTGGTGAATAACATTTAATTTCCTTTTGGATTAAAGTTAGCAGTGTAAATTATATGATCATTTAAAATTTTGACTGGCATTTCAACTGGCCAAAAAAATATCTTTTAAAATATATTCAGCATTTTTAATGTTAAATTTATATTTGCTTAGACTAATTGAATGCTGTGAACCTAGGCAGTTTATTGCATTATTGGAAAAGTATGCTTTTATGAATAGATGCTACTCATTGAAAACAACATGTTTCAATTAATGGAATTATTTAAAAATTATTAGCTTAATTAAATATCTTTTATTTGAATCCTGACAAAGTTTGGGGTTTTCAGGGATTAAGACTACAATATTAGCATAATCACAAGTCACACAATTTTTTAAAGAAACTCTTGAAGGAATTGAAGTAATTGTGAGGGGTGTTCCTACGTACTTGTAATATAAATTGAATATTTACATAGGAAGCTGTGTAAATAATTGTACTATCTTCCCCAACTCAATGTTGTTCCTTTTATGCACAAAAAAGTATAAATACTTATTAAAAATAATGGCTGTAATAATTTCTTTAATCTTTAATTGACTGTGGAAATATTTGTCATTCTATTATAAAATTAAAAAGATGTTAAACAGTATCTTTATGAACTTTTGGTAGTTAAGTAGATTGACATTAGCTTTAGATAAGGACTGTCAGGATTCAGTTGTGTATGATTAAGTTGTGTATGAGTTTTATTGCCCGCTTTCATTATAAGCCATAGTAAGAAGTACTATGTAGATCCAGAAGTACTATGTAGATCCAGAGCTCTGCTCAGTTTTCAAAAATCTTGTAGTCAAAAAACTTTTGCTACGTTAAATTACTTCGTTACTTAATTTACTTGGTTAAATTAAATAACTTACTATTGTTTCCTGGCATTGTCCACTTGCTGAAGTGTGGGGAATGCACCACATATAAACAGACAAAGCATTTATGATCTAATGTTCTGCTATTTACTAATCAAAAGGAAAAATTGATATGGAGGAACTTGTGTATGTTTAGATTGTTTGCTGAGATTAGATTACAAATGTCTGTCTCTTATGGCTGTATCCAAAATCAGTCCACTTCTATTAGCTCAATTAGAATTTCTCCCATCCTTTCTTTCAGGCTTCCCAGTTTCTTTGCAGCAGATGTGACAAATTGTGAATGTGTACTATAAGGAAGGATAATCTGATTTTTATCACAGCTAGACAATCTATGACCTGTTGGATCATCCTTTCTGAGATACTTCTTTACTAGATTCCTCAATGTCTTGAACAGTGACAGAACCTGTAATGTATTACCTTCAGTAAAAAAGTTGGGCTACATTCAGAAATGTATTTGCCTGGAAAATGCCCCATGTTGAACTTGTAGTACAGTCAGCATAGGAAATGTTTTATGACATTTTATGTTAGGTTATAAACTGTTTTATGATCATTTTTATGTCCTAAAATGTTTTATAAAGTTATCAAATTTCAAAACCGTGGGTATCCAGGATTTTGGGTGCATTCTGTAAGTTAGCCCATTTGAGGTGCCTGAATTCAAAGATTGTTTCCCTTTGATGCATTGTTTCACCCAGTTAAAGGTTAAAGGAACGAAAGTTTGAGTAGTATATGTAGATACAGCATTTTACAGCCTTATATAAACTGTATGAAGCGTCAAACATGAGTGCACTTTTTCTAGAAATGTTTAGTGCCCTGACTAGTTAATAAATTGTATTGTAAATAATTAAATTGCATCATTTTGACAGGCGAGTTCAATAAAGAGACAAATACTCCCTATGCTACTGCACATCAGATCTTGCTTCTGCCCTTCATGAATAAAGTTTGGTAAAATAGTTTTCAACCTTTCAGGCAATATAGTTGTATACAATTTATAGTCATTATTCTATAAAAAAATATTGGTTGATAACTTCTTGTTGAACTCAGTTCTTGGGCCATTTTAAGTATTAATGCAATATTAGCCTTTTCCAGCTGTCAGGAGTCTTTCCATTCTGTAAAATACTTGTTAGTTGTAAAAGTTGTAAAGTTCAACTTCAAAGCATTAAAAATAAGAAACTGGCAGCCCATCTGCACCAGGTGCTTTTCCTCTTTAAGCCTTTTTAATAGCTTCACATATTCACCTGATGGTCCATTCAAAATTTGTCTCTGATTCTATGTTATCTTCAGTAAATTTGAATGGGATATACTCGTGAGAGTTCTTGAATATATGAATCTTGTAGGTAATTTTGTTAAATGGATAAGATTTATACTTCACAGAAAAAAAAACCCAAAAAGTGGAGAACTGAGAAAACAGAGATACAAAATGGGACTACTCTTGTTCATTTTCATTCTTGAGGTACTAAAAAGAAGATTAAAAAAGAAAGAATCATAGGTTAATTTGTCTGTCTGTCTGTCTGTCTCCCAGCTTAGGAGTTACGGCCTTGAATGCTCCTAGCATTACTGGAACCACTTTACTGCCCACATCCTCTCTAGTTCCTCCTTCAGTCCCTGGTATTTCTTCATCTTCTCATACTGCTTCCTGATATTGCTGTTACTTGGCACTGTTACATCTATCACCACCACTGTCTTCTGATCTTTGTTTACTTCTGATCTTTGTTTACTGCTACTATGATGCCTTGTTGAATGGCCAGTATTTTTATCTAGAAGTCCCACAGGATCTTATCCCTGTTATTCTCCATAACCTTCTGTGAAAGAGGGTCTAGTCCATACATTATGCACATGTTTCTGTATACAGTGCCAGTTACTTGGTTGTGCCGTTCCCACCTGGATATTACACCTTGCCACTGTATTAGACTGTCTCTGAGGCTTCTCTGTACAATCTGCATTTTAGATCCTGTCTAGTGTGGTAAATGTTTGCTTCGGTAGATCTGGTGCTTAGTGGTTGTTCACATGCTGCTATGATCAATGTCTCAGTGCTGTCTTTTAGTAGGATTTCCCAGTTTCTGCCACCTCACATATCTGTTTATGGTACATCTCATTCAAGATCTTGTCTTGCCATGGTAGTTCCTCTAGTTGATCTTTCTCCCATGTCTGCTGCTGCCTCAGGCATTCTCTCAGCGGCTCATTTTTGGATGCCATTGTACTCCTGTATGCTGTGGGTTTCATTAATACAATAGCTTTGACACTCACCAGATCCTGCCTTCCTGTTTCTGGCTGGTATACAATCTCTGAGTATTGGACCTGGGGTGGAAACTCCATACATTGTGAGAAGCTTCTGGATCTTCACATTGTCAGCTTCCATGTCCTGCTATAGTCATCTCACTATACCAGTAAGGCAGGGGTGGGCTGCTGGGGGTTTGCAAGGGTTCGGGAGATCCTCTAGCTAATATTCTGCACAGTTCAGAGAACCCCCAAATCCCACTCCTGGCTGGCCCTACCCTCCCACCCCATCCCTCCCAGGAGTCCCCACACAGCCCATTTTAGATGCAGGTAAGTATAGGGCACGTGCGGAGGCTCAGGGAGGGTGAAAAATGGGCCTCCTGGAAGTTCAGGAAGGCCGGAAACGGGCCCATTTCTGGCTTCCAGAGAGCCTCTGGAGTTCGGGGAGGAAAGCCTCCGGAGCCTGGGGAGGGGAGAATGTCCTGCCACCATGGTGCAGGAGGCCGACAAGGCCATGCCCACCATAGCCATGCCCACCCAGCAACTGAGCAGAGAACCCGTTGCTGAAATTTTTGAAGCCCACCCTTGCAGCAAGGTATCTGAAGACAGGCAAGGCACATATACTGATGGCGTGGATCCTGTTTTTACATAGAGCTGGTTCTTCAGGCCCTATCTTATCCTTTGGTAGTACTTGGATGTCGTCGCTGTCTTCTTGCCTCCCTATTGTAGTTCCAATGTGAATGTGGGATATCAAGCTATTTGTAGTTGGTCTCGCATGTCTGCTTTGTGACCCATTGGTAGTTCTAGCCCACCATTTTCCTTCTTTTGACTACCATCTATCCATTTCTCAAGTCTGAATGATATCTCAATGTTCTCCCTGTTGATCTGTGTCAAGTAGATCGATGAGTTGATATCTTGTTCACATTTGGCCTACAGTTTAATATTATTCATGTATAGGAGATAGCTAAACAACTTTTAAAAATATTTTTAAGTTGCCCAGAGTCAAAATGGGTGACATACAAAACAAACAAACATCCCATTGTCCAATGGCATTAGGCCCTGTTGAATTGCGGAGATAGAGGACAACCTCAAAGAGCAACTACTTGAATCAAAATGATCCTGCCTGAGTAGGTAAGGCAACAAGTTGTGCCAAGGTTGTTCGGTTTTATGTAAGACTTATTAAAGATGATACAGCAAAGATATTCCTTTTTTACAAAGAAATTATAGGGGAAAGCTTAGAAGCTTTTCAGTTATTGATAATATGAGTGCAGATTTCTTGCAGTGGTCATACTATGTGGGAGTTTGCACAATAGAGCATACTCTAGTCGGCTAGTATGAAGGGCTTCAAACATTTAGATGGTTGTGTTTAAAAGTCTAATTTTGAAACTATTTTAAGAACTTAATTATAGTTAATTATAAACACAGTGTAACAATATTGCCCTGGTCTAGTGACCTTTATTCACAACAATAAGACATATATCCTGCACTCATCTCTTCATAGAACCTAGCAAAACTTCCCTGCCTTTAAGGGTGTCAATATAGTTTATTAGATATATGGTTGTATTTAAAAGTTTGTCCAGTTCTAAAATTACTTTTTAAAGAAGTTAGTGGCAAACAAATGCAATAAAATAATTACAAATGAAAGTTTTAAAATGTTGCCAGGTCAAAGCATTGATTGAGAATAGTAATCAGCTGTTCTAATCTATACATATTTGTATATTTTGTGATTTTATTGAAAGAAATGTGATTGATTTGGAGAAGCAGTTTCTTGATATGGAAATGTGAATGGATTAAGAAAGCTAAAAGGCAATAGAAATTCACTGATAACTATTCTAATAACTTTCTCTCAGGATCGGTTTTCCAGTGATGTCATTCCCTGAAGTGCTAGCCCCATTAAGTGGATCAAACTAGGAATTCAGCTCTACGGGAAGGCTAAATAAAAGAGCTTCATCGAGATTAACTGTAATAACAGAATCTTGCAAGTCTGAGTGTGCTGTATCTCCTCTTCCTTCTTACAATTCACTGAGTTAAGATGTACATCTGAGCCTTTTCCAAAAGTTAATCTGTTCCAGACTTAAAAAGCCGCTTCACCCCCTTTTGCCTAGGCTATAGCTTCCTCATATATCCGGCAAGGTATTAACTCCATGCCATCCAGAGTTGTTTGACAGTGAGATGGGCATCATATATAATTAATACATTCACTCGGCAGTTAGGACGTCTTTTTGTGCCCTGCCCTGCCCTGCCCAAGGACCCTTCTAGCTGGATTCTTTTGCACTGGTTCAGCCAGGAATTTCTCTCACATACTAAGTTTCTTTAATGAAAGACATTCAGGGCAGACATGAACAGGTGTTCTGAGCGGGGCACAAAGGAGGGCCTGGACAGGACACAAATGGAGGCTTGGCAGCATGGGCATGAAATGAAATAACATAAAATGAGACCCTACCGTGTACAACGGTGGTATGGCAGTTGTAGCAGGTGTGGCAAGGGCATAGCTGACAGTGCATTGGCAGATAGTCAAAAGAGCAGAGATGGGCAGGGAGATTGGTAGATAGGGGGAGGGTTTCAAGAGAAGACAGTCCCTTCCTTTATGGAGACTTGGAGCTGGGAGGACCAAGCTGGTAATGATCCTCCATACCATACCTGCATCAATATTGGAAGGACAAGGCAAATCCCATCCTCACTAGGACTGGTGCTGTTACCTAGTTCGGTAATGAAATATGTGCAAATGAACAACCAAGCTCAGACAGCACCAAGAGACTTCACAATTCAATCCTGAGCTACATATATTCTTGACTATTAGAAACACATTCTCTTAGATTATATGACTATTTAAGAGTTATGGACGTGAGGTATAGGTAAGAAAATTGATACATAAAATTAGAAGGGCAGATTTATTTTTAATTTCTAAGGTGGCATTTTGCAGAATTTACATTTTTTTTTCAACAAAGAGGCAAAGGAAGAATTTCTAAGCAATGACATCTAACTTTACTGAGTTGCTTGTTGTTGGTTGTGTGCTTTTTTTTGAAACTTCATTGTTGTTTTCTATATCTTTTTTTCCTTTTTTTCCACTCATTATATAATTTGGCAGAGCAAAACCAGCCTGAACTCATATCCCAGGTTTTGGGAGACAAAAGTAATTGAATGGAAGTGGTGGATACTTTATTTAGAACAATGCTGTTCTTAAGATTTTTTAAAAATCTTCCTCACCATTTTCTCCCAATAGCTTGTAGAGTGCAACACATTTTTATAATAAAGATGATGAATTTAACAGAGAACTGGCAACTGAATGGAAATTACAGACCTTGATACTGGGAGAAAATTGCCTATAAAGCAACTATGGGAGAGCAGGCTTTGAATTTATCCACCCATTTCAAAACTGCATTGACGATAGGAATTGCAGGATATTTGGTGGACTTCCTTAGTTTAAATGGATGATGTTTTATTTTTTCTTTATTTAAGAACTGGAGAGTATGTTAAAAGATGACCTTGCTATCTTACAGGCATGGCATTTTTCAGCTTTCTTTGTAAGATTTTACAAAACATTTTAACACTACAAATAATTTTTATTACACATCATAATTGAAAATCTATTAATTGCATAGTCATTAATTTTTATGGTTATATCCCTACAATGCAAAAATAATTTTAAAATGTTTTGTTGACAAATGTGAGATTGTTAAGGGTTTGTTTCGTTTGTTTTTGTGAAACTAATATAATGTTTAGGGAATTCTAGGAACTTTGTATTATATATGCTTGTCTCTTATCTTATAGGGAATTGCAGTACATACTGTGTTTCTGTAGAATTACTGTGTTTCTATTCTACTCATCTATAATGACTGCAATTAGTATGCAAGTTCCTTCCCCATATTATGAGATAGATCAAAGTACAGTAAAATAAGCCAATGATAATTTTTGTGTCTTAACCATATTGGTTACAAATAATGAGAATTACATATTCCACTATATTAAGTTATTATCAAGTTTGGGAAAGTCTGAAAATGTTTATCAGAATTTTTTCAGTCCACTTGTAATCATAAACTTATTCCAAGGCAAGGAAACCATACAGAAATACTTTAAAATATAGTGTTGATTTGTTTTTTTTCAGTCAGTGTTTGAATGTATTTATTATAAAGGAGTAAGTAAAATGAACTTTGAAGATTATGGTAAAAAAATTTGAAGTTACTAATTATAACATGATTAGGCCCTTTTCTCTCTGTTTCTTTAATAATTATTGCATTTATAGAATGCAAGTTGTATTATCCCACTAATTATATTGCATGTTTGTAAATTTTTCTTTTCAGTACAATAATACTTGAAAAACAAAATAAAATGCACTAACGTGCACAATAATTGACTAAGGTAAAAATCAAAATCTTGCCCTTTAACCATGTTATTTTGGATAACATTCTCAGAAATTATTGTCATTACACTTGTTCATCATTGACAATGTCAGTCTAACATCAAAGAGAATGGCCTTATAATAACACTACAGTAATGATAACATTTATATTGCACTTAATAAGTAAGTGTGGGAGAGAAATAAAGCCAAAGAAATTAAAATATACAGAATTGGAAAACAGACATACTGCACACCTAGGCAGGTCTAAAAAAATGGTGGGAATAAAAATAGTAAATAAGCTAGACATTATAAAATTAATCTAATCAATTAAATCAGGTAAAATTAAATAATATCAGAATGGTGCCAACTGTTCATATTCGATAGTTTGGAAGATTTTAATATTTTCGTGTAATACTACTTATATTTTGGATGCTGAATTGGGATCTTTAGGGATTCTGATGGCTTACAAACCAAATTAATACATACAATATTTTTTTTGTTATGAATGTTCAGGTTGATTATAGCCTTAGAATCAACCATTAATGATCTGATCTAATAGGGCTCTACACTCTTAGATCTTGCTGCCCTTGGGAGACGTTTGCTGCAACCTTCCTTCTACTTCCTTCATAATGTCGTTGAAGATTCTCAGTCATCCAGGTACAATTGTCTGGAAGTTGAGTCATGTCAACTGAACTTTTTTTTGTTTGAAATATTTTGCTGCTATCCAAGTAGCTTTAACTCAGACTGAAGAAGCTATATGAATAAATAGTGAAACCTTTCAAACAAAAAAAAAGTCCAGTTGCATAACTCAACTTCCTGACAAGATGCCCCTCCTAACCTGCTGTCAAGGTTCCCTCAGCCTGGCTTTATGTAAGGCAACTGCTGGTGTGCTATGACTTCTTTCCAAGGCATCACAAGAACAGCAGACACAGTTTGGAGGACAGCATAAACAGTGTTGCAAAGAAGGCATGCTGTGGCCAGTGGCTGCCTCATATAATATCAGGCTGGACATAGGTCATCAATGGAAAGATGGTAAAGATCAACGGTGTGCCTCAGGCCCTGTGGATCGTAGTATGGTGATTGCTTGGGATCGGGCTGGCTGGTCATGGCATGGCGCTTGAGGCTGCCCTCCTTACTGATGATGCTGGGTCTGAAATAGAGGCTTAGGGGTGGCTGGATGAGACTGCTGAAGGCCCAGGGCCTCTATTTCAGTCCTAGCACTGTTGACATTACAGAAGACTGCTGCTGTGCAGGGTGTCCAAAAGAACAGATTGGGGGGGGATAGATTGGAGGGAATTGAATTGCTCCAGCAGTTGTGAGTGTGGGCAGGCTATCATGCACCCACATTTTAATCACGTGATTGTGGGGGAACTGTAACAGACATTGGGTATAAATGCCATTCTTTCAGCCCCAACATAATTTTGAATGGTCACCGAATGAAGGGTCATTAAGTGAGAACTACCTATATATGAAGAAAGAAAAAAAAGTTTCCAGAATATATTAGGATACAGTAACAGCTTCAGAAGAAGATACAGTGGAGCCTTGGGTCACGACTGTAATCCATTTCTGAATTTTGAAAGAAAATATTGCCATATATTGGCTAGATTTGTATATCAGTAAGGATACATAAGCTTGGCTTAATTTGGAATCTAGCCATTTTGGCCAGAAGTGTTTTATGGTTTATGTTTTAGAATTATTTATAAACCAAAGCTATTGAAAATTGATACGGCTAATATTTATACAACTGAAGAAATAAAAATGTTATGCTAACAATCATTTATTTCCAATTTCTTTTTTCTTTAGGTTATTGGTATACTTCAGATAATTGGTTATTAGCTGAGAATTCTATTTCTGCACATTGTGTTTATTTTTTGTTAAAGTTGGTTATTTCTGTTATGATTATTTCTCAGGAGCAAGTAAATTTGGAAATCTGATAAGCTCAGTAGTGCATGTTATTTTAGTCTATTTCTCCAGTTCCATGTATCCACAATAGTTTTCTAAGCTGCCTCCCATTGTAATTCAGGTATATTATGTACAGTAGTTTTCTAAGGTGCCCCCCCCCCATTGTAATTCAGCAACTTCGAGTACTTTATTTTGTTTTAAGAAATTATATTTCAAGTAATTGGTTTTTTACATTTTCCAAACTTTTAATCTAAGGATTTGTATCTATTCTAATATTCGTTTATGTCTGTTGAAACTGATTCTCCTGAAATCTATTCTAGACTGCATATTTCAGGGGTTTTTCCCCCTGTAGATACTGCAAGATGATACGGCCACTTCCTTCCAAAGTTACTGCTGTATTTACTGCTTCAAACAACTTTTTCTTGTTGGTTAGGGGCAGACTTGGGACATTGTCTCTTCTTTAACCTTCTGGAAAACAAAACAGCAAGACAATTGTAGAATTGTTGAGCCTTGCAGTCATGACTAGGCTGGTTTTCCAACAGATGTTCAGATAGATTTAAAGTGTCTCTATGTTTCTATATATGTAACATGTCCAGAAAGCAATTATCCACATCTTGTTCCTGGCTTATTAATGTGGAGAACACCCCTACAATAATATTTTTGTTCTGTCACCTTCCTTACATACTTAGCCAAAACTTTTAACTGAACATATCACCTATGTGCTCTGATAATTCACATAATACAAAAGAAACTAAATAATGGAATGAGGGAGATGGATTAGTTCAATAATAATTGAAGCATTGTCTTGAAAACAGAAAGACTGGAATTGTTTGAAAGGAATGGTAAAACTTGGAAAGAAGAATGCAAACATTATTGAGAATGGGAATAAGCTTAATGAATTGGGGAAAAAAACAAACTGCTGGTGAAAAAACACTAAAATATGGAATCAATCAAAAAGGATGGGGGAACAAGGAACCATAATAGTTCTAAAATGGAAAATATATCTTGTTTTCCCAAGTCTTATCACCCATCCAAAAAGCAGTACTTGAGTGGTAATTACAATGATATGATCCATCATGAGGTTAGTGATTATAAAAACTGAAGTATTGTATGTCTTCTTGATTTATTTGTATTCAGCCTTTATTGTTTCTATAAATAACTCAAGATGGCAAACATATCCAAAACACTTTCCTCCTTCTCCTTTCCCCGCAACAACTCTGTGAGGTGAGTTGGGTTGAGGGAGAATGACTGGCCCAAAGTCACCCAGCTGACTTTTGTGCTAAGGCAGAACTTGAACTCATGATCTACTGCTTTCTAGTCTGGTACCTTGACTGCTAAACCAAGTGTTCACCAGAAACAAACTGCATGTATTTTGTTTCCATGTAATGTCGAAACTACAGGTTATATAAATATTTGAAAACTTGGAAGTAAAAGTATTGGAAAATAAGATGTGCATTAAAAATGTGCATTATTATGATGATAGATGGGGCGTTGGTAGACTTACCAGTGAATACTCTTTCTAAACATGCTGAAAGAGAGTCCAGCATTGGGATATGACTCCACCCTCTGATGTCATCGAGCTGAGTCTGCCACTATAAAAAGCTAGCCTCTGCTGAGAGCCCCAGCTTTTCTGGCAAAGAACTTGACAGACTTAAAGTGTCTCTGGAATACAAAACCAAAATGGTGAGAATACCCCCAAAAACAAGACCAGACGGCCACAGGGTAGGGCTGGACTCTTGCAGCACTTTTAGAAAGGGCGTTCACTGGTAAGTCTACCAATGCCCCTTCACCACGCTGCTTTGAGAGTCCAGCACTGGGACATACCAAAGCCTGCATGCCCCAGGGCAGGCCTCCATCTGCTCCAATCAATCCGACACTGGAAGAACCCTCTGGAGTACCGTTTGTCCAAATGCTGCTTCTGCAGAGCCAAAGGAATCCAGTTGATAGTGCTGGATAAATGGAGAAGGCGAAGTCCAGGTATCCACCTTACAAATCTCCTTGATAGGTGCCTGGGTAGTCCCGGCCGCCGAAGTCACTGCACTCGAAGTAGAGTGTGCTCTCAGTTTCTTGGGAACTAGCAAGCCCAAGGTCTCATAGGCGTTAGAAATGCATGCCCTGATCCACCTGCTTAACATCGGAGATGAAGCTTTAGACCCCAGTGAGACAGGCTGAAAGGACACAAACATTGCTTCAGTTTTGTGAAAGGGAGCAGTGTGTTTTAAATAAATCTGGAGCACCCTTTTCACATCCAGTGTGTGCCACTTACATTCCAACACATGTTGAGGCTTGGGACAAAAGTCAGATAGTACAATGTCTTATGTCCTATGGAACCAAGAATTAATTTTTGGCACAAAGGAAGGGTCCAAACACAACACTACCCGGTTATCATGGAAAATACAGAGATTGGGCCTCACAGAAAGGGCCGCCAGTGCCTGGCTGACATGATTGCCACCAGGAAGGATACCTTGAGGGTCAAGGGACGAAGGCCCACTGTTTGTAAGGGTTCAAATGGAGGACCCATGAGGGTCTGAAGCACCTTAGCGAAATCCCAAGTGGGATACCTATGGAGGATGCAGATTAACAGCTCCCTTCAAGAATCTGCAGACTGAGGGGTGATGGGAAAGGGACAAATACTTATCCCATGACAGGACCAAAGCTAAAACCGCCACCTGTTGGCGGAGGGTGTTTGGCGCGAGCCCCTTGTCCAACCCATCCTGGAGTTTAAACTGTAATCCTCTGGGACTGACGCTGAAGTAGGGTCCCGGGACCTCTCAGAGCACCACCCACAAAAATTCCTCCAGGTGGCATCATAAAGTCAGTTGATTGATGGTTTACGAGATGCCTAGATGGTCTCAATGACCCTGTCAGAGAGGTTGGAATCTCTCTACGATTGCCACGCAAATGCCATGCAGCCAGTTGGAACCACTGGGGTTCCGGATGTAGAAGGGGCCCTTGGCTGAGTGAAATCCTGTTGGCAAGGATTTTCCACAGACTCTTGAGTCTACAGATTCACCAGGTCAGTGAACCAGGGCCTCCTGGGCCAATGCGGCGCCAGAAGTACTAGCCCCACCTTCTCCAACATCTTCCGAATGACAGCCGGAATGATCGGAAGGGGGGGAGGCGTAGAGGAGACCTGGAAGCCACTTGCTCCGAAGTGCATTGGTCCCCTCCACTCCCTGATTCGGAAACCTGGAGAAGAAGCTGCCTACCTGTGCATTCTGGGGAGTGGCGAATAGGTCCACCACTGGAGGTCCGAATATGAAGCACAACTCTTGGAACAGGGATGGATGGAGGCTTCACTCCGAGTGGTTGACTTGAGTTCAACTCAACCAGTCTGTCTGGGAGTTGTTGATCCCGGAGATGTGGTCTGCCCTGAGGGACAGAAGGTTCCTCTCTGCCCACCTCCCCAGGCGTTCCACTTCCCGCCCCAGGGCCCTGGACCTGGTCCCCCCGCCTGTTGACATGGGCCTTGTTGGCCATATTGTCCGTCATAGCTAGCACGTGGGACCCTGATACTCTGTCTAGGAAGCATCTCAAGGCCAGGAAGATAGCTGAGTTCCAGAAGGTTGATGGGGAGAGACTGTCTGTATGAGGCCAGTGACCCTGAGCCATCTGGCCCTGCAAATGGCCCCCTCAGCCGTAAAGCTAGCATCCGTAGTGACTGCAATTCTGTCTGGTTCCTTGAAAAGGTGTCCCTTCACAATGGCTTGGGATTGCCACCATTGAAAGGAGCGAAGAATCTGCGGTGGAAGCAGGACTCTGTGGGATGAATGACTGGTCCCGCCCATTGAAAGCAAGGAGAAGCCATTGCAGAGTGCTGGCATGACTTCAATGCAGGAGATCATCTTCCCAAGCAGCTGGGACAGTAGAGACAGGAACGATGTGAAGCAGTTGAACTTGGTTGATCAACTTGTTGAGGCTCTCCTGTCTTTCCGGGGAAAGGAAGACCTTGCAGTGAGTCATGTTGATGATTACCCCAAGGTGTAGCAGGTGGGTTGTTGGTAGACGATGACTCTTGACAAGGTTTATGGAGAATCCATGCTCCTGCAAGAGTTGCATCGTGGTTCGAAGGTCGTGGTTGGATGCCTGGACAGAGGTAGACTGGATCAGAATGTTGTCCAGGTAGCATTGGACCCTCACAGGAGGGCTTGGAGGTATGCTGCCAATGCTGCCAAGACCTTGGTAAAGACCCTTGGGGCTGATGAAAGGCTAAACGGAAGGTCCCGATATTGATAATGCTTACTGTTATAACAAGTGGAGGAACTGGTGGTGAGGGGGCCAGATTGGAATGCGGAGGTAAGCCTCTGTGAGTTCTATAGAAGAGAGGAGATTGTCCTCCCGAACCCTCTGAAGAATAGAGTGTAACGTTTGCATCTTGAAGCACCTGTAGGGGATGAATCTGTTTAGGAGCTTGAGATCTAAGATTGCTCTCCACCCTCCCAAGGCCTTTGGGATTACAAAGAGGCGGGAGTAGAAACCCAACCTCCGCTGGTCCACAAGAACCATCTCTATGGCTCTGATGTCCACCAGGTGTTGGATGGCTGATTCCATAAGAGCCCATTTGGATCTGTCCCAAGAATTTGGACAGCAAACAAAAAACATCGGAGGAGGGGAGAGAAACTCGAGGCAAAGGCCAGATGATACAGTGCTGAGAACCCAGGCGTCTGTTGTTGACTCCTTCCATCTAGAAGCAAAAAAGGTCAGACCTCTGATGGAAGAGGAGTGGATGCAGTTACTTAGAGCATCAGAATGAATGACCTCCTCCCCCTTGAAAGGGCCGCTTACCAGAGAACTGTTGTTGCCTGGCTGTGCGGTCTGGGTGTTGTTCCTGGCACGGAGGGAACGGTCTCTGGGCCTGAGGGAATCAAGGGTTGGCTTCAGGACGGAAGGTGGGAGGCCTGGAGTATGACGTCTGCCGGAATTCCAATCTTTTATTGGTAGACGACAGTATTTTTTTTTTATCCCTGGTTTCCATCAGGTACAGTTCCAAAGCCGTTCCAAACAGGTTCTCTCCGGAGCACGGAGCAGCTGCCAGCTTCCACTTGCACTGAGAGTCGGTCTGCCAGTTGCACATCCATAGAAGGTGTCTCACAGACACAGAGGAAGCCACAAATCTGGTAGAGCTTAGGGTAGCATCAGCTGTGAATTCTGCTGTGGCAAGTATTTTGTTTAGGTTTTGGTGGGACCTGGCATCGCTGCTTGGTAGCCGGTCTTGGAGTTGGTGTAACCAATGTATTGCAGACCTCATAAAGAACGAGGCTGTGGTGGTTGCTTTCACCGCCCAAGCTGTGGCCTGATGTGTGTGTTTCAGAGTTCGTTCCGATCTTTTGTCATCAGATCTCAAGACATCCTCTGATTCCGTGGGGGTTCCGGGGGATGCAAAGGTAGCTATCACCGGAGCATCTACCGTAAGCGCTCACCGCTCCTCTGGCACCCGCCAAGCTGCTTCATTCCTGCTGGGCGTTCAAGCGCTTCTGGTGAGGAAGAGAAGTGCATTGGGGAGGAGGCTTGGATGCCAGATGGGTGGTAAGCTCTTTGTGGCTCCTGAGGGAGGCGCAAGAGATCGCGCCCTCCCCTCACAGGCCAGGGAACATCTGGGAAGGGCTCCGATGCCATAATCTTCCACGCACTACTCTCCCTCCCCAAAGGCATCAATCCTCCCACTTCCAGTATCACCCCTGTTGCCGACACGGGTGCAATCGGGTGAGCATGGGCGGGGCCAACCAGGGCCGATTGTTCGGTTTGGTGAACTGAACCCAATCATCCCTACCACCTCGCGCAAGGTGGTTGAATTTCACCCCTGGTATTTTCTTGTTGAAATTGGATAGCCCAGATGTAAATCTCTTGAATTCAAGCTGATGTGAACTTGATATAAATCTTCACTTCTAAGTTCCTTTCTGGATCAGCAAGCCTTCCCCAGATTTTGGTATTCTATATAATATAATTATTATTGTTTACTTCATATTTAAGGAATAGCTAATGATCCTGTGCATTTTCTGTATGCAATGGCATACGGATATCTTTGCTGGAGATGTTTTGTTTAGTCAGTTTTTCCTTTTACTATTTTTCTCTTGTCACTAGTTTAATGTCATTAGCTTTGATACTTTCAAGGTAAATATTAGATGGATGTTTCTGAACCTTAGCAATTTAAAAATATGTGGACTACTCCCCAAATTCCTTAGCCAGCCATCTTATATATGTATTATATAAATACCTCAGTGAAGGTTGGCTTAAAACTTTGTAAATTCATAATACAGTAAGTTAGGATTAGTCTGGGACTTCCTGTGGCTGTAAAAAAAAGAGAAAAACCATAAAAAGAATATTGGAATAAAATATGTTTTGTTTCTGCTGTTTATTTTCTCTTAAGGTATATATTGATTGCAAATCTTAATTAGATATATAAACATGCATATGATAATTTATTTCTTCATTGCCTGAGGTGAGATTTGTTTAAACAAATTCTTCGAATCAGCACAATATATGACCATTTTTGATATTTGATGTTGGTTGATGTGTGTGCCAAAGAAAAAAGCTTTACAAAGCTAAGTTGAGAGAAAAGTTAGCAGAATCTTTAGCACATTTTTACTTGATATTTGAATACTTTTACCTGTATTACGAAGGATTTGATACATTTTACAAAGCTTGTAAAGTGGTGGAGAGCTTTCTCTTTTAGCATACTAGAAATCGTTGGTCAAACTCCTAATGTGATGGGTTTTGATGGAAAGGTTGCACTTAAACATATAATGTATGAGTTTAAAACTTGACAAGGTCATTATATACATAAAATGGCAAAGCTAAAACATTAGTAAATACTGATCTTCAGCTTCATAATCCAATACTTCTAACTATTATAAATTGACATTTGATGGGAAATAATCAAGAATGCAGTTATTTTAAACCTTATAAGATGATGGGGCTGATTAGAACAACCAGCCAATGAATGGTTTAAAATTTTAAAATCAAAGAAAATTATGTAAACTAAATAAAATATTCCTATATAAAAGGTTGATAAGAGGAAATAATTAGTTTTGAAATATTTATATTTGCAGTTATGTAATTAATTTAGATCAAAGTTTGATAGAAACTGGATTTTTGTTTATTCTAACGAAGAAAATAAATGCTCAGAGTCTTTTCCTGCAGGGTCTTCTCAGATACTTAATTGCATTGAAAAATTCATTCATGCAAAATAGGTTGCTTATTTATTAACTGCTCAAAATGTTCATATTTGCTTACACAGACACTTTGGACATGAGATACTATTAAAGCTAGAACAGAGATTGATTTTTGGTGCTAAGTTGTTTTATGTTTCAACCAAAAATAAAAAGCAAAAACAAATATTTCACTGCCACTTGTTGCGGAACTTTTGACCTAATTCTGATATTCAGAAATCATGGCTACCATAGCCAAAATATTAACCATCTACAAAAATGGAAAGGGTTTTTCAGTGAATAAAGTAAAGTAGCCAAAACAATACACTCCCCATAGCAGAAGAAACTTGATCAAGTTCAGAGCAGTCTCTGAGGGTACAATTAAAAAATAATAAAAATAGTTATAGGAAAACTTTAAGTAAGAAATTCAAGAAAGAATAAGATGCTCATTAGCCAAGGAGTAGAATGCTCTCTATGTGAATATTTGAAAAAGTCATTTTAGAGGAATAAATATTAAATAGGAATAAACATTTTCAGCATATTTTTGTAGATTCATCATCTTCCTAAACTTGCCTAGGTGTTTCTAACATTAAATATAATTTTGACAGGAACTGTTCGACTTACAAACATTTGTTTATGGGTGGTTCAAAGTTACAGAGGCATTGAAAAAAAAGACACAGTCTGCTCAAAGTTACGAACGTAGAATTTCACACCCACCTCTATGGTCACGTGATTGTGATTTGGGCTCTTGGCAACCAGCACACGTTTACAATGGTTGCAACATTTTGTGATCATATAATTGCAATTTGCGACTTTCCCAGTCTACTTCCAACAAGCAAACTCAATAGAGTAATCATAAATGGTTGCAAATCATGATCATGTGATATGTTGCTTAATGGCTGGAACAAAAAAAAGGTAAAGGGTGTGCAGTCATGTGATGTCTCACTTAACAACCTACTGCCTAACAACAAATGTTCTGGTCCCAGTTGTGATCATAAGAAAAATACTAGCTATTCTGCTTTACTTCAATTTCCTTACATTTGGAGTTTAGTTGATTCTTAACCTCTGAAGGAAATACAGTAGCCATCAGAATAGTGTCACCAGTGTAGCAAAGGTTATTAATGTTTCTTGTTACAATTTTAAATCCATGTCTATTTTCTCCCAATCCAGTTTACTAAGAATATATTTAGCACGTAGATTGAGTAAATAAGGAGAATATATAGTTTTGTTTCACTCTTTCCCTGACCTGGAAACAATTTTATTATTATTTTGACCATTTTCTATTCAGACTGTGGCTCTTGTCCTGTGCATGTATTTTGCTTGATAACAATAAAATGTTTTGGCATTCCCAGTTCAAGGAATTCCACAGCCTGACATGCTCATTACAATCAAAATCAATGAAGCATGTATTTACTTTTTAGTTTTCTTTGTCTTACTCAGTTATCCAGTATGCATGAGAAATACCGGTAATCTCTTATTCCTCAGCTGTTATTAATACCAACTTGACTTGCTGGCAGTTCCTTTTCTATGCAGGGCTCTAATCTGCATTTGAAGATCCTAAGTTTTATTTTGCTAGCATGTGAAATTAAGGACATTATGAGGCATCTTGCCCACTATTCTCTTCTGTAGTATTGATATGTTGACACCTGGTTTTTTGTAATTGTGTTGTTCACCAGGTATGTTGGCATAGTTTGTTTAGAAGTATTACTAATTCTTAAGTTGCTTACCATATTTCTATACTATAGATACTGCATCAATCCCTGTATCCCTTTGATTAGAATATTGACATCCTTAATGTATAGAATTTCAATACAGATCTTACATCTTTGATCTTGAATCAGTTACTGTCCTTTAGCAGGCTGGAAGGTTGGAACCACCTTTTGAATTAGATCTTTTGGAACACTTTCCTTCTTTTTCCATGTTTGTTTCACTTTTTTACAGATATTGATCTAAGCAACAGAACCATGAGTTCTAAAATCTATTAGGCATTAAAACTGGCTGACATCAGCCCACCCCATAGGAGTATTGTGTGGAAAATCTGGTATTGTTCATCTAGATAGGTGTTACTTTGCTTGTTTGAATTGAAGACTGTTAGCAGTGAATAAATAATTGAATTTGGAGAAAGTGATTCTCTTGCTTTATTGTCAATCTCCCCTTTTTCTACAGCACTATCATATTAAAGAGTTGTTCCTTCAGTGATATTAAATCATTGATTAAATGTACCCAAATATAATCTTTGCTTTATCCCCCCTGTTTATGAAAGAAAGACAACTTTTTTATTTTTCAAAAGCTGCAAAGATAGAATTACAATGGGATTTTCTTTTCCTGCATAGTAGCATCTGCAACAAGACATTTCAAAAGCTTTAATTTAGCCACATCATAAACAACAGTAGTAGTATGAAAGATCCTCTTCTCTTCATCAATAATAGCATGTTGAATGCCATCTGACTTCAGGGGCCCATCACTCAGCACTTGTATCAGCAAACACTTTGTCTTGTCTGCCCATGAGATTTTCTTGGTAAAATACCGGAATGGTTTATCCTGGCTTTCTCCAATACAGTATGAAGTGAGGCCTTTATGAGCAGTCATCTGCCTCCAGAATCTCCCTATATCACTGTCCTGTCCAATATAAATGCCTGCCTGCTTTAGCTAGGCAGCTGAGATGACTTTGGTGCATTGGGAGACCCTGCTCGGAGTGTATACTTTAGGCATACATTCCTGGTGTTCTTTGGTCATCCCGCTGGGGAATCGGCTCACCCACATCAGAATGTGACACCATAGCAGGACTGGAGAATTTCTCATGATTAATATTATTAATATTAAAGAAAAAATATTTGTGTCTTTCCATTGGGCAAATCAGATAGTCCATTCCCCTGATAAAAGTCATTCAAAAATGAGGGGGAAAGGATAGCAATATGCAGTAGTACCTCTTTGAGGGAATGGGCAGTACAGAAATGTGATTGATTGATTGATTGATTGATAGATAGGAAACCAGTAATTAACCTACATGGAGGTAATTCTTATCAAAAATAGCAGGAGAACTTGCAGGGGAAGAAGACGGTTGGATGAAGTTTTTATGCAATTTTTCATCAGTAAAATCTTTCAGGCAGGCCGTTTCTGTCTGACTTTGTATAGTCACATTTTATAGGAAGGAATTTTCAAGGAGATTGATTTTACAGTGACGGAATCAGCAGTGGGCAGAATTTGTAGTCCCGTTTTTTCAAATCAGACTCGTTGCTTAAGACCTATTTGAAGTTATGATGGTCTCACCAAGGGTGTTTACAACCTCTAAAATACTTGCAGCTATTGTAAAATTTGCCAACTCCTCCCACAGTCATGTGATAATGATATGGGTACTTGGCAACCTATGATTAGTTGTCAAGTGCCCCACTATCGTGTAATTACCATTTGCAATCTTTCTCTGAGAGCTTCCCCAAAAAGTCAATGGGAGAGGTAGGGAAGGTTGCAAGTGCTGCCTTCTATCACAGAACTAAGATTTCCCCCTTCCCCACAACTTTTTGCAAATCAAAGGACTGCCTGTTTGGAGGAAATCTCAACTCTATGCATAGGGGTGATCCCAAAGATCTGAGGTCTGGTTCTGCTGCCTACTAGAGGAGTTCCCTTTTAATGCACTGAGGGGGTGGGAACTACTTCAGTGGATTGCAGAAAAGGAAATCAGATCTCAAAGCCCTCTGGCAGGCTTCAGCAATGTAGTTGGGAACTTAAGGATCTATCTGAGCCCATTTCTCCCCTCCACTGGAAGAATTCATTTCCCTTCCAGGCTGCAGGAAGAGCTCCATTGGATATACTTGAACTCTTCTAGTGGCGTGAAAAAAAAGCTCAGATCCTACAGCCCATCAGAGCAGTTTCCTTCCATGGATGGAGGTGAGTTGAACTCCATAGGTTGTTCCTTCACTCCATCCACTTCAGGAGATTGCTTAATAGCTACAGTTGGAAAGGATGCGATTGCAGTAGTTGAGCAAAGCAGTCAGGTGGCCAAGGTCTATCTGTAATCTGAATAATTGACAGGTAAAGCAGAAAGTTGCTTCTGCTGCATAATGGTGAGTGGGAAGGGGTTGAAGTTCTGTGGGATGTGTGCTTTGCAAACCTGAGAATCAGAGCTTTATCCTTGTGGTTTGTAAACCCAAACCAGTTCATTCTCAAGACTATTTGAAAATGCAAAAGCAAGTTTATATAAAATCTCAGTGACTGTTTATGGTGAGCAAAAGACATTCAGTGCATTTAGAGATGGTTCCTAATTGCATCCCATCAGTACTTTCAGCTCAAAAAAACAGGAATGTATTTAAAATACATCAGTTTCTAAAATATATCAGTTGTGTTTGCTGATTAAACACAATTTTCCATTGAAATGGCAGTTAATAAATTATTGTTCCAGGTTTTTAGTTTTGTTAACTTTGTTAATGTAACATACAGTATATTTTTCTCCTACAGAAATTAGCAGAGTACGGAAAGACATGTATAACGACACATTAAATGGTAGTACGGAGAAGAGAAGTGCAGAGTTACCTGATGCTGTGGGACCTATTGTACAGCTACAAGAAAAACTATATGTGCCTGTAAAAGAATATCCAGATGTAAGTACCTACTAGTCACTTAATTTTTTTTCCTTCTGGTTCGTGTGATACCTTTGTAGTCTATTTTCTCATGTGACCTCTGTTGTACAAATGTTGCGGGCCCAAGAATGCTGTTGTGAGGTAAGCCTGTATTTGTTATTTATGGCTTCATACCAAGTGTGATGTTGTTATTTTTTTTAAGTGGTAAAGCTTGCAAATATTTTACATCTATCCATAATCCTGCAGTTTTACTACCTTCAGTGTGATCTGAACTTACAAAAATATCTGTTAACAGATAGAGATTCCCATTAAATAGCCCACAGCATACTATGTCTCAGTGACAAGCTTTCAGGTTGAATGACCATGGTCTAGTTTTCTTTTGTTCTGATATTTCTTCAGAAATTGTGGCTGGCATTTTCAGAGGCAGGGTGAGCTGCTTTGTGGCATATTTCTCAGCAACTCACAGGTACCTGAAATAGGCTGATTGGCCTCTTGTACAGTATTTGAATTTGACAAGCTGATCTATAACTGGTCCATGTTACAGGACTCCAAGAAAGCTACTTCCTGATTGGATCCTTCTTTAATTGACCCATTTTGAAGTTCAAAGACCAATGAAAATACAATTTCTTCTGTTTAGCTGTTCTCTCTAAATTCTGTATAATAGTGCCCTGGTGCACACATCAGTCTTGCTCATTTGTTGTTGTTACCATATGTTCACTTAAAATACAACACAGCAGAAAATGCAACCATAGCCTGCGGCTCCTTTACAAAATATTTTATGCCTTATTTTTGGTGTGACTTTCCATGATGAATAACAGTGGTGTTACATTTTCTTCAGTTGTACACTGTCTGCCTGACTGAGGCATGATAAGAGTTTTTCACAATGGTTTAATAGCCTTTTCCAGACTCATGAGCATAAACAACACTTTTTTTTAAATTCTCCTAAGAGTTCTACAAACTAGGGTCATGAAAAGTAGATTCTGTTAGTCACCATCAACACATATGTGTCCTTTTCTCCTTCTCAAACTGACATCATATTGTCATCTCATTATTGGAACATCTGTCTCAACTTATTCTCTTAAGAGAGCTAATTATTATAGTCTTCACATTCTTTCCCAAAAAGGGCAGTGAAGATTCTGAAGTATATTTAGGGAAAAATTGCAAAATAGATTATTTTGGCATGGTTCAATTAGAATATTCTTATCTGGGACTTAAATGAAGCTCTTAGCGCAGGGGTGTCAAACTCATATCATCACATCATTGTCACGTGACATATCGGGACTTTTTCCCCTTTGCTAAACTGGCGGGGGGCGGGACCAGCACGTGACATACCTGGCCTGCGGGCAGCAAGTTTGACACCCCTGTCTTAGTGTACTAAAGACCTAATTGCATTACTGCAGGATTTGGGGTACTTCTAAAAGGTTTATGAATTTTCTTTCACCATGGCATAAAGACAAGCCTAGCCTGCCAGGTAAATGACATTTGATAACTGAATAACAAGAGTTTGAAGGGACCTTGGAGGTTTTCTAATCTAACCCACTGCTCAAGCAGGAGACCCCATACCATTTCAGACAAAAGCCTCCAGTGACTTCTGAAGGCAAGCCATCCCACTGGTTGATTGTTCTCCAGAGTGGTATCAACAGGATCCAGGCATGGGATATATTCAGCTCTCCTTGGCCATAGACTGAATAGAAAAATTGAAGACACCCCCCCTCCAGGCTACCGTCTCCAGTTCTTCTATTCAGTCTCGGCTGAACTAGACTGCCTTTTTGATAGCTCCTCTGTTTTTTAATAAATAGAGGGACGCCGTCAGGTTAAATTTCCTTGGATATATATTCCACCAACAGTCCTAAAGGGACTAGAGGCATGAGAGGCTGTAGTTTGCCTTCATGCTTCCTTCGCACAGGAAAAAGAGGAAAACATGCAGAACGGCTGCAAAGCGAAGGAACCGACTTCGTGTCTGTCAGCTGGCTAGCAGAGCACCGGTTTTTCAGATTCTCGCAGTTCTGATGATATTGCACCCAGTGCCTAGAGAAAGGTACTGGGGGCATCTAGTGCTGACCATCTAGTGCTGACCTGCCTGATAGGCAGCCTGCCCAATAAGGGAGTATTGCCTAGTCAGAGCAGTGGATCCCTGTGACAGTTCCCTGGCTTCACTGCCTGTCACAGGAGCAATTAATTTTGGCAGGAGCACCATTTTGAAGTGAAGAAGATTCAGAGTAACAGAAGCCAGAGCTGGACAATTTACAGCATGGTAACCAGTTATTAATTTGATGCAATCCATGGCTAGGAGGATTAAAATAGCCCTGTTATTGCCATTTATCTGCCTGGTTAGAAATTCAGCTCATCAGTCTGTCAATTGACTTTTAGAACAATCTGCTGGCCACAAATTTTTGAACAGCCCTGTGATTGTCTTTCTGCTGTGTTTCAATGGAGACTCAGTCATAGTGTGCAGCATTTTGCTTTCTCCTTTATTAAGTGGCATCTGAATTTTAATACCAGCTGGTGACCTGTCCGTCAGGCAGATTGCTTCCACTAGAAGAGTTGGCAGGACTGATAGTGCTCCTCCTAACGGACAGTGTGGCCACTAAGGTGCACATCAATCGTCGGGGGGGACGGATGCATTCCAGAACTTTAATGAAGGAGGCCTTTTGTCTCTAAGTGGGTGGAGAAGAACATAATATCAGTCAAAGCAGAGCACATTTCAGGGGTGGTGAATGTCCGGGCAGATTGGTTGAGCAGGTTCACAATGGATCACTCTGAGTGGACCCTGCATCCAGTTCTGTTCCAGGAGATTTCAGACAGATTCGGCCCTCCAATAGTTGATCTTGTTGCCTCTGCAACAAATCATCAATTGCCTTGATTTTTCTCTAGGTTCCCGTCGCAGGGGGCAGAAGGGGTCAATGCCCTTCATTGTCAGTGGCCGAAGGGGCTCCTTTATGCCTTCCCTCCGTTGTCCCTCATTCCGGTGGTCATAAAGAAGACCCTACAGCAGAAGGCAGAGATTCTCCTTGTGGCTCCATACTGGCCCAGAAGGCCGTGGTTTGCGGACTTGGTCAGTCTGTCAGTGTGTCATGACCGTGGAGGATTCCCCCTGACAGGATCTCCCTCAGCCAGGGGCCAGTCCAACATTCAGAGCCCCAGTGGCTCCAATTGGCCACCTGGCACTTGAGTGGCGGATTCTGAAGGGGGCCAATCTCTCTTCTCAAGTCATCAACACCACCCAGGCGGACAGACGACCATCGACCATTTGAATTTACGAAGCCACATAGAAGGCCTTCTGTATATGGAGCACAGGAAGGTGTCTCAATCCCACCGAGGTGTCGGTCACCCAGGTGTTAGAGTTTTTACAAGAAGGGTTGGACAAAGATCTTGCCCCCGCCATGCTGCGCAGACAGGTGGTGGCACTATCATCTATACTGTCCTTTGGCAACCTAGAGTCATTAGCTTGGATTCCATTAATATGTCAGTTTTTCAAAGGAGCAACCAACTTAAGATCGGCGATGATACATAGGTTCCCCACCTGGGATCTATCTAAGGTGCTTCAGGCCCTTACGGTCCCACCATTTGAGCCTCTGAGAACGGTTGCCCTACAATATTTATCTTACAGTTTAATTTTCCTGGTGGCCATTACATCGGCCAGGAGGCTATCGGAGTTGGCAGCCCTGTCAGTCAGGGCTGACCTCTGTATCTTCCACTCTAATCGCGTAGTCCTGCGATTGGAACTGACCTTTATTCCTAAGGTCCATTCTTATTTCCATAGGGCACAAGAACTCATTTTGCCAAACTTTTGTCCAAATCCATCTCACCCTAGAGAGAAACTCTGGCACACTCTAGATGTAAGGCGAGCTCTTCACGTATACCTGAAGAGAACAGCTACCTTTAGAAAGATGGAGGCTATGTTTATCTCCTTTCATCAGAATTCCTTGGGTCAGAAGGTACCTTTTTCCTCCATAGGCAGGTGGATTAGAGTGACCATTGCCAAAGCTTATGCAGAACAAGGTTTACCTGGTCCGACACATGTCACGGCTCACTCCACCTGTAGCGCCACCACAACAGCGGCTTGGACTATGCAGGCTTCAATGGAAGAGATGTCGAACGGCAATCTGGTCTACCCCTTCACCCTTCATTAGGCACTCACTATTGCTTTGACTTTTTTGCTCC
Source organism: Naja naja (assembly GCA_009733165.1). Taxonomy (NCBI): domain Eukaryota; kingdom Metazoa; phylum Chordata; class Lepidosauria; order Squamata; family Elapidae; genus Naja; species Naja naja. Next base: position 85,525,556 of record CM019148.1, on the reverse strand, counting down.
CAATGATGTGGTGTTTGGACGAAGGGTATTACAGAAGGTTTGCCAGAAACTCACTCTCAGTAGTGGCCAGAAAGCCGCACTTAGGACATTTGCTTTGGTATGTCCCATGCCTGGATCCTGTCAACACCACTCTGGAGAAGGGGCATTGGTCTTACCTGAGATGCACCTTCTCAGATGGTGGAGACAGGATCCAGTCCCACCCCTTTCACTGGCCTCTATGGTCTTGGGTGTGTGGGATGGTACAAACTATGGGCTATGCCTAATGATGGAACTGTTACAGCGACTACAATAAGACCTTGATTTCATTTAGAACTGGAGATGGTAGCGCGGAGGGGGGTGTCTTCAGTTTTTCTATTCAGTCTATGGCCAAGCAAAGCTGAATATATCCAATGCCTGGATCTTGTCTGCACCACCTGAGAAGGTGCGTCTCAGGTAAGACCAATGCCCCTTCTCACTGTCAGAAAATTTCTCCTTAGTTCGAACTTGCTTGATTAGTTTCTAACCATTGCTTGTCTTGCCTTCTGGTGCTTTGGAAAATAGGTTGACCCATTCTTCTTTATTGCAACAGATAATTCACTGTCCTCCCCCCGCCCCTCCGGCAAGAGCTGTGCTTGTTGTACTGATATAATACAGTGAGCATACACAAACTTCATAGTTTGATTTCTTTAAAAATGTATTGTACGGCATTCCTGACTAAAATAGATACAACTTTTTTCAGTAATGCCATACTTTAATTAGATAATGGCTCAGATTAAATTATATTCCTTTGTTAATATGATTCATATTTATAGAATTATAATACATTGTTAATATGTTTCAATTTGATTGAGTGTCCAGATGATGCTTTGATTAACATATCAAATACTAATGTAGGCAGGTTTTTTTTTTAAAGAAACACATACAGTAATATAGTGTATAGAAATATCTAGAAGTTGATCCAGGCTTACTGATAACCCACATGTGTTAACTGGAATAGAAGAGTAGTTACATATTTTTTCTAATATACTCTCCCTACTTTCTGTTATGGGAGAAGAAATATTGTTTCGGAGGGTAGGTATATCTATTAATGATTCGAATGAACTTTTGATTTAAAAAAACTGCTTTAGTCTATGTAACATATCTTCATTTTAATAAAACAACATTTAAATTATACTACTGAATGTGCAGTTGAAGACCTTATGGAAGTACAATTTGCAAAATATGTTTAAAATAATTTTGTATATGTGGTCTGTGTTTTCAAGATAGTGACACATTCTAGAAAGCTGTCAGATAATGGAAATCTGGCTTTTTGTTATCTAATCCTGAAACTGTTAAGTAGAATGACTTTTCTTCAGAGAGTGTATCGCTGACTGTGTTATTCCCTGCCCAGTCACTCCTTAAGGTATTTTTTCTTCCCGACCATCAATACTAGATTGAGCGAAGCTGAAAAAGACAGGAGTGAATATATAAAAACAGGTTTTTGTGGCTATTTTACCATGCTATGAGTTGCATATGCATATGAGTAAAGAAATATTTTTATAGTAATACTGTAGTCAATACTTCAGCAATTCTTTTGAAGGACTTTTAATGGAAATAATCAAATTGTTCATATTCTCCAGTGTGCTGAAAATCCAAGGAATGGATTAACTCTGCCTTTCTGCTCGTTAGACTGAGCCTGTCAATTTTTTATAGCCATGCTTCTCGTGTCTGCATTCCCAGTTTTAACTCAGTCTCTACACAGACATGTACAAATTAACTCCAACATTCTAAAGAGTAGAGCAGAACAATAGACAACCAATGAGACAAAGTACAAATCAACTCCAACTTTCTAAAGAGCAGCCGAGGAGACTGTAACGGTGACAGAACTGGGATTGTCAGTCAAGCCCCAGGCCACACAGACCCTGGACAAAGAAATAGCCTCAGGGTGAGCCGTTACAGCCTCTCATTGAGGCTAGGAAAGAATAACTTGATCTCCCAGCTTTGGTCACCACATGGTGCTCAAGAGAATACCTCTCAGCCAGACAGCAATGATGGGCTTTTTGCTTCCCTTTCCAACCTGCTCCCAGCAGAAGGGAATTGGGAACCGGCTCCCAAAAGAATGAAGCCTACCCCAGAGGCTACCTTTACCCCTGCAGTGGCGGGGCTCTGCCCAAGGGAAGATCAGGAGCCAGAACTATCCTCTCAAATGAGGTACTTAGTATCGGAGACTATTGCCCAGGGGATTGCTGCAGGCATTCAGCAAAACCGCCTGTCAGCCTCTACAGCACCTGATAACATCCTGCACCAAGGGCAGTATTCTGCACCCCAGACCCCAAGAGAATTATTGGTCCTCTAAAGGCCTTACCCTACCTCCTTCATTCAAAGCCAGGAATCTCTCGGATGAGGAGGAATGGAAGGAGGTGATGTTATCAGAGGATGAAGGGGTGAATCCAGACCTGCCCCCAGCCTTCACGAGGCTTTTCTGTTCCGACTTGTTTAAAATGCTGTTATATAAGGCCAAGACTGCAGACCCAGCCGCCTCAGATTCCACAAAGGGCCTGTCTGACCCAAGTGAATTATTGTTCTCGGAGCCAGCCATAGACACTGAGGAGATTCCCTCTCCAAAATTGTTTCTGGATGTTGTCCAGAGGCAATGGGCACTACCAGGGGCGTATCCTGATACGCTCCTTCTTGGTGTGCTGAGAGAGAATCCAACCCCACCCTGGCACCGTCTGGTCCAGAGTCCAGGAGTGGCCAATCCAAGGCATGAAACATGTTCAGGTCAATCTTTACGCAGACATGGGAGTCCCTCACACAACACCCTATCGTGCGCAGCTGGGATTGCAGACACAAGAGGCATGGCTACAAAAGTTTGACAGACTCAGTCTAACAAATAGAAAGGCAGAGTTAATCCATTCCTTAGATTCTCTCTTAGCACACAGAGAAGGAGCATATCAGGTAAGATCAATGCCCCTTCTAGGTTTCATGGAGCATGCTTATTATTCTAGATTGATTAATTAATTTGATACAGAACTGTTGCAATTTGCTAAATATTTTTTAATAGAGTGAAAGTTTAATTACTTTAAATGTTTTTATTCTAATGTAAATTGATTAAAATATTTTTTTCTAGTTAAGAAATGTGTCAAGTAATAACTAAAAAAAATCGTACGGTCTTCATTACTTCGAGTTTAAAAAGTATCAGCAATTGAAATAAAACCTCAATGGATAATCTGAAAAAAAAAAGAAATTGTATTAGATAAAATCCTTTTCTAGAAGCCCCATAGATTAAGCATTCTCAGTTATACGTGTAACAGGTGTATGTTGTTTATATGTGTGTGCGCACATTTGGAAAACTTTCTTTATTTTGCTCATAGTTATGTATGAATAATGCAGTTGTATTGCTAAGGATTCAGTATGTTTTTGTTTTAGTGTACAGATCTAGCATGTTCTTTTTCTGAACATTTAGGAAAAATAGATTAATAGATCTTTAAGGATTAAAGGTTTATTTTTTCACTATATTTAACACCAGCAGATAAATATGTCAATAATGTTGACTCTGGCATTGTGCTTATTTAACACCACAAAGTGTCGTTATAAATAGTAACATTTCAAGAAGCATTTACTTTTTGGCAAATTCAAATATTTCTCCACCTTGAGGAACCTAAACTTTCTAAAACAGACCCTTGACTTAAAACTTGGTCTCAAACTTTACCACAGCATTTTGTTGCCATGGTCACTACTTTGTCTCCTGTAGCTTGGAATAATTTTTTAGACCATCAGGAGATTTTTGTATGTTAGAAATTATTTATTACTCCAGAAACTTACCAAAATATTCCATTCTCCAAATTCCAAGTTTTGTTGCATATTTATTGTAATAAAATGACACATATTCAGATTTATAAATAAAATAAAACCTGCTAAGACAGACTAACATTTAAAAGCTCAACTTAGTGGTGCATGAGTGAAGTTTGAATCCTTACTATCTCAATCTGAAGTTCCTTTGGGGCTAACAGCTGAACCTCTTTGTAAGTTACTTAGTTACTATAGTCTTTTATATTTCATAAGCCTTAATTCACTAGGGAGCACTAGCAAGACACATTTTCCTATTAGTTTCCATTTATATCTCAAACTATATATAGAGAAAAGATTGCACAATTATAGCATTTTGGCTGTAGCAGATACAGTTTATATTCTTGCATAGGTGCAAGGTAAAAATCCTGTATCGCATATTGATAATTTGAATCCTGTGGCTTGATTTTGGTAGACACAAAAAAGACATTATTCCCTGCTTGTTGATTTCTAAATACAGAGATATGCATTATTTCACTATTTATGGGTTAGTTGGTACCTCTTGTTTTCCATTCAAATTATTGCTAATAATTTGAGGAAACAGTCTTTATTCCCATTTCAGAAACATTTCAAGGGGATAGACAGACACATAGCTAGATACAAAGATAGAACTCTGTTACGCAGGTCCAATGTATCTAATACATATATCTATGTATTCAAATAAATACATTATTTTATTTTATCTCTGTTCAAATTTTCCCTTGAAAATTTTCAGCTCAGTCAAGGCCAATTTTTATCTACATTTATTCTGTGTGATTCAGTAATGATGTTGAGAGGGACTTATTCAGTGATCCAATGGAGGTGGATCATTGCCTTCAGAAACTTTTTGAGTTTCAGATTTGATTCACTAGGGTAGGGGTATCAAACTCGCGGCCCGGATACATCACGTGCTGGCCCCGTCCCCATCCGGTTAATGAAGGGGAAAAAAGTCCCAATATGTCACATGTCACTGCTGTGACGACATGAGTTTGACACCCCTGCACTAGGATAATCTTCAAATACTCCTTAGTTCATTGCAGTGCATGTCAGTATTCAGTCTCATCTCCAAATTATATGACAGAGTTGCTATGTACTCTTTTCATTCTAATCTATGCTCATTTAGATGTTTCTGTATTAACTTCATTGCCAGATACTTACAGGGAGATGCATAATGAGTTCTGCTGACATTTGGCCAGAGATAGTGCAAGAATTTTTCATGTTCTCTGAGAGTACTAGAAATTGTCTTTTCCATTCTTTGTTTTATTTTTCAATATATAGATAAAAACACAGATTTCTTTCTTGAGAATGTTTTAAGTTGTAGGTGGAAATAAAATGTGTAAAATTCTTACCTGATTAGTTAATACTATGAACATGCTTGATTTTGGATTTTAATACACTAATAGTAGAATATAATATCTATATATGTTTCTGAATTCAGTGAGATAAAGATAACCTAATTTACAAGACTTTCAAAAGAATTAGTCACAAAGAAATAATTCACCAATAAATGTATTTGACTGGAATATGTTTCCCAAGCTTCTGCTTTATGGTTGCATATTGTCCTCTCAGTGAAATGGCAGTGTCAGCTAAGTAAAGGATGTCAGTAGACATCAGAAAAAAGGATAGTTGTCAGAGAAGAAGGGCAATAAATGAGATCAGAGTTAAATATATGCCTGTCACATTCTAGCAGCTGGCTTAAGCCATGCTGTTGTTCAAATACACTGGCCTTAAAAAGGAAGCAAATATATTGTAGCCCACATATGAAGAAGGAAACAGCTGGTGGATTTATCACTCTTCTTAACTGACATAGAAGGTCAGACTTCAAAAAAAGAAAAAAAAAGAAATGAGTTTCATGTTCTTTGTGTAACAAATTAAAGAGGTACTACTGTATATAATAAATATATTTCCCTGTGTTCTACAAACATAATCATGTATTATCTGTAACATACTTATTCATATTGAGAGATTTAATTTATGAATATAGGTTTAATTTTTTTAATTCCCACAAATAACTTTTCAGTTTTTCATATGAGAAGCAAAGAAACAGCATTATCTTGAAATAAGTTCAGTCAATTATGAAATCGTTTCTGAAAGGGCAAATACTTTAAAATTGGGGATAAGACTCAAACAAATGGGCCTTTGCATTCATGTATGTGTCCTGTAGATATTCATGTCATTAACTATAGCCTTCAGAGATTTAAAGGCACTGATTTCAGATCTTTAAAAAAAGCAGTCACACCACATTCACAGTTTTGGTCTGGTCCTAGTCTATTTTCAGAAATCTATCCTGCTTACAGAGTTCCAAGCTCCTTAATATGATTTTTCCAACCTTTTGTTTGAGCTGATATAACGAAATCTGGTATGGTGTTTGGGTCAGTAGGAAGTTGGATTCTATGTTTAAACTCCCTGGTTTCTGCTCTCAGAATTGAATTATGAGGTTATAAGATAAAAAAGTAAGGTTTTAAGAATAATGTTTATTAAATAAAATGTGATTGGTAGTATAACAAACACTTCTTATGTAATGATAAATCTGGAGAAAAGACATACACACGGTATGGAATATTTTATTCCCAATTTTCCACAAATAGCCTTTAATTTTATATTCATTTATTAGCAGAGATATAGTTTCCCATCTACCAGAAGGAACAGGGAATGGGCAGCAGCATAAAAGCATAGGCACTAAAAACAAAAAGGCTATCTAAAACAACAGGGTTGACAATTAAACTCACATTCATCAATCATCCATTGCATACCAAATCTTAAAATCCTGGTCTCAGTACTGCTTTTCTGAAGGTCCACAGAATTAAATGCATGTGTATCTGCAGGAAGCTGTTCCATACAGTAGGCCCTGTGGCAGAGAAAGCATCCTTCTGAGTTCTGACCAGGTGACACTTTTTACACTATTGTTTTAGATAGCCTTTTTGTTTTTAGTGCCCTGTACTATTATTCTACTACCCATTCCCTGTTCCTTCTGGTAGATGGGCAACTATATCGTTGCTAATAAATAAATACATAAATCTGCCATTGTACAATAGACATAGTAATGATCATGCACTCTCCAAGGCTTTTCAGATAACCAAAAATAAAGGCATCTAATCTATAAAGGAAGATTTTTCCATAATATAGTGTGCATGGGTAGTGATAGTAATGGGGAGATTGCATTCAAAAATATTGTAGCCACCTTCATCTTACATGCCTGGCAAACATTAAATATGTTGATGGCAAGTTTGCAGTGCACAAATTGGTTTAACCATTCCTATGTGAGAGAAGTGCTCCCATTATTATCTCTGTGCCAAATTGTATAGGGTTCTGTTGGTCAAACCCAGCCTTCTAATTATCCCCAGAATCATATTGAAACAAGGGCAGCAAATATAAATGAGGTGTAGTATTACTATAGCAATTCTGATTCTTTGCCACATGTTTTACCAGTTGCAGTTTTTGATTGGTAAAAGGCAGTCTTACAGTATGTAGAGTAGGTTGCAGTAATCAAAATGGGTAAGAGAATAAGTTAATTGCAGGTGTTTTATTTTTTCCCACATGCCTGGATTGAAGCGCCTTGCTAATACTTTACTAATAAACTAAGATCATATAGTATCTTTTTTCATATTTCTTATAAACTATTTTTGAAATATTTATAGAAATGTCTATAGCTACAGTATGCAGTCTTTTAACAATAACTTTGAAATAATAATTTTTGCTAAAATCGTATATATTTTATGTTCTCTATTTTACTGATTTAAGGATAGTACCCAAATACCAAGAGCATAATAAAGTTGTAGTTTTGATTCATTGCTATATTTGTTCTCTCTTTCATCGTTATTCTTGGTGATACTAAAAACATACATAGTACTACACTCATTCTATCATTATTCTTAGTGACAGTATAAACAGCTCAGTATAAAAACAAGATCAATACAAATTTTAAACAGGTTCTACAATAATTTTGTATTTGTGTAATACTTTTATAGAAAGTAGTTTGTATTATGTTTTCTTAATAAATACCTGCTAATTGTTGGACAAGGGATGACACTTGGGGGTGGAGTGAAAATGGGGATCAGCCTAGAATCCTTACAGAGCTGCAAGGGAACTAAGTCCAATTCCCCTTGAGTGCCATTCAGGGATGGGATTCTACCAGTTATGATTATGCACAGTTTGGAGAACCGGAAAATTGCGCCCCTGGCTAGCCCCTCCACTCTCTGCCCCCTCCCTTCCCCGCCCAATCAGTCCTTATCATGCATGCGCAACATCGCATGCATGACCAACATCGCTGACTGCGTTATTCCCTGCCCAGTCACTCCTTAAGGTATTTTTTCTTCCCGACCATCAGCTGTTCCTATGATCAGCTGTGCTGGGATTCCTCTCGCTGCCCTACTGCTTCACCCAGGAAGCTTCCCTGAGGCCCAGAAAGACAAAAATAGAGGGGGGGGGACAACAGCCCTCCCCCTGCGCTCCATTTTTTGCCTACCTGGGCCCCAGGGAAGCTTCCTGAGAGCAAAAATGCCCCCCCAGGAGGCTTCCCTGAGGCCCAGAAGGTCCCAAAATGGAGTGTGTAGGGGAGTGCTGTGCGTCCCCCCCCCCCGGCTCTGTTTTTTCCTTCCTGGGACCCAGGCAAGCCTTCTGGGAGCAAAACTGCCCACCCAGGTGGCCTCCTGAGGTCCAGAAGGCTCAAAAAATGGGGGGGAGGGGTGCTGCACAAAACCCATGTCCATCCAGTCACCTAGCCATGCCCACCTAGCCACGCCCACAGAACCGGTTGTTAAAAAATTGGAATCCCACCCCTGGTGCCATTAGATGTACCAATTTTAGTTGACAGTATTCATCTGCATAAGCTTTTACCAATAAATCAGTTTGCTTAAACCTTTGCATGTCAACCTAGCCTGATGCTATATTTCATTTCTTAAACATATATTAACTGGATTCTTTTTTTATTCAAAGAACATAAATTGAATTAACCCCTAGTTTCAAGTTTCATACCTACAAAATACGTTTAAAAATTAAAAAAATAGGGTTGAAAATATTTCCTGGAAAAAGAGAATGGACATCCATTTTCCAGTGTGCTGACGAGAGAATCCAAGGAATGAGTTAACTCTGCCTTTCTGCCCAGAGACTGAGTCTGTCAATCTTCTGTGGTCACGCCTCTCGACTGTGTGCCCAGTTTTGACTCAGTGTTGGTTCAGAGAGACATTCATTCATTCATTCATTCATTCATTCATTCATTCATTCATTTATTTGAACTTATATGCCGCTCCATCTCCAAGACTCAAGTGCTTACAACTAAAACATGAAACAATAAATACTTAAAAAACAATTAAATTAAATTATAAGTCCAAATATAAGCACTATAAAACCCTTAAAAACCATCCCTTACCCGGGGGGGGTCACAGCCCGGGTTGGTCAAATAACCAGGTCTTTAGCTCACGGCGAAAGGTGCGGAGGTCAGGGGCCAGGCGGAGCTCCAAAGGCAGTTGGTTCCAGAGGTCAGGGGCCGCAACAGAGTTTAAAAGATAACTCCTCCACAGAAGTGGAAAATACAGAGTTAATTCCTTGGATTCTCGCTCAACAGGACTGTAGGGCAATTCAAGACTCACATAAGCTTTCGCAGGAGCAGTGAACAGCTTGGCTGGCTTCCCAGTCTGACCAACACAACCGCCTCATTCCAGTGCAGACTAACAGAGTTCAGGACCCTGGCAACTTCCCGCATTTAGCGGAGGGGACTAGAGCTTCAATCCAGCTCAGCATGACAGTGCCAAATTCCCTGGCAGTTTCCTGAGCTTATCGGAGGGGACTGGAGGGTTCAGCATTGGGCTGGCCAGACCCAAGTGAGCTGCTTTTTTTCAGAGCCAACCATGGAGAGTGAAGAGATTCCCTTGTCCAAATTATTCCTGGATAATTGTCCCAACCAGAGACATAACCCCACCCCAAGTGGGAATGACAAAAGGTTTTATAATGTGGCTCCGGACCTCACTGAGGGACTACAACTGCCAACAGTAGACGGACCTGTGGCGGCCTTAGCATCCTCCACCATCCTGTCAAATGACACGGTGGACACACTGAAGACAGAGGACAGGAGAGCACCTACCAATTGATTACTGCACCTGGGGCCAGTCATAGATACCTCATCATGTGAGGTTTCTCATCTCAGGAGTGCCAGGTCAGCATAAACGACTTGGCGAATTGGATCCAGTCGGATCGAACAGTTCCCCTGGCCCTCCTCTTGCAACTTCTGGGCAAGATGGTGTTCTGCATCTCAATCGTCCCCTCGGCACACCTGCATGCCAGGATCTTACAGTGGTTTCTCCTGACCTAACAAACGTCCGGCAGGAGCAACTCAACTGCCAGGGTTCGGGTTCCACCAAACGTACTTCAATCCTTCCAGTGGTGGATGTCCTGGGCCATGACCAGAGGATATGCCTGCAAGGAGCCCAGCCACTTGACCATCACCACAGATACCAGTCTATTTGGTTGGGGTGCCCACTTGTAGTCCCAGATGGCACAGGGGCAGTGGATGCAGGAAGACCTGAGGAACAACATCAACTGGCTGGAACTCAGGGCAGCCCACTTGGCCCTCAGATGGTTCTAGGACATAATCTCTGGCCATCATGTTCTCATTCTGATGGACAACATAACCATCAATCATATCAACTGTCAAGGGGGCACCCACTCCAGGTCCCCCATGCTAAAGCCCGAACAATTGGGCCTTTGGGCGGAGAAACATCTTCTCTCCATCAGAGCGGAACACATCTCGGGGACAATAAAGGTACAGGCAGACTGGCTCAGCAGAGCCACAGTTGACCACTCAGAGTGGTGCCTACATCCAGAGCTCTTCAGGGAACTGTCACAATGGTTTGGCCCCCGCTCTTGAATGTGTTCACCACCCCGTCAAACAGCCAGCTGCCCTGGTTTTACTCCAGGTTTGCAGCACTGGGGGAGGAAGGGGTCAATGCATTCTGCAGTCCGTGGTCCCGAGGACTACTATACACTTTCCCTCCTCTTCCCCTGATTCCAGGAGTAATCAGAAAGGTGCTGGCAGAGAGGGCAGAGGTCCTATTCTTGATTCCCCACTGGCCCAGATGGCCATGGTTCGCTGATCTGGTCAGCCTGCTGATTTCCAGGCCCTGGAGGATTCCTCAACACAGAATCTCCCTCAGTCAGGGGCCCTAGTCCATCCAGACCTGCAGTGGCTCCAGTTGACTGGCATTTGAGCGGAGAGTTCTGAGACAGGACAATTTCTTCAACAAAGTAATACAGACAACCCAGGCCTCCAGGCGGCTATCTACTAACAGAATTTATGACTCAACTTGGAAAACCTTTTGTGGCTGATGCTCCAAGAGTCACATCTCTGTATTGGTGGCCCCGATACTGGAATTCCTTCAGGAATGGCTGGACAAGAGTCTGTCCCCCATACCATACGCAGACAGGTGGCAGCTCTGTCCTTGGTGTTATCATGCAGGGATCTGGAGTCCCTCACTCAACACCCTATTGTGCGCAGTTTTGTTAGAGGCACAACTAACTTGAAGCCTCCGGTAGTACACAGGTATCCCAGCTGGGACCTGCCCAAGGTCCTGCAAGCTCTCTTCTCTGCGGCCTTTGAGCCGTTAACGGTCAGCCAGCCTCTGCTTCCTCACTTGCAAGGTAGCCTTGTGGCCATTTCCTCAGTCAGATGAATATCTGAACTGGCGGCCCTCTCTATAAGGGAGAACCTGTGCATATTTCATTCAAACAGGGTGGTTCTATGGTTGGATCCTTTCTTCCCAAGGTCAATTTCTTGTTTCACAGGGTACAGGAAACAATCTTGCCAGACTTCTGTCTGGGCCCAACCCACGCCCTAGAGAAGAAGTGGCACACCTTAGACATTAGGAGGGCCCTTCACACCTACAACAGGAGAACAGATTCTCTTAGGAACACAGAGTCCCTGTTTGTGTCCTTCCTCTACGCTGCATAACAAGGTTATAGTATTGACCATAGGCCAAGCATATGGGCATGCATCGCCAAAGCCTATGAGGTTCATGCTTTCCCATTGCCTCAGCGAGTGACAACCCATTCCAACAGAAGTGTGGACACGACTGCTACGTTGGCGACACAGGCCTCTATCGATGCAATCTGCAGAGCAGCGACATGGTCCTCTCCATCCTTGTTCATAAGGCACTACAAACTGGACGCCTTTGCTTCGGATGAAGCGGCCTTCAGCAGGTGAGTTCTCCAGAGGGTGCTAACACAGAACCGGGGACTCTGGACCAGACCGCTGTCCACCTTTAGAACAAGCCGGCTTTTGTATGTCCCATTCCTTGGATTCTCTCGTCAGCACACCGGAGAAGGGGCATTGGACTTACTGATAACGTTCCTTCTCGGTGTGCTGAGACGATCCAACCCCACCCTGGCGACGTCTGGCCCAGAGTCCAGGAGTGACCAAATCAGAACAGAAATATGTCAAGTCAATCGCTATGCCTTCATCAAAACTGGGCACATAGTCAAGAGAGGCGTGACCACAGAAAATTTACATACTCAGTCTCTGGGCAGAAAGGTAGAGTTAACCCATTCCTTGGTTTCTCTCTCAGCACACCAAGAAGGAGCATATCAGGTAAGACCAATGCCCCTTCTCTATTTTTAATAAATAAATTTTGATGACTAAAATTAAGTGGCTATTTCCATTAAATCACTGGGAGGCAAACTTGATTTTAAAGGTTTTAACTATCTCGTACTGAACAATTATAGTATCCTTATGGGAAGTGACATGGATTACTTCATATTAATTATTTAATGAAAAACCAAGGAACAAGCATTCCAGAATAATTTAATTCCTAGGAGTATATTTGGGAGCATGAGGGTTTATTTGTCATTAACATTCACATAATATCCTATCCGGGATATCTGAGTACGTCTACTTCTTCAGCAGACAGACAGACAGATGGATCCAGTTATCTTGTTTTAATCAGCATTGTTAGGTCACATGGTTTTGAATTTATGTTGCACTTAAAATCCCTCTTTGGAATAGGAAGGGATTTTTAAAGTTTAAGAAAGGTAATCAAGTAAAAATTGAGATAGTCACAACAAGTTACGTAATGCTGAAATTATAAGTTTTTATGAAAAGATAAGTTTGTAACCTGATAAACAGTCAAGAACAGAAAACTTCTCAAATTAAGCAAACAACACTGAAAACAAATACAGATAGTCCTCTGCAATTGGAACTGGTAACTCAATAACTAAGCAAGTTGGTCAAATGAGATATCATGTGACTGGACATATGTCAATTTTACTGAGTGGTTACAAGTTCCACATCATTTGACTATCACTTTCAACTTCCTTCCAGTGACTTTATATGTGAGAAGCTGTTAAGGTTGCAAGTGGTGATCATGTGACTGAGGGGACATTGTGGCGGATCCAAGTTGAAGGATTAAACCCAATTTTTCAGCACCATCATATCTTTGGTTGCTGAACAACATAGATAAGTGAGGACTATATGTAAAAGCTCCTGTGGCTAATCAGAATTTTCCTTGCCAACTTTTCTTTATTGTCTCCAAGTCACCTGGGTCTTTCTCCAATGAGCTGCTCCGAGCATCCAGTAGTGGGAGGTGCTTAGACTTTGCTCGGATAGGCTGGGCTTGATTGATAGGATGCTCCTCCTCCACGTACTCCTCTTAGCGTCTCCCATTTTTAGCTCAGCCTTTGTTGGATAGGCAGCTTGGTTGTTCCTTGGCCGGACTAGGAGGAATTGAAAAGGTTTGAATTACAGTCTTAAAATAGACATCTTTCCAGACACTTTTTTAAAAAAAGAATTACTTCTGATGGCACTTTGGCTAATACTGCCATCAGAGCACAAATCGGCTCCCCAGGGAGCGCTCAGCCGCTTCCGCGGCGATCTGAGGCACGTATCAAGACTTGCCATTGCTAAACCCCTGCTGCCGCGCCGTTTAAAGGAACGCACGGTCAGTTTCAAACTGCCCGAGGCTTTTCTTCCCCTATTAGAACACCTACAGGGGAGGGGGCATCTGTGCTCGCATTCTCCTCCTCTCCTCTACATTGCTGTATCTGATCATTGAAAGAGGAGACGGTTGCTGCTAATTATTGACGCACAAATAACCACCAGTGCCGTTTTGTTTGATAAATCCTGCTGGAATCGCTACGTATACATTGTCTGCTGAGAGGCCATATCCCCTTGCAAGGCTCTCTCCGTGGGAGCTCAGGGGACGTAATTATTCCATTTCTAACCTTTTTCTGGGGCTTCTTGTTGGTGATTAAGTTGGCAGCCCTCACAGACCCTTTCTGGAAGTTAGCAGCACAACAGTGAGCACCAAGGCCTGTGTCTGCCTGTGCAGGCAGTTGTTGAGGGCCATTGAGAACAAGGATCATTCATCTCTAAGTTAATCTGGCCCTGAAAGGTGTTCTCTATTTCAACATTAAGAAAAATATCTATCTATCTATCTATCTATCTATCTATCTATCTATCTATCTATCATAACAACAACAATTAGTAATAATTATTTGGAGTTAAAAAAAGGGAGCACATAATAAGAGAGTTCCCTGCCCCTGATTACAGCAGGCCCCTGGACGAGCCAGTGGTCCAAAACAAACAAACACACACACACACACACACACACACAGAGCCTTGTAGGCCTACTGTCAAGGGTCGTAATGGTAAGCAAAAATAACACTAGGGTGACATCTTCCAAGGCTACATCACGACCCCAAAATAAATCAAAACATTCTAAGGGACCTTCTAAGGCCACAGAAAAGGATGCCAATAGACACCAAAAGGCATTAGAAAAACATATTAAAAATGCATGAGGGAGACTGAACAAAAGTCCCAGTCCTCTTCCCCAGCTCCAGTTCCAGACACCCTGCCCATACCCCTGGATCTTTCCATGCCATCCAAGAGGGCCTCAGCTGTACCGCTCCAACCCAGGCCTTCACCAACAGTACCTGGCAGGCGGGCCCCAGAGGCAACTTTTACCCCGACAGCAGCGGGACTATGCCAACATGACTTTCTCCCGGAGGATGTTCCTGAAAAAATGAAGGCCTGGATGGAGATGGTAATTAGACGGGGCATCGCCGTCGGGGTACAACAGACTGTGATGGCCAGGCAGCCTCCACCTTCTGACTACGACTCACAATCCAGTCACTGTGCAGAACGGACCTTCATTATCATCAGGTACCTCCCCAAGGGGAGTGTTATATGATACCACATACACATTTACACGAAGTACAGGATGAGGGAGAACAAGAGGACCAGATGGAATTGGGGAAGGGTCAATACATGACAGCGACCAAGTCCTGTCAGAGGCGGATCCTCTAGAAAGAGGCATGTCAGACGATGAAGGCATCACGTCAGACCAACTAACCTTTACGGGTCTGTTCTGCCCTCAACTATTCAAATCTCTGTTATTCAAGGCAAAAACTACTGCTCGCCTTGATAGTCCCCCCCGCAGTCCAAGAATCAGTAATACAAGGGGAGTCAGACGATTGGATTTTCTCCCAACCAATAACTGAAGAGGACGTTATACCTGTTTCGCAGATGTTCTTGGACCTCATCCAGCTGCAGTGGGCCTCTACAGCAGCGTACCCTCCCCCCACAGGATATGACAGAAAATTTTTCAATTTGGCTTCAGCGTTCTCAAATTCTCTTAATACCCCAGTAGTAGATGACCCAGTGGTGGCCTTATCTTCCTCCTCTGTGATTCCAACCGAAGCAGAGGAGGCACTCAAGCCAGAAGAAAAAAGGCCCAAGTTAGCTCTCTGTAAGGCGCATTAATTTGGTGCGTGGGCCATAAGAGTGGCAATGATCGCAACTTTTTTCACTAGATCTTCTCTCAGATGGCTCCGTTGTCTGAGGGAAACCATTCCAAATTCTAACATTAGGGTGCACCAAGATATCGCCATACTAATAGCGGCTGCAGAATTCTCTGTGGACGCTACATTCAATTCTGTAAAATTCTCTGCTCGAGCCATAGCTTCTCAGGTTACAGCGCACCGATTGCTATGTCTCAAACATTGGCAAGCTGATATTAAACACAAATGGAAGCTTGCCTCTTCCCCAATCTCAGGAGACAAATTATTTGGCGCTGCTCTGGACCCGCTTCTGATAGAAACAAGAAGCAAGAAAAAGATCCTCCACTCTCTTTTTCGGAGACCAGAAAACATACCTTCCCAGCCCTTTTGGAGGGGTTCCATTTGTCCGTTATATCAGGGACAATACTCTCCAAGATTCCAGAGAGCTTCTGGAATTAAGAACAACCAACAGCCTGATAGATCAGACTTTGGAGACAGGAACCGGAGGGGAGGGCATGGTAGAAGACCTTTCTGTGGGGCAGGAAATAGAGGTTTCCAATGCACAAAATAGGCTGAAGGACTGTGCCCCTATAGGTAGAAGGCTAAAACTTTTTGCAGACTGATGGGACTCTTCTACCTCTGATTCCTGGGTTAGAGATACCATCAGATTTGGGCTGGCTCTAGAATTTCAGTCCACTCCTCCAAACTTTTTCATGACATGCCCTTTTTCCAGGAACCCTGTTAAAAGGAACCTGATGGAAACAGCTATTAACCATTTAATGGAGATCCAGGCCATCCAACCTGTGGCATCGGATCAGCAAGGGCAAGGTTTTTATTCACTATGTTTCTAGTTCTGAAAAGTTCGGAGGAATGGAGGGCAATTTTAGATTTAAAACGACTCAATCGTTCCCTAGTTTATCAGAGGTTTAAGATGAGTACATTACAATCCATTCTACTCAGCATAAGAAAGGGTAACTTTTTAACCTCCATTGACGTAACAGGGGCCTATCTGCACATTCCAATTAGACCCTCACACAGCAAATTTCTTAGATTTTGTTATAACAACCATCATTTTGAATCATCTCCCTGCCATTCGGGTTGTCATCTGCCCCAAGGATGACATTTACAAAGGTTCTGGCTGCTCTGGCCGCCCATCTCAGGGGTACACCTGTTAAGCTGCAGTGTTACTTAGATGACATTTTGCTATTTTCATCATCACACAGGCAAGCTGAAATAGACATTCATATCACCTTACAAACCCTTCAACAACATGGGTTTTCCATTAACTGGGCAAAGAGTCATCTGTCTCCATCAACTAGTTTGACTCACCTGGGCTCTATTATAGATATAGCCGAAGGAAGAGAGCATTAGAAAATTAGCTCAGGAAATCAGAACCCTTAAGTGTGTTCCACTTGCCAACTTATCTACATTATTGGGGAAAATGATATCCTGTATCTCTATTATCCCTTGGACCCGGTTCCACGCTAGAACCCTCCAGTGGTACCTATTCCCGTACCAGTGGTCGGGAAGAGGCAGCTCCAAGGCCCGTGTCATTGTGCCATCGAAGGTTCTGATATCTCTGCATTGGTGGATCGTCCCGACCATCAACAAGGGTTGCCCCTTCAAAGAACCCCACAGATTCACCATCACTACAGATGCCAGCCTATTTGGATGGGGAGCTCACTTCCAGACCCTCACTGCTCAGGGGCGTTGGTCAGCAACAGAACGAGTATTCAGGATAAACTGGTTGGAACTTAGAGCAATCCACCTGGCTCTTTGAAGTTTCCTTCCACATATTCAGGCAAAGAACATCCTCATACTTACCAACAACGTGAGAAAGGCCCATATAAACTGGCAGGGGGGTACTCACTCAAGACAACTCATGAGGGAAGTGGACTGTGTCTTTGGGCAGAAAAGAACTTGGCTTTCCATCAGGGCAGAGCACATCTCGGGCTTATCAAACACCCTGGTGGACTGGTTGAGCAAGGCCACAGTTGACCAATCAGAGTGATGCCTGCACCCGAGCTTGTTTCAAGTGATAAAGAGATTTGGTCAGCCGGTTATAGATCTATTCACTTCTCCTCTGAACTCACAGCTTCTAAAGTTCATCTCGAGGTACCCAGTTCAGAGGGCAGAGAACATCAACGGTCTCCATTGTCGGTGGCCCCCAGGACTTCTGTATGCTTTCCCCCCTCTCCCAGTGATTCCCAGGGTGATCCAAAAACTGTTGGAAAAAAAAGCAGAGCTGTTGTTGGTGGCACCATACTAGCCCAGGAGGCCGTGGTTCGTGGACGTCAAGCATCTGTCAACAGAAGACCCTTGGAGGATTCCTCCGCAAAGAGTCTTGTTCACTCAGGGTCAGATTCAACACCCCGACCGTCAATGGCTCCACCTAGCCATATGGAGGTTGAGCGGAGACATCTGAGAAGCGAAAATCTCTCAACACGATCCAAGCTGCCCAACGTCCTTCAACAAACCGCATATATAATGCCACATGGAACATTTTATATAAATGGTGTGTTAAATCCAACTTGATCCTTTCTCTCCATCAGTGGCACAACTATTAGACTTCCTTCAAGGGGGTCTCGACAAGGGTCTCTCACCGAACACCTTGAGATGACAGGTGGTGGCCCTAGCTTCGGTCGTGACCTGGAAAGGTCTGAGATCTATCTCACACCACCCACACATACGGAGTTTTCTTCGGGGTGCCACGAATTTATGCTCTCTGGTGGTGCACCGTTACCCGACCTGGGACCTTAACAAGGTCCTCACGGCTCTCACGAGGGCTCCTTCAAACCACTGAAAACTACAAGACTCTGCTTTCTCACTTACAAGGTGGTTTTCCTGATAGCAATAACATCAGCACGATGTATTTCAGAACTAGCAGCCTTATCAGCCTGACAAGTCCGCTGCATTTTTCATTCTGACAGAGTGGTTGTTCATCCAGACCCGACATTCATTCCAAAAATTAATTCAGCTTTTCACAGGGCACAAGAACTTGTCCTTCCGAACTTTTGTCCTAGACCGTCTCAGGGGCTAGAACAGCCGTGGGCAAACTACGGCCTGGGGGCCGGATCTGGCCCGTTCGGCTGTTCTATCCGGCCCGCGGAGCCGAAAGCGGAGGGTTCTCTTGCTCTCCCAGAAGGCTACGTGAAGTAATCTAACTTTGAATTTATATTAGTTCACACAAACACTTCATCCATGCTTTTGTTCTGGACCTCTGGTCCAGTTTAAGAACCCATTGTGGCCCTCGAGTCAAAAAGTTTGCTCACCCCTGCCCTAGGCACTGGTAATAATTGAATCTCATATGCCTTAGCAATTGCGGCTTTCAACCACCTGCCTATAGATGAAGGTGACACGTTGGGTCCCTGAGTGGTTGGCTGAAAGGAAATGAAGAGCGCCTCAGTCTTCCTGAAGAGAGCCGTTCGGTGTAAGTACGTACGGAGAGCTCTCCTAACATCTAGTCGATGCCACTGACGTTCTAGCCCAGGGGTGGGCAAACTTTTTGACTCGAGGGCCACAATGGGTTCTTAAACTGGACCGGAGGGCCAGAACAAAAGCATGGATGGAGTGTTTGTGTGAACTAATATAAATTCAAAGTTAGATTACTTCACGTAGCCTTCTGGGAGAGCAAGAGAACCCTCCGCTCTTTTGGCTCCGTGGGCCGGATAGAACAGCCGAACGGGCCGGATCCGGCCCCTGGGCCGTAGTTTGCCCACGGCTGGCCTAGGGGAATAACAGTGCATTCGACCAGGAGCGCCACAACTTCAGCAGCTTGGGCCACACAAGCACCAATAGCAGAAATATGTCATGCGGCAACATGGGCTTCTCTATTGCCCTTTATTAAACATTACAAAATTGATGTATTTGCCTCAGCTGAGGCCTCATTTGATAGGAGAGTTCTGCAATGGGTCCACATGGACCGTGGGGGGACTCCACTCCAGACGGAGACCCTCCTGTAGGACAAGCCAAGCTTTGGTATGTCCACTAATGGATGCTCAGAGCAGCTCATTGGAGAAAGAGCATTGGTACTTACCTGATACATCCATTCTCTTTGAGCTGTGACGAGCATCCAGCTGCACCCAATTTCCGTCTGGTGGGTTCCTGTTCCGGCCAACGACTAAAATAGAAAAAAGGCGAGGGTTTACATCTCTTTGTCTTCGCAAAAACTGGGGGACGCTAAGGAGGAGTACTTGGAGGAGGAGGAGTGTCAATCAAGCCCAGCCTATCCGAGCAAAGTCTAAGCACCTCCCACTACTGGATGCTCATCACAGCTCACAGAGAACGGGTGTATCAGGTAAGTACCACAGCCCTTTTTGAGCATTATCCTAAATTTCTAGACTTAGTCATATGAAATCTGTTCCTTTAAGGTTATTGTTTAAAGAAACTTGCAAGTTTGTCACTTTCAGAAATCTATCCTTCTAGCTGTCATTGGAAATAATAGTCTATCTTTAAATCACCAGGTAAATCACCCACTTGTTCCCTTAAGGAACTTTTAGTTTTAGGTCTTTTATCTACTGTACATGCTTAAATATATTGTAGAATCTTTGATAGTTAAAAAAGTGAAATGCATTTTTAAAAATGGGTAACAAATATAGATGCTTTCTTTTCTGCCTCATTTTTTTCCTGTTGGATTTCCCTTGAAGTATAGACTTAGCTGTCTATACAGGATAAATGGTGTTTGCATTTGCCTTTTCACTTCCCTAGGATAAACATGGGAACTATATATGGAGTTTTTTGCCTCATGTATGGAGCAGTTCAGTATTTGAAAAGATTTTGAGGCAGTAAAACAAATTCAGCAAGACAAGAATGCAGACATTTAAACTAGTGGAGGTCTGTGGAATTTTAAGATCATGTTGGTGCTGAAGCTGCCATGGAGAAGACTAACCCTAATCTTTTACTAAATGGCTGTTATTCAATAAAGCATTGGACTTAAAACTAATAAGAAAGAAAATAAAGAAAATATATAATCACTAGAGTAATTTCTTTTCTCATTTTTAAAGGACGTTTATAGGGTGTTATTAGAACTTCAGTATTTAAGTTGGTGAATATATTCCTATGCAATCAACAGTACTATAGCTTTTGACCTGATATTGATTAGTCTATTTTGTAATAGTGCCTCTTTTTGGATTGCTACTCAGCCTAATAGTGATGCCTCCTGATCACTATGAAGCTAGTAATGAATATTCAAGTTCAAAAATTGGCTATAGATCACCTGATTAATTCCCGAGAGAGAGAGAAAGAGAGCTAAGAGAATTAGGGAAACCAAGGAGGTAAAGTGCACTTCTTAAGCTCAGCTACTTGCCTTCTAATTCCAGCTTGCTATTTGTGCCAAGTAGGGCATCTTAGATGTTTTTAGTAACTTCCAGATATTAATTGAGTTTGAGACTTCAACTTGGAATTAAGGGACCAAGCGCCCCTCAAAAGCATTCTGTGATTATGAATGTGCTATGGTTAGTGACAGCTTATTAAGGTTTTAGCAACTATATAGTCTCTAATTCATATCATTTGCAATTATTGTTGAATGGAAAATACATTTAACCTGTTGTTTTTTTAAAAAAAGAAAGAAATTGGAGAATTAGATAGCCAAGACGCTTGCCCAGTTAACAAAAAAAAAATGCAGGTAGGCCTCGACTTATGACCACAAGTGAACCCAAAATTTATGTTGCTAAGTGAGACATTTATTAAGTGAGTTTTGCCCCATTTTACGAACTGTCTTGCCACCATTGTTCAGTAAGTCATTGCAGTTGTTAAATTAGTAACATCTTTGATAAGTGAATCTGGCTTTCCCGTTGACTTTATTTATTTATTTATTTATTTATTTATTTATTTACTAATTCGACTTATATGCGCCCCTCTCCGAGGGACGGCGGCTCACAACTAAAATAGAATACAACAATAAATTACTTAAAAAAATATATTAAATTAAAGCCAAATTAATATTAATATTATTATTAAAACCTCAAAATTACATAAACAACCCCAAGGGTCAACACTGCCCAGATTGTAAAAACAGCCAGGTTTTTAGCTTGTGGCGGAAGGTGCGGAGATCGGGAGCCAGCCGGACTTTGCTAGTCAGAAGGTCACAAAAAGTGATCACATGACCCCAGGACACTGCAACCATCATAAATAGGAACCAGTTGTCAAGCATCCATATTAAATCACATGATGGAGATGCTGCAATGGTCAAAAATGTGAAAAATGGTCATAAGTCACTTTTTTCAGTGCTGTTGTTACTTCGAACGGTCACTAAATGAACTGTCATAAATCAAGGAATACCTGTATCTTCTTTTTTTTCTTTCTAAAAACTTCTGATCATGCTCATTGCTTGATGGTTCCTAAACTTTATAAGTCAAATATTTTCACACCTTGATTACTGACTCACCAAAGTTTCATTGTATTGTTATCTGCTATCACAGCAAAGTGACTTCCTGTGGGATCCTTTATATTGTCTCGTAATGTTTTAAAGGCAGATTTTGATTCAATACCTAAAGCTAGGTTCTGGGGAAAACTTTTTCACCTTTTGTTGCAAAGAATGAAACAATATGAAGACACTGTAACAATGTTGCTCTAGTGCAGGGGTGTCAAACTTGATTTCATTGAGGGCTGCATCAGGGTTGTGTTTAACCTTGGGGGGGCAGAGTGGGCGTGGCCAGGATGGGTGTGGCCACCTCGACGTCACTCATGTTGGGTGCCTGTGGAAGCCCGAGCACTCTGCCAGTGAAAAAGGGCTCCCGAGCTCCGTTTTTGGCTGTGACGGCCTCCTGCAACCCTCTGCCAGCCAAAACAGAGCTCGGGAGGACCTGCGCGTAGGCCTCCCGAATTTAGTTTTCGCTGGCAGAGGCACCGAGGGCTAGTCCTTTGCTGTTTCCAGGGTGGCCCTGCAGGCCAGATCTAACCACTCTGCGGGCTGGATCTGGGCCCCAGGCCCCTGCTCTAGTGCTTCAGGATTTTTTTTTTCACCCATAATTAACATTCACAAATGGGCAATGTAAGATGGTTCTGACAGAACTTAAATTTCTTCCTTCTCTTATTAAGGAATAGATTTGTTTTTACTCATCTATATTCCAATATAGCAACTTTCTTGGTAACACAGACTAAAAGCCCTATTCCTGCAGCTTGTAGAAAGTCAGTGGCCTTAGCATTGACCAAATTGAGTTTTTTAAATATTTAGATATATTATTGTTCACCTAGAATCAGCAAAAGAGAGATGTCACCTTTAGGACTCAAACTTTCAAATATAATTTTTCATTTCGCTAATGGTGATAACCAATAATCATATCCCAGCTACAATAGGAAGTTTCAGACTTAAGGTCATCAGCCACCTGTTAGATTGTATACAGATTTGCAATTATTGTGAGTAGATTCTGTAGAGCTGGTTCAATTCAATTTTGAGAGGGTTTGCAAAAGCAGATGCCCCATTGTGCATCAAATTATCTACCAAGACTAGTATTGGACCTAATTTCTGTGAAGACCAACATGCAGCTTTGCCATTTAAAATATTGGATCAAATTATTGGATGCTGGGGCTGGGGGGAGACAAGCTCTTTGGGGATTCCCTGTCCTGGACTCTCTTGCAGTTAACGAGAATGGGCGTCTCAGGTAAGCCAATGCACTTTCTAATAAGACTTTTTTTTGTCATAGAAGTCATATTATTTTGATATATCATGTGCCATTGACCCCATTGTGTTGGTTGGCATGTTGCTGAGAAAGTCTGATCTGAATTGAAACAAAGGATGCTAGATACTGATATTCAGCATGAAATAAAATCTTACTTTTGTGGTAAATGTGCTTGTTGGAGAAATCATTCTTTCCTGTCAAATGTTTATCAAGCAATCTCTGTCCATCATGTAAAACAGCTTTCATTCTCACCATTACAATGTTTTCCCACCTTCATAGTAAGAAGGAAAATTAAAACACAATATTGTACAAGAAACTTTGGCCCTTGCTCACTAGAAAACAATAGTCTTGCCTGTACTTCTGTAATGTAATGGACCATCTCTATGGTGTGGCAAATGACCAAATAATGCTTTTCTTAGGAGATTTGCACACCCACTGAAAGGATAATACTTTCCTCCTCTTAACTGATAAGTACTGGATATCTGCGCTTACAATAGTTGCATTTATAATTCCTTGACATCTTCAATTGTTTAACAATTATGGTACTTTTGATATATTGTAATTTAAGCATCTGTTGTAACTTACTATATCCACACTAGATTCTTTTCTATTTTCTAGTGCACTTTTTTAAACTAACAAAGCAAGTTTTTTCCATTGTTTTGAAGAAATAATTCAAAATCATAGGCATGTGTTAAGGCAAAGTTTTACAGAATGCTGGGTGTTAATTATTTTCAGTGTGTTCTGAGCAATTATTTTTCTTCTTTAAAATTTCAGTTTAATTTTGTTGGAAGAATTCTTGGGCCTAGAGGGCTAACAGCTAAACAACTTGAAGCTGAAACAGGATGTAAGATAATGGTCCGAGGCAAAGGGTCCATGAGAGACAAGAAGAAGGTAAGTTCATTAAAAAATAGCAATTGTCAGGAAAACTTTTTCACAGATGGCAGACTTTCCAATATAATTAATTGATTAAACTAATAAAATGCTCAACAGTTTACTGTGTTACTAAATTATGTAGTACTTTGGAAAAAACTTATTTGCTTTATCCAAATGGTTTATACATATAATGTTATGTGTCCTGAAGGAAATCTTGAGGCTTTGCTTACCTAAAGAGGGTGTGTGGGTATATAGGTGTGTTGGTGGAATGTTTACCGGGATTCTATCACATACATCAGTACCCCTCCAAATGTGGAGGGAATTAAATTTATCATTAAAAAAGAATTAAATGCAATCTTATTTTCAAGAATAGAATGGCAATTACATATTTTTTGGAAAATCTCCCTGTTGCAACTTCATAGTATATTTGGATTATGCAAAGAGCTTCAAGAAATTATGTATTTCAGTAAGCCCTAATATATAAACTAACTGTACTAAGAAATAGCTGTTAACAATCATAGTTAACCATGACTGATTTTAATGCTTGAGGTCTGTAATCTTGGCCCCTCTATTATACATGTATGATTGAGATGTTCATTGCAAAAATCCTAAAGACAATACCTTATTTAGAAAAGGAACTCACTTTTCTACTATAATACATCACTCATTTCATGGTCATAAACCTTCACTGAAAAACAGATGAAATATTCTGGTTGGTTCTTTATATAAAAATGTTGGTATACTTTGAGAGTTTGATACAAAACATAGGTTGTTTTTTAATCTCAAGATTACTAATTCAATTTTTATATCAGCACTTTAGGGCTCCTAAGGTATTTAGTTTTCACTTTATAATAATATACAAAAGTATTCAAAATAATTTTTTACATTCTCCAGAGTTCTTCTGATTATTATGTGAAATATAAAAAGCAAGGTTAAGATGTAACATTATTTATTTTTAGCTTGACTATATTTTAAATACTAAAGTGAAGAATGATTATACTGTAGTGCTAAATATGAGCTCAGGTCCTCTTCTTCGTCCTCCTTACATCTTCCAATTAATGTTTTCCAATAAACTTTGTATTTTCTCTATCATTTCTTCAGTACTCCAAGAGCATAATTTTACAGGGTGGTATTATCCAGCAAACATCTAGGCTTAAAAACATACCTCTAACATACAGAACTTAGGTTGCTTGAATGGAGGGAATATCAACTACTAGGGAATAACAACACTGGGAAGCCGGAAGACATCCTGGAAGATGGCGCATGTGTATTATTGCTGCCATTGCAAGTTGGTGAAGTCATCAGCAATTCAGTTTCACTTTGGGAGGCTTATTTTCTGATCAACATCAAGATATAATTACATTCTCTTTGTGTATGTGTGTACTTGTGTGTGTGTGTGGTGGGATTCAATTTGTTTTTTACTCCCAGTTCTGTGGGCATGGCTTGGTGGGCGTGGCAGGGGAAGGATACTGTAAAATCTCCAGTCAGAGGTGGTATTTGCTGGTTCTCCCAATTACTCAAAATTTCCGCTATTAGTTCTCCAGAACTGGTCAGAACCTGCTGAATACCACCACTGGGGTGTATGTGTGTGTGTGCGTGCATGCGTGTGCATGCGTGCTAGAACTGTTGTGCTATAGGAATAGTAGCTTCCCTCTGTGTTGCTTATGTCTTAAGATCTTGAGTGAAATTAAAACATGTCTGTTTATTTCATAATAGCTCTAGAATGTTAAGGTACACTGAACGAGTGGATATATCGAGTTCCCCGATGGGGGAAGAGAGGCGGGATATAAATTTAATAAATAAATAAATAAATATGGAAATTTGATAGCATTCTCTAGAAATATAGTCTTGTTACCTGGTTGTATAGGAAAAGACGCTATGTAAACTTAAACATAAAATTTAAATTGCTTTCTCTTGCTCTCTAATACTGTCTTTTACTCAATTTGTAAAAAAATCACTTACCTAGTAGAATATAAAATAATAGTAATTTGTTAAAATTTTAGTTATTATTTTAGATCTGTAATTTAATTATGTATAATGTCAGTTATGAGGTTCTTTTTGAAAATACAACCCATTTTTATTACCAAATGCTGTTAATACATGTCTTAAGTGGTAATTAGATTGCATTCAGTTTAAAGAATTTGGGGGGGGGGAACCTTCAAATTTGTATAGTCATCCATCTTACCAAAAGCTAATTGCACAACAACCAGTGTTTCCTCCTAAATACTTTACAAGGGCCTTCATCCTTCATTTAGTCCTTTCTTAGTCTTCAGATCTATAAATCACTAATTCATTTTATTTCTTCTTTCAGCTAAAATCAAAATAAAGTTCTAGTCGTTCAAAAAAAAGTTTTTGTTTTATAAATAGTTTTGATAATTTTGTTGGTGTCATATACCAACACAACATTATTTATAGAAATTTTCTCTTAAATTATTATTATTTTTTATTTTAATTACATTTATATGCCGCCCTTCTCCGAAGACTCAGGGCGGCTTACAATTTCTGGGATACAACCCAGTGTGCTCAGCAATAGCCTTCATTCCATTGTATATGCCTGCTTATTACTAAGCGGCATTTTTACAAGGTCAGCTAATTGCCCCCAACAATCTTGGGTCCTCAATTTACCTACCCTGAGAGGATGGAAGGCTGAGTCAACCTTGAGCCTGGTGGGATTCGAGCCTACAATAATTGTAGGCAGCTGGATCTTAAGAGCAGGCATTTAACAGCCTGAGCTACCAAATTATGACAGCGTAAGTTAATATCAGTTTAGTAATAGCAATAACAGTAGCAATTACATACTGCTACATAGTGCTTTACAGCATTCTCTGAGTGATTTACAATGTCAGCATATTACCACCAACAATCTGGGCCCTCACTTTACTAACCTTGGAAGGATGGAAGGCTGAGTCTCAGGCTTGAGCTGGTCAGGATCGAATCCTGGATGTGTGCAGAGTTAGCCTGCAATATTGTATTCTAACTACTGTGCCACCATGTTTACCTAAATTTTCTTTCAAGTACCCCTCTGTATGAAGTATGTTGTTTTATTTTAAATTTTATATTTGGCATTTAAGATACTTGGTGTTCAATAGTGTTCTGGCATCCAGCCTCCTTGTATACAACTAAATTTAGATCCAGTTCATAATATCTTGTGAATATTGTATATTTTCTTAATAGTATGATAAGACATCTGGCAGATTTATGGGAGAATTTATCTTCTAATGAGAGGTCTCTATGTGCAGAAGAAAAAGAATAGGATTGATTGCACATAGTCTAAAATTTCAAAGTGCTTCTAGATTATTTGCATGCCTAATTACTGTACATTCAAAATTAAGTGAACTATAGCTGCTTGGAACTGGAAAATGAAAAGCAATCTTTTATGGAGAAAATATCACATTTGCATGTTTGCTTTTTTATATTTTAGAATTAGATTTTTCCCCCGCATGTGTAATAATAGTGTCTAAAAATATGCTTCGGTATTAAATGAGTGAATGGGGCCCTGAAACATCAGCTTTGCTTTGATGTAGCACAGCAAAATGATGTTGAGAAAAATTTAGCAGTGATGTGCATTTTAGTGATAAAGGACTATGTCAGAATAGCAGTTAATTATCTGGTTTGCTTGATATGGAAAACAGTGGTCCATAATCACCTTCCTACTCCTTGGGAGTATTTTGTTCAAATGTTTCTGTTGGTGAAGGATATTAATACAAATTTGAGTTTGCTTAGTTTTTTATTTGATTTGTGTGACTGCAGTAGATAAAGCAATTATACTTGAGTTCTTGATGTTTTGTCTAAAGTATGTGGGAAAGTAGTGAAAAGAATAGTTTACATATGTATATAAGGAAATCTGCTAAATTAATTGAAGAACAGCTCAGTAATTATGCAATTAATTTACACAGTTTCACTGTACTACCTCTGCTTCTTTGGCATTACATTAATAATTTGATTTGAACTGGTACAAAGAAGAAGCCAAAGAAACCAGGTGTGGCAGTATTTCAGATACCTTTATACATGTATAAAAATTAGTGGGGGGGGGGAAGTAGAACTCAGAATTTGATATAATTCCTGTAATTATTAGGTTCTCTTTCATTTTAATAACAATTGTCTTAAAATGAATGAGATAATCTTTATAGTACTGTATTTCTCATAAAACACGACCCACCCCAAAAAGGCCAAGCACTGTTTTGTGCGCATGTAGTAAAATTAAGTCATGTCCCCAAAATTTGGCCCTATTTAAGCGCATGCGCGGCTGGTTTCTCACGTTGCTTGCATTGCGGACAATACTAGGTAGTGAGGGGAGGGGGGGAAAGGGTGGAGGAGGGGAACTTGCCCCACTCTCTCCATGCGCTTGGCCTGGCCACCGGGCCACTTCTTGTTGCTTCTTTCTTCTGCTTTTGGCTGCACGCAAGGAAAGCAACAGAAAGTCTTTCTCTCCCCCAAACTCCACCAAAAATGAATTTTTGGGACCCTGCAAGGCATCCTGCTCCACGAGGCTGCACCAGCATGACAAGTCTCATAAACACTCATTTCTGGCGGAGTTTGGGGGAGAGAAAGAAATAGTTCTGCTGCTTCTGCTGCTCTTCTTGCATGAAGCCAAAAGGAGAAGCAGCAGAGACCCTGTGAAAATCCTAAAAAAATCTGCAGGACCCCCACCCCACCCCACCCCGGTTTTCCTACCGATCGATCGTTCTTTGTTTGGGATCGCAGGGTACACCCCCATTCTCTCTGTCCCTGAGAATGGAGCTGGAAAGCAGGTTAGTGAAGGAATGAGGCTACCTTGGAGGGGGTGGGGTGTGTGTTAGGGACCTGTGTGTGTGTGTGTGTGTGTGTGAGAGAGAGAGAGAGAGAGAGAGAGAGAGAGAGAGAACATCACCAGCAGCCCTCCGAGGTTAGATCAGATCTCTCTGTCTCTCCTTCTCTCTCCCTTCCTCCCTCCCTCTCTCTTCACCCCCTCCCCCATCGGCAGTAGAGGAGCTTCAGTGCCTGGCTGGCAGGAAGGCACGTTGCTTGCTCTTTTTGGCTGCGAAAGAAGCGGCCCAGGAGTCAGGCTTTTTCTGGGGTCAAAATGCCTTATTTTCTAAGAAACACTAGTTATATAAAGCAGTTTTTCTATATGTGAGCATGTTTGTGTGATGAATTGGCACACTACTACATACGAGTATTAAAAGGAAAAACTAGTTTTGTATATAATAATAATGAACTCAGTTGAGTATAGCAAGAAAGGGCTATTGAAATGAGCAGAATGTATTAGTGCATTTGGAAGATGCTCAGATTTGGGGGAGGGGAGAAAGAGGCCTAAGGTGATAGTCACGTTTTCCCTGCCTCCAAATGAAGTCTGAGAATGTATAATGGTATCTTATTTTCAATTGAGTTATATCACAATAGCAGTACAAAGTGAGAAAATCCTTAGATCTCAAATTATTCTTTTGTCTTTCTTACTCAGTTAAATCTCTAGAAAGTTTTTATGTTGAATTCTCCTTGTTAGCAATAGAAAGTGCTTTTTGGCCATTTGATGATAATTGTTAGGTTTTCAGAAATACAAAATGCATGATGAAGCATACAAGCAACATACTCATACTGTATATGGTTCTAATATTGTCCAGTAATGTGACTTTTTGCAATTAAGGTTAACCAATTAAATGTGATACTTCATTTTTTTCTAGGAAGAACAAAACAGAGGCAAGCCTAATTGGGAACATCTGAATGAAGATTTGCATGTATTAATCACTGTGGAAGATGCTCAAAATAGAGCAGAAATCAAATTGAAGAGGGCTGTGGAGGAAGTAAAAAAATTACTGGTACCTGCAGTAAGTAATTTTATTGACATAGTGATGTTTGATATGTGTTCCTTAAGGTTATATTATCTTCTATGTGATATTTACATTGTATATAATTAAAGGAAATACGTTGAAGTAAAATATTTTTTATCTAAAGCATTGTTGGTATGAGGTACTGTAATGTACAAACAAGATTGAATGTAGGATATCAATAGCTTTTTTAAAAACAATATTCTGATTTGAAAAGAGTAGTGTATAATTAGTGCATACTTAGAAGACATATACATAGATCTATAGGAGAAACAGGAATATTTCAGACGATTTTTACTATTGTCTGGAAAGCAGTATGAGGCTGTTCATAATAAGTGACTTTTAAAGTTATAAGACTAAGTTAAACTTGTGGAATTTTCATAAACGGTTTATAATAAGGAGAGCTATAAGGAAAAAAATTGTTAAGCATGGCACGACCCTTGTACATTCTGTAGTAGTAACACTGCAATCTATATATTCTCCCCTAAGCTGTTCAGAGCATCCAGTAGTGGGAGGTGCTTCAGTCTCTCCTAAGATAGGCTGGGTTTAATTACAAGGATGCTCCTATTCCTTCATGATACTCCTCCCTAGTGTCCCCCAGTTTTTGCTCAGCCTTCGCAGGATTAGGCAAACTTTTCTGTTTGTTTGCCAGAATAGCAAGAAACTCTCCAAAACCCTCAGGTTTGATTCTCTTTCTTAAATCAGAGCCTCTATTTACCATCTAGAGATCCCTTGAAACCTCTGTCAGTATTATTAAAAGGATCCAAACGTCGAAGTGTTATGATCCCTCGTTAGCACCTTCAGCGCTCCGAGGGTAAAAGGAGGCTTTTGACTCAAAATGCTGTTTCCTCACCTTACCATTGCACTTTTACTTAAATTACTTCCCGTCTCAGAATGCCTTATCCAGCTGGTCATTGCGACTCTAAAGCAGTGCTGGGCCAAACAGCGAGTGTGACTCGTGTTCGTCCGATTCAACAGCCCGAGGCATTTTCCCCACGGAACACTGCAAGGGGTAGAAGCATTAGCGCCAACACCCTTCCCCGCTTTATTTATCATTTCCAGCCGCTGAAAAGCCTTTCTTGTCATGAGGCTCAGCTCTAAGCGGGTGTAGCTGCTGGAAGTTTGCACGCCAAAACAGCGGCCATTTTGATTAGCGCGCAGTTCAAGGAAGCTGTTTATTCATTTGTGAGAAAGTCCATACTGCCTTCCCACTGGGATTATCTCAATAAGACCAAAAAGTTTCAGCCTTGCTCATTCAAATCAGAGGAATTATTATTTGGCTGACTCTCACAGTGTATTTCCAGCAGCTTCACAGCGAGCACCAAGGCCTAAGTCTGCCTGTGCAGAGCAGCTGTTGCAGGCCTGTTGCTAATCTACAGAAATCTTTGCCCTGATTAGGTGTTCCCCAAATTATTTACATTTGGTCTAATTTGGCCCCATTTCCATTTGAAGTGGCACTAATAATATCAAGAATAATAATACTGATATTAATAATAAAAAATTAAATCATTGAAATTAGTGGGGATTATTGTTATAAGCGTTCCCTGTCCAATCGTGGAACAGGCCCTGAGCGTGCCAACCGCCCCAAGCTGCAATCTCATTACACAAACAAGGATAATATCTTCGGTAGGCAATGGCAGGAGGTAGTAGTTCCAGGGCCTCATCCTTAAGAGCCACAACCAGGGCTCACGAAAAATCAAGGAATCCAAAAGGGCATTCCAAAGCCTCCAAAAAGGATGCCCAAAGAGGTCATCAGGCCATTGAGTGGCACATGAAGAGATGTATGCGGGAGACTGAGAAGACCACTCCAGTCCCGCCTACTCCCGACCAGCTGAATCCCCAAACCCTCTGCCTCTCTCCCTGGATCTGTCCTCACATCTCAAAACCTCACCTTGAGAGCTCCGCCACAACATCCACAACATGATGGGCCCCCAAGGCCACTTTCACTCCTACAGTGGCTGGACTTTGTCAGGAGGACATCTTACTGGACAAAGTCCCTGCCAAGATGAAGGCTTGGCAATCCGTCAGGGTATCGCAGCAGGAGTCCAACAGTCTGTAGCCGTCAGACAAAGATCCACAGTCTCAGATTGTGACTCACAATCTCTGCGATCGGTAAGCAGAATGGATCAACATTACATACAGGTACCTCCCCATGGGGAGTTTTCCATACACCCAGACGTTCCTCTCCAGGGGCTACAGGAGGAGGGTGAGCAAGATGACCAGTTGCTCCAGCTCGAGTCAGAGTCAGCCCATGGGACTGACCCGGCTCTGTCAGAGGTGTACCCTCTAGAATGGGGCATGTCGGATGATGAGGGCCTTAGTCCTGACCAACTGATATTCATGGACCTGTTTCGCCCCCAATTATTTAAGTCACTATTATTGAAGGCCAAGAATACCGCATGACTTAACAAGCCGACCCCAGCTTCTCAACAAGCTAGCTCACAGGAGGAGTCAGAAGACTTAATCTTCTCTCAACCTGTCACTGCACATGTCATTCCAGTACCTCATACGTTCTCAGACCTAGTCCAAAAGCAGTGGGCTTCCGCAGCTACTTACCCTGATCTGGCCCCTGATTTTGCTAACACCCTTAATAACCCTGAGGTCGATGATCCCATAGTGGCCTTGGCATCCTCCTCTAATATCCCAAGTGAAGCGGAGGAGACACTCAAACCAGAAGAGAAAAGGGCTGAACTAGTGCTTTGCAGAGTTCACCAAGCTGATGTGTGGGCTATAAGAGTGGCTACGGACGCATTCTTTTTTACTAGATCTTCTTTAAGATGGCTTTGCCATCTGCGGGACACCATCCCCCACTCCAATATACAAGCGCATCAGGACATTGCCAAACTGATAGCCGCAACAGAATTTTCTGCGAATGCTATGTTTAATGTTGTTAAATTTTCTTGCAAAACCATTGCCTCTCAGGTATCTGCACCTAGATTACTTTGGCTCAGACATTGGCAAGCTGACATCAAACACAAGTGGAAGCTTGCCTCTGCGCCCATCTCAGGCGAAAAGCTGTTTGGCACTGCCCTTGATCCACTCCTAATAGAATCTAGCAATAAGAAAAAAATCCTGCCATCTCTTTTTCAGAAATCCGACAATAGGAGCCCGCAGTCCTTTCGGAGGAGCTCCTTTCACCCCTTCTACCAGAGTCCCTACTCTAATAGGTTCCAGAGGACCCCGGGATATAGACAAGAGCAACAACCCGAAAGGTCTGACTTTGGGGACAGGATTAGAAGGGGAGGACAAGGCAAGATACCTTTCTTTTTTTCTTTTTCTTTTGAAAAAAGTTTTATTATTTTAGACAAACATACACAGAAAAAACATATGGTATGCCGGTAGGTTAAAGCTCCTTGTATATCTTTTCCATTCTCATCTATTAATTATTTTTATATATTCTCACATACAAAATATTCCATATTTTTAGATTAATTTATCTTATAACACTTCGTATTATCATCCCAGAACCATTCCCGGCAAACAAATGCATACAGACAAATATAAAAAACAAAAAACAAAACAGTGTGTTACCGGACCCTCCCTTCTCCATGCAACTATAATTTCAATTATACACTCATTTTGTATATGCTATTCCATTTATCATAGCAAATTCCACTATTTTCCATAATTTCCCCCTTTCTCTAGCTTCTATAGTCTTGCTTCAGTTATTTCATCATTCCATCATTTCATTAATTACATTTCTTTTTCCAATTTTCAATATCTTGCCAATCAATATTATTACACTTTTGTCTATCTTGTTTAGAATTTTATATTATCTTATAAAACACATTTTACCCTGTAATTACTACCCTGAAGGATAAGACCTCTATCTCTTCTAACCAATTATTGTTTAACTTTTATATTTCACCTTTACCATTATTACCTCTGTTACCCTCTATTTTATATCATCTAGCCATTATTAATCAGATTCTGCTTGGTACATTCCTACAAATATCCACTAGATTCTTTACAAGAGAAAAAGAAAAAGAAAATTATGCATACATATAACAATAATAATTAAAGTAATTATTTCGTTTGAAGTTCAATTCAGCCATGGTTAATATTTATCTCCTTCATTCATTTCTATTTAAGATATTTCCGTTTTATTACCATTTAATATCCATATCACTATATTTCATCATCAAGAAGAAAAACAGTATTAAAACGTTCCATACTTCTTATAATTTCCATACTTTCTCTTTAAATTGTTAGAGGCTTTATTCTCTTTCCTTCTTTACCTCCTTTACTTATTAACAGAAAGAAAAAAACTATTCTAACTTAACCATATTTATCTCACGTGCCTTGCAGAATCCTCTCAGCAACTTAAATTAACCATTGTCTAACTGTTGGATTTTAATTTTTATGTATTTTTCTTGCTGTTGCTCATCTTGGTTCAATTTTTTACCACTTTCTCTTCTTGTCAACTCCCCTCTTCTTCTCCCTTCCCATTTTCCCCTTTTATGTCTAATTTCCCCTTCTGAAATCCTACCTTATGACTCCTTGCAGTATTATAACTATTTCCCATTTTATACTTTTTTTTGATTGTTGCCTCCAATCTTAGATTTTTAACTCTTTCCTCTTTTCCCCTTTTTCTTCCCCTTTTCTTAACCCATTTTAGAGTCATTTGATCATTGAAGATGGCTTCTTCTTCTTTGTCCCGCTCTTCTTGTTCATCTGATGCTTTCTGTAATTTTCTATATTTCAGGATCTCCATTTCTATCATTTTTACCTCTTCTTTAATGTCTTTAAATAGTGTTTTTAGTTCTTCAAAAAGTGATGACATTCTGAAAGAGATTTT
Source organism: Naja naja (assembly GCA_009733165.1). Taxonomy (NCBI): domain Eukaryota; kingdom Metazoa; phylum Chordata; class Lepidosauria; order Squamata; family Elapidae; genus Naja; species Naja naja. The sequence goes on along the minus strand of CM019148.1, from coordinate 85,490,913 downwards.
TCCCTTTTAAAGCAACCCCAGATGACTTTAATCCTTCACTAAGATCCTCTAGCCAGGAGTTCTCTGATAATCCACAGCCGTTTCTTATTTTCTTTTTCACTTTCAGTTTTCCGGGGCTTGGCTTGCACGGAGCTTCCTTTACTATGTACTCTTTTCACATCTTGTTGTGAATCCACTCTCAATACAATTTAACTCCAGGTGGTATCCTTTGTTTCCAGACTCCACCCTATTTAAGCTCTTTTCCCCCCCTGTTTTCTATCTTTGACTCTTTTTAAAAATAATTCTTTAAAGTTATTCCAAAGTCTTTATCACATGGTACTTTATTTTCAGCTGAAAGCAGCCTATTAATATCCAAGTGAATCAGTGTCCAATTCTTGTAAATCCTTTCTTGATATTCCAAGCCTGTTGAAGCGATCAGTATTTGAGGGAAAAAAAAGAGACCAATTTCCCCCTCTTAACCCTTTCATTCGCAGCTGTAAAAGTCTTTTAGAGATAGCATTGTTTTTAGCTGTTTAAATTCCGGGTACCTTTAATAGTTGTTTTCAGTTGCAAGCCCGATATATCACACTTTCTCCTTCAAGCTTCCTCCTGCACTTTCTTTTCCGTTTGAGTTCTTCTTTGAGGTGGCCATTTCTGACCAGCCGCTTCTGCCGCCTTTGGGAAAGGGGAAAAAAAACCAGCTGGGGAGAAGAGATGCGGCTCTCCTCAACCTTGCTGGCAGCTTCGCAACCTTCACCACCTCTACGGGGTGGTTTCAACCCCAAAGCCAGCCGGCTCGGAGTCTCCAGCGGTGAGCACAGATCAAAACTGCGCACAGTCGCAGATTTTGGTCTGTTCACAAAGAGGCTCAAAACAGGAAGTCGGCAAGATACCTTTCTGTGGGACTGGAAACAGGTCTTTCCAAAGTCCCAAATAGGGAATTTCAGGAGATCCCTGTCAGTGGTCAACTAAAATTCTTCGCCGATCAATGGGATTCCTCTACCTACGACTCCGTTAGATTTGGTTTGGCTCTGGAATTCCAATCCACTCCCCCAAACTTCTTTATGAAATCCCCTCTCTCTAGAGACCCTGTCAAAAGATCTCTTATGCAAACTGCTATACAACATCTGCTGGAGATCTGGGCCATTCAACCAGTGGCACCGGATCAGCAAGGACCGGGGTTTTACTCACATCTTTTTGTGGTTCCAAAGAGTTTGAGGGGATGGAGTGCAATTTTAGACCTAAAACGTCTCAACCGCTCTCTGGTGTACCGAAAATTTAAAATGACCACCTTACAATCCATTCTACTTGGCATCAGGAAGGGTGACGTTTTAACATCTGTAGACCTGACAGAGGCATACTTGCACATTCTGATTCGGCCTTCTCGCAGTAAATTTCTTAGATTTTATTATAATAACATGCATTTTGCGTATGTTGCTCTTCCCTTTGGGCTAGCATCAGCACCCAGGACCTTCACTAAGGTCTTGGCAGCTCTGGCTGGACACCTCAGGGGTAGACCCATCGGGTTACAGTGCTACCTTGATGACATTCTAATCTTGTCATCATCGATTAGTCAGGCTGAACTAGACACCCAGTTTACGATACAGGCCCTTCAACAGCATAGGTTTTCTATAAACTGGGCTAAGAGTCACTTAACTCCATCGACTCGCCTAATTCATCTAGGAGCCATTATAGACACCATGGAAAGGAGAGTCTTGTTTATCTAAACTATTGGGGAAACTGATCTCCTGCATTTCTGTTGTTCCCTGGGCCCGGCTGCACGCCAGAACCCTACAATGGTACCTGTTGCCCTTCCAAAGGTCAGGAAGAGACACTTCCAACTCACGAGTCATAGTACCACCAAAGATCCTCAGATCCCTTCACTGGTGGACCGCACTTGTCATCAACAAGGGTTACCTATTCAAGGAACCCAACAGATCTATCATCACGACAGATGCCACCCTGTTTGGATGGGGAGCACACTGCCAGTACCACACGGCCCAAGGGCGTTGGCCTGCTCTCGGACAATCATATAGCATAAACCTGTTGGAACTCAGAGCTGTCCATCTGGCTCTTTGCAGCCTCTTTTCACTAATTCAGTCTAAACACGTCCTGATTCTAACAGACAACGTTACAACAAAGGCTCATATAAACAGGGGTATCCACTCAGGTCAACTAATGAGTGAGGCAGAGAAGTTGTGCCTTTGGGCGGAGAGGAACTTGCTCTCTATCAGGACGGAGCATATCTCCGGTCTGTCAAACATCCAGGCAGACTGGCTGAGCAGGGCCACGGTTGATCAGTTGGAATGGCATCTACATCCGACACTGTTCCAAGAAGCAGTCCTGAGGTTCAGGCAACTGGTGATCGACTTATTCGCCTCACCTCTCAACACCCAACTCCCAAGATTCATCTCAAGGTACCCAACTCAGGGAGCAGAGAATATCAATGCCTTTCGATGCTGTTGGCTCCCAGGTCTACTGTACACATTTCCCCCTCTTCCAGTGATCCCCAAGGTGATCCAAAAGCTTCTGGAGGAGAAAGCGGAGCTGTTGCTAGTAGCACCATACTGGCCCAGAAGGCCGTGGTTCGCAGACCTCAGAGATCTGTCATTAGCAGAACCATGGAGAATTCCGCTGGGCAAAGTCGCTCTATCTCAGGGTCCAGTTCAACACCAGGATCCTCAATGACTCCACCTTGCCGCATGGAGTTTGAGTGGAGATATCTGAAGGGCAAGAAAATTTCCAACAGGGTCATTTCCACCATCCAAGCAGCCAGGCGCCCATCAAAAAATCATTTACAATGCTACCTGGAACATATTTTGTAGATGGTGCACTAAATCCAATATTGACACCACTTCTCCATCAGTGGTACAAATATTGGAGTTCTTGCAGGATGGTCTGGACAGGGGTCTTTTGCCCAACACCTTGCGAAGACAGGTAGCAGCCTTAGCTTTGGTTGTCTCCTGGGGTGATCTGCGCTCCATTTCATATTATCCACGCATTCGTAGTTTCATTCGTGGAGCCACAAATCTACGGCCCCTAGTGATAACACCGCTACCCAATTTGGGATCTTGACAAGGTTCCTCTCTGCTCTCACGAAGGGACTCTTTGAGCCATTGAAGATGACGAGCCTCCATTTTCTAACATACAAGGTGGTATTTTTGATAGCTATTATGTCAGCAAGACGAATTTCCGAGCTAGCTGAATTGTCAGTAAGAAAGGACCTATGTATATTTCACCATGACAGGGTGGTCCTCTGTCCAGATCCAACATTTGTGCCCAAAATTAATTCCACTTTCCACAGGGTGCAGGAGTTGGTACTCCCAAACGTTTGCCCAAGACCAACTCATAGACTTGAATACCAATGGCATCGGCTTGACATGAGACATGCTTTACGCATTTACTTAGATTGCACAGCTGGATTTAGGAAAACGGAAGCTCTTTTTGTTTCATTTCAACCTACCACCCAAGGGCACAAAGTTTCATCTTCAACAATTGGCAGGTGGTTGAGAGCCACGATTGTCAAGGCGTATGAGGCTCAATCACTTCCAGTGCCCAGAGGCATAACGGTACATTCCATGAGGAGTGCAGCAACGTCAGCAGCATGGGCCACGCAAGCACCAATAGAAGAAATTTGTAGGGCAGCAACTTGGGCTTCTCCATCGCCCTTCATCACACACTATAAAATTGATGTCTTTGCCTCTGTGGAGGCATCATTTGGTAGGAGAGTGTAACAACGGGTCCACAGGGACCAAGAGGCAACATAGATCCAGACAGATTCCCTCCCATAGGACAGGCCAAGCTTTGGTATGTCCCACTACTGGATGCTCTGAACAGGTCAGGGGAGAAGGGGCGTTGGTACTTATCTGATATGCCCGTTCTCCGTGAGCTGTGAAGAGCATCCAGCCCCACCCAAGTTCCGTCTGGTGGGGTCCCTATTCCAGCCAACTCTTAGATAGGGTGAAGGACAGAAATGTGTCGATACTTTGACTTTGCCAAAACTGAGGGACGCTAGGGAGGAGTACCATGGAGGAGAAGGAGCTTCCTTATAATTAAGCCCAGCCTATCTTAGGAGAGACTGAAGCACCTCCCACTACTGGTTGCTCTTCACAGCTCACGGAGAACAGGCGTATCAGGTAGGTACCAACGCCCCTTCTATCCAGATGGGTAGAAAGAGGGTGCATCAGATCTCACTAGGTTATACGGTATTATTGACTGTAGCCATAATTTTGAGATTTGATTTCATAATTTACTGAGGCAACATTTTTCTTATTATAAAATTGTTTTGCTGAATGTAGATATCTATCAGAGAAATATACTAAAGAAGTCAGTGTATTGGCTATACTTTATTAACTATATATATATATATAAAAGAACACAGCTTTTTATATCATTTATGTTCCATAAAAGACCATTTTGGAGATGGGGATATTTCATTCCAAGTATGTGCATGAATGAGCAGGATGTTTCATTATATGAATTTTATAGGTATTTATAAAGAAAAAAACATGCAGAGGAAGAAAACTAATGTACAAATACAAAAATACAAACACAATTTGCTTAATATAGAAGGAATATAGAAAGAAAAGTTCCTTAAAGACCCTTATAAAGTTGGAATGTGTTTTTATAGAAACTCGTATTAGAAGGATTTTTCTAAAATTATGTGTTGTTGTATCTTAATAGTTGTATACTAACTATAATAAAATTATTAGAAAGACATAAATATGTCTTTGTTATACCACTGAATTAAATTAAATTCTGATGAATGCTAGTAGAATGATACAACTCTTATTTAAAATCAGTTCTGAATAGACTTGCTTGATTTCATTCATTGAGAACAATTGAAACTGCAAGTAAAGATGCAATTTTAGTAAAAATTGAAAGCCAATGTGATTTAGTGACCAAGAAAGATCCTAAGGTCCAATCCTCCCATAGTCATGAAAACTAGCTAGGTGACTTTTAAACAGCTATACTGTCTCAGTCCTACCCATCTCATATAGTGCTTGTTATAGAGAAAATAGGAGGAGGAATATTAAATATTTCATCTTATGTAGGCCAAAAATAAAAGCAGGATAAAAATCAAAGAAATATTAAAAGAAAGTACTCTTATCAGGGAAATAAAGTATAGTATAGTTTATTTCCTTAAAACAAAAATCTAAAAAATTCATTAATTTAAACTTTGCCCATGTAGCTAATCAATCAATTCTTCAGCAATAAACTAATTTAGTTCCATTTTTGGTTTTAAATGAAAATTGTTTGCTTTGATATAGTACACATAGTAATTTGTAACTAAACTGATCTCAGTTGTAGATATATTAAGTTTAAAATATCATTGTGCTGATGTTTTGTTCAAATCTAAAGACTGAACAGTTAGCTGTGTTAAACTTTTAATTAAATGTGTGTCATCAAAGTGGATTTTAGTTGGTTTGGATAAGGATATAAAGATGAAGTGTGCAAAAATTATTTTTGAGTTCTAATTGCAGATAAACTATCAAATTTGCCAATATTTTTTAATACAGATCATTGTTTATTATTAATCCAGAGTTTTGTACTCTGTATCCTTTTATCTCTGTTAATATTTTAATATATATCCAAAATATACTTTATGTACATGTTAGTTATTTTTTTCTTTATTTTTTTCAATTTTTACTTACAATTACTTTACAATTTTTCAATTTTTAATTTTTAGTTGGAGGGAAAATAGGGTTTTATTTGACTGCCTCTATCTAAATGATTTTAACTATATGGACTAATATCATAGAGAAAATAATATTAGTAGTTTAAAATACTACCATACTAAAGGCTATGATTCTTAAACTGCAGCCATCAAGTTATATTTAGAACTCTATTTTTCACTCAGATTGTAGTTTGTATTGATTCTACCAAATTTTCCTTGTAAATGTTGAAGTATAAACGTTTTAGTTTGATTCAGGAAATATCCTTGGTAGGCATATTGTAGGATAAATTGATGTTAGTATCTGTAATACACATAGCTTGTTTAACAAGATATAATATCTAGGTTAGCACAGCATTAAGTTGCAGACCACTAGTTTGCCAGCTGCATTGGATTTTTCACTCAGATTCATAAATTGCACTGAGCTAAAAGAAAAGTATGGCTTAGCACAAGGATTTTCAAACTTGGCAAGTTTAAGACTTGTGGATTTCAACTCCCAGACTTCCTGAGCTAACATGACTGGAGGAGGAATTCTGGGAGTTGAACTCCACAAGTCTTAAAGCTGTCAAGTTTGAAGATCTCTGGCTTAGCATTTGAGCCCAAGTAGTGATTATATAGTAGTATGAAAAAAAGTGAACTATTGTATCTAATTTCTGTGCCAAGGAGCCATTTTGTGTAACAAATGAAACCTACAGCAAAATGTTGAATGTACCTTGCAGAATTATGTTCAGCATTCTGCCAGCCAGCCAGTTTATTGTAAATTATGTAAACAGTTGACTTCATTTTTCACCTCTCAGTTGATATTTTCTTTCTTTTTTTCCCCAAGTATATCTAAACATTGTGTGGTTCTGGAAACTATTAAATATACACAATCTGTTAAACTTCTTTGACACGGTATAGTGTCCTTTTGGATAAAGCATTTTGCAATTCTGCTTGCTTTGGTGTTTGTCCAAGTATGTTTGTTTTGCCCTCTTGTTTCTCTAGTTTCGTTTTGATTCCATATTTGATATCACTAAATCATATGAGTTTGCAATTAGAGGGAATAATAAGTATTGTTTTGGAAGTTCAAACAACTAATTGCTTATGCTGTGTTCAAATGGAAAGTAGCTTATGCATTTTAAGGGATTGTTTTACATTATTTTTTTCTAGAAAAAAATCATATTGTATAACTTTCTGTAGAGATATAGTCATTCTCTTTGCTTTTTGTACTGGGTAGGGAATTCAGGAAGAACAGAAAGTTTTATTGTGATACAAACCCCTGCTAAAGGTTTCAGTTATAGATTATGTACTTTTCCCAGTACTACACATCTAAGAATGCCTCCATAATAAAGCTTTAAAATAGGCAGATTTGAACAAACATTCATATAACCTTGAGTAGCTATATCAACCAACAATTAATTGTAGTTAAAAGTAATTCTGTATCATTGTCACACTTAGCAATTTTAGAAACTACTTTTGTAAATTGATTGTTCTTTAACATTAGCTCCCAGCATATTTTAAAATTTAGGAGTTCAATATTTGTTGTAGATTATGTTTCATCTCTAGTTGATCATACTTTTGGCCATGAAGAGAATTTAGGCCTGATTTAAAGTTAGGGTTTTCTTATTTTAACAGAATTTCTTCCTGAATAACTTTCTCCAAGGGATTCATTAATTTTGCAACATTAATTCATTTAATCAGATAAAGTGGTAAAGGGATCAGAAGGTTAGATGGTGATTTGTAAACAGAAATTGAAATTTCATAAAATGAAGTCATAAAATGAGTGGTTCCAGATTTGGGAGTTGGCAGAATTGAATTCTGAATGAATTCTGAATGAAAATGCACTTCAAGGAACAGGATTGTAGTTTGGTAGTACTCCTTGATTTAGTTAGATAGCCACAGCGATTGACTTTCTTCAGTTCTAGTCATTTGTCTGTTATGTCTCTTTCTTAAATAAATATAGCCTGGCCAGAATGGCCGTGCTGTAATGTCTTAGTCTATTCTAGATTGCTATGCACATTCTACATAAGGCTGTCCTTACATGGAAATAATATTACTTCAATTCTCAAGAATCTGTTATAGGGAGTATCTCTTTATATCAATCTACCTCAGAGTATCGGTGCTAACTTACAAAATTCAAAATTCTTAGGCCTAAGTACATGTCAGAATACCTCTCATAATGTGTACCGACCAGCATACTGAGATTTGTGGAGTGGATTTTGATAGTACTGTTGGGGAAGTTAATAAGAATCATGTTAGTAATGGTTTCCTTATTTTAAACAACTCTACTTTTTTTATAGTTTTATTAAGAGGTTAGATGCACCTCTTTATGTAGATCAGTGCTGCGAAGCATATAGCCACATGTGACCTGCTAAACATCCTTGTGTAGTTGGCTAACATTTTTTAAAAATTAATTCACCACTACTGTCACTCCGAAAGACCCATTGCTGAGCACTTGTAACCCTCACCACCACTTCCTGTGCTGTCACCATTTTTCTAGCTATTAAATAACTGATTGGTGCACCAGGTATGTCTTTATAATTATGTTTAACTTATCAGTGTGGCCCTTTCCCCTCTACAGATTTTGCAAGTCTGAATTAAACCTTTGAAATCCCTTGACTTGTTTGTTCTTGACTGCTTAGAAAGTTCCATAAACATATAGAAAGTTCAGTTCTTATTTGTAGGGTTTTTTTATTATATACTCTTCAGTATTGTTAAGATTAAAAGTGCATAAGTTTTAGTAATTATAACAATGGATCGAATTAAAGAAAAAAAGTTTCTTTATTGATGAGAGAATAAAAGCATGAATCTTTCACATTTGAATTGAATATGGTTTTTTTTTCACCATTAGATTTCTCCCAAAGCATGCATTGCAAAATACAGATGAATTCTATTTTTATTTTTCCACTGTATTTGAAAATTAGTTTGATTTTATGTTCTCCTTGTTATTCTAAAAAGGGAGATATATTTGTTGTACAAATGTTTTAAAAACATCTACAGTAGAACTTCTTGTCACGACCATAATTTGTTTCATAAATTTGGTCGTGACCCCAACCTAATTTCGGAAATTTGGTGCTTACAAAAAAAAAAATGGCACAGAAGGGGAAATCGGCTGTGAAATCAAAAAAAAAAATGTGAATTTTTTGGTTGGAACCCGATTTGGTCATGGTCAGAAGCGTTCGTCACCAGAAGTTCTACTGTATTAGGATTGTAGATCTACTACATTGATTCGACTTTGTGACAGTTTTCATTGGAACATCACTGCTGCATTTTCAGTATTGTTCTTCTCAAAATAAAATCTTACCTGTGTGTCAATTTTGGGGTTAAAGCCAATGATGATTTGAAAGGAAGATTTGAGTTTGAGGCTCTGCTTATTTATGAAGTTTGTTGATTGGTCTTGTTCAGACTGTTTAGCTGTTGTGCAAATAAAATATTGCAACAAATTCTTTGAGAAATGGCATACAGTGTTAACATTCAAGAAATAGCTTCCTCTATGATAATTATACAGGGAGTTAAATTTGCACTTTGAGGATTATATTTAGAAAAATGCGTTTTCCTTGAAAATACTTGACAACGGTGAATGTTTTACAAATTTAATGGCTTTACTCAGTCTCTGCTCTTCCAAATTTAATCTTTTAATTCTAATTTTAATATTAACATTCTTAATCTAATCTAATTTCTAATAATGACACAACTGTAACTGATCAGATACCATACTATATTTTCTGCCCAATTCATCCTGTGACTGGACAGGATCGTCTGCATGAGAAATGGAGGTTGCTTTCCTGTAAACAGAGTTCTTCCGGAGTGCCATTGTCTAATCAATTATCTGTAGTGTTTCCCTCTTTGGGGAATGTTTTAATTAGTGAAAGATAAGCAAGGCAACCAAATACATTGTCTTCATTTGTTGAATGGAGCTTCCTGTGTATTTGGTGACTAAAGTTTCCAGTATTCCCAGCAGTTATTTGCTTGGACAGGGTGACTAAGGAAGAATTCTCCTAACAGGCAAGGAGCTTCTTCTTTCTAACTCCAGTTTTTGTGTCATGTTCCAGGTCTTCCAAAGGTTGATAAGTTCCTCCCCGAAAAAGTAAGTTGGGCTGTAATTTTTCTGATTTAAAAAGTTGTAAAAATAAACAACTTTTATGGTATTTTACCTTTTTATAAGACTATAAAGGGTTGGTTGTAAACATGCACTTTATTTTATGAACTGTATAACTTATACAGTTGCAATTCCCTAAAATTGACCCATGAAGCTAAATATTAATAATATATTTGAATCATATTGTGATTTATTATAGGTACTTGACAGTAAATACTGACATTTTGGAATAAAAAAAGGAAATATTCATGCAAAGGCTAGATAATAGGGAATTCTGAAAGGTTTATATTTAAGGCAGGGGTGTCAAACGTGCGTCGTCACGGTGGTGTCACATGACATAGAGGGACTTTTTTCCCCCTTTGCTAAACCCAGCATGGCTGTGGCCAGTATGTGATGTATCTGGCCCATAGGCCGTGATTTTGACAGCCCCGATTTAAGGGGTCTAAATTGATAGTAATAATTTATTTTAAGGAAAATCAGAATTTAAATTCTATTAATGCTGAAATTTATTATTTTAGACATAGTTGTATTCAAGTATTTATAATCCTAACAGTATGACTTTTTTCTTGTTTCAAATGCAAGGACTATAATTCTGTTTCTACTTTTGAATACTTTGTATTTGGAAATAGTGTAAAACATATATAACCTGTATTTTAATGTAGCCCAGTATACAACTCGTACTTGTACATTTGCTGATTAAGAGTGTGGCTCAAACTATATCCTTGACTCTTTTGTATAGAATGTGTCGTTGTAAAATGAACTTGGGGATGTATGATACAGGTTTTTTTTATAGTTTTGTCAATAGGAAAAGATATGAAACATGTCCATAAGACATGAATGGCATAACAGTAGTATCTTGGCTATTGTCATTTAAGAATTATAACTAGGACAGTGTAAAAAATAAATGATCTACTGACAAACAACTATAAATGTAGAAATACTAAACAAAAAAAGTCCTCACAGTGGAGGTCTATCCACTTTGGTCACATGAAGCATTTTAATATCTTTAAGTTCTAAGGGATTATCTTATCTTTGGTGATACCAAATAATTTAGAATGGTTAAAAGGAACAATGGATTCTTTCAAAAGTTTAAGGTTGGGAGAATGAAAATTAAAATGGCAATGTTTCAGTATAAGCAAATATAGTATTGTCGTCGTCTCCCCCATCTGTGTGTGTGTGTGCGCACTAAACCCTGCATCTGATGAGGCCTAAGCTAATAACTGTTAAAAAATGATCTTGGGATTAGGGTGGCTTGCTTTGTAAGAACATTTACAATGCATTTCTGGTATAAAAATTGTATTGGAAATAAGCAGATGAATTAAATTGAATTGGAAAAATCATCATACACTTAGAAAAAAATTGGGGGTAGTATTCCTGGAATTCTGAGTGTGATTCTGATTATTGTACTTAAGAAAGAAGGTGCCGAATCTGAGAAAACACTGAAGAGGGCAACATAGATTCTGAGCCATCTTGCTAGGATGAATGATTTTACTTTTGGAGTGTTTTTTAGGTGGAAATAAGTAAATAAAGGAAAAATATTTATGAATGGTCTGGAAAAATGGATAGGAAGATTTTTAATCATTTGTAATGAAATTGAACAATGAATTTCAATATAGATGAGAAGATGTGTGTGTATTGTCCGTTTTAAATCTTTCAATTGATCTTTGACATGAAGATAGGTCCTTACAACACTGCCTTCTTCAATTTCCCATCCCACTCTATAATGTAAGTTGGAGTGAAAGAAAGTGGCAGGTCAAAAGTCATTCAATTTCCCTAGTCCAGGAGGGGACTGACATTAAGATTCTTAAATTCAAAATAATGATATAGTTTATGTCCTTCCCTAAACATCAAGACGAGAAGATAAATTTTAAAAAATTGCATTTTGAGTACTTGTGAACTCCTATCTTATTTCCAATAATTCATAAAATTTTGATACATATGGCCTTTATCTTAAATTATTATTAGTATGTTTCTGTAGCCTTAATTCAATCTTTTGCCCTAATTTTAATTTTATTAACCGTATGTCACAAATATCAATGTTACCAGATTGCATCAAGCATTAAAATTCATATACAAGAAACCTGATTTTTAAAAAAATTAAATAATAGACAAAACTTTCAATATCATAATTATTATTGCTCCTAGCTTTTTATTTTTTATCTTTGCTAGGACCTATAAAATTGACAGTTAAGTGGGAATAAATTTATACAACTTGAAGTGTCTGTTGAAAATTTCCTTATTCTGTTTAAAGAGTTCTCCAATTGATTCATTTGCCACATCTTAACGAAGTTGAAATTGTCTGTTATGCCTGTAAATAAGTTAAGCATCCATACAACTACCTGTTTGTGAATGATATATTGTCAGTGTGCATAAATTATTATGCAATTCTTCTAAATTATTGTTGAAGATCACAGTTAAGCTGCTTGAGTGATGATCTAAGCTGTATGACAGAATAATCCGCACTTACATTCCTTGATTTGATACTTAAAGGTTTTGAACACAAGAGAGAATTAAGCAGGGCGTTTTAGTTAAAGGATAAAATGTACTGGTGGTTACCATTGAATCTCTATAATTTTTGTATATTTTTAGTGGCTGTGCATCATCTTTCATAAAAATGTGGATTTTAATATAAGTATTCATTATAAGTAAGTAGCAGTTACTCAAATGAGGTTAGATGATAGAACTTCTACTTCTGCAGTGTGACATTTTTTTTCCAAAGGGAAAAACACTTCTTAATTGGAATAGTTGTCTTGAATACCTTACAAGCTTCTAAATGGGTTTCATTTATGTTTTAAATATTCTAATTTTTGAAGTTATTTTGAGAATTATTTTAATCATATAACCAATCGGGAGTCTAAGGCATCTGAATTTGTCAGGTAAATAAAGGTAGAGTTGTGATTTTTTAAAATACAGAATTGGGGATTGGCCAAGAGTAGCTAATTGGAAGCAGTAAGATAGCTAAATATTATTGAGAAAATATATCTCTTCTGATATTTGGTCAGATTTAGCTTTTCCCTTTCTGAAGTCATCCAGGGTTTTAGTTTTTCTATGTGAAATAACATAAGATCAGAGTTAGAAATGAAAGACTTTCAAGGGTTTGGTTTGTTCTTCTGAAAGACTCTTGCAATGCTGGTATTTATAGGAGCATTATTGCTATGAGTCATTTCATCCTCAATTTTTCTATGCATGCAGATGAACCTTCTTGAAGGATTTGTGTTCAGGAAAATAAAGTGTTCCTGTTTATACAAACTACTTTCCCCCCTAAATTTATGTATGTGTGGGCTGAATAAAGCTTAGTTAAGAGGCCAAAATCAGAACTGCCTACCTCACTAGGATGTTTCCTCTTATTGAAACCCAAGTAGCTATTCTATTTATTCTATTTTTCTCTATTCATCTATAGCCACCTCAGTGACTAGATAACTGTAGACAACTGATATGTTAAGGTTAAAATAACAAAGTACAAATAATGTGTTAAATAAGAATCAAACAATAATGAATAGGAGAATGGTTATAGCAGTTTAGAATTATAGAAAATCAGAATGCACCTTCAGAGTTAGGGCTAGGGTTGTAATTGCCTCATTTTGCCCTACTGCATTGTGTCTTTCCCAGTTCTGTCAAGTGGATTTTGAGGCATTGAGGAAGATATTGAGGAAAGAGCTGATCATCATGCTAACAAGAGCACTTTTTCTGAAAAACTGTGTTTTATTTTATTCTAAACAACTTCTGTATAATTAATTTTTTTAAAACAAATTCTTGATAAGCTACTTTTCATGTGTTTGAAAATATTTGCATAGAAATTACTGAAATTATTCAATTGCAGATGTGGCCTTCTGACTAGCAGCTCCCAACCTTTTGAGTGCCACGGACCAGTTCCATGGTGGGCAATTTTTCTATGGACAGGGAGGTGGTTTCATATGTTGCCTGGATCATGTGCATGCGCGGATGGGAATTTGTGTCAACTCTAAAGTGCACCTGGCTGAATCCATCTTTTGCTGTCTCATTGTTGCCACAAACTGTGAGAGGGGGAAGGGAAGGGGAAAGTAGATAGACCTGTTAACAGTCAAAATAAAATATTTTCCTGCGGGAACCAAGGTCATCTTAACAGGTGGCTGTTGAAGGAGGAGTGGAGTGACCCAGCAGCCTGCCAACTACTTTCATTGGACAATGTGACCGGTGACCTCTGGGAGGGGGAACTTTTGCTCTTTTAATTAAGTGAAAACCGTGGGAACTTTTAGAGTTGGTTTCACCAGCTGTGTCAATATGATGTATCCAATAAACATGTTCTTTGAGGAATCTATCTGCCTCAGAGTTCTGCTTTTGATGGGTGCGTTACTCGGAACACTCACACTTTGCTCACTTGTGAGGCAAGGTTCCTGGCATACCATGGATCAGTGATGGTCTGTGGATCAGGGGTTGAGGACCCCTGCTTCTGACCAAAGCACAATGAAAATTAGAGGTGCATGAATACAGTTGTGTAGGAATAAGCCCTACTGTAGCAATCTCATGGCTCTCCAGATACTAGAAAATAACTTCATTATTTATGGCTGGTCACTCAGTTGCATGGGTTTGATGAGAGTACTGCGTCAGTCAAAAGATTTCTACAAGTCAACAGTCATAAAAGTTGAAATTATTAATAAATTATAAACAAATAAAAGTAAAGCAAAATGAGTTATATTAATCACATAGGTATGGATCATCTGTTGTCATTTATAAAGAGAACATGTCCATAGCAAATTTTGAATGTAGCAGAGGGATGCTAGTGCAAATGAGGGGAAATGCTAATGCTAAAGATAAGATTCCTTATCTTTCTCTGAATATTTTTCAGGAGTTTTCACAACCATTAGAAAGACTTCAGATGATGCAGAGGAAATGTGGGAGGGTAGGGAAAACGTGCTTCACTCCCTTTTGTCTTTTGTGGAATAAAACTACTCAGGAGATGCTTCTAGAAGTACTATTGGTGTTGATACTATCTTTATTACAATTATATGTAGGACCATATGTCTGAGATAGCATTCCAAACGTGGTGAATCTTTACGTGAAGCATGATTTGAATCACTAAGTTGTAAAGTTAAAGCCCAATATAGTTCTATTTCTTTTATGAAAAATACTGAAATTAAGGTGATAAATACTGCAATTGACATGCTGTATTTTCATAGGTCTGTGGAAGTATCAAAGCATTAGCTTAAAAAAAAAAGTTCCTCAGTTACCATGTACAGTGTCAGAAGAATATCCGTTGCTTATGTATGTGTGCAAATAAAGAAAGGATATCATAGAAACATGCTGATACTATATTACAGTGAATAGGAATAGCGCTTAGACTTATATACCGCTTTATAGTGTTTTACAGCCCTCTCTTAGTGGTTTACAGAGTTAGCATATTGCCCCCAATAATCTGGGTCCTTATTTTACCCACCTCAGAAGGATGGAAGACTGAGTCAACCTTGAGCCTGGTGAAATTTGATCTGCCAAATTGCAGGCAGCTGGCTGCAGCAGAGTAGCTTGCAGTACAGCACTCTAACCACTGTGCCACCAAGGCTCTTAAGTAGATTGGAAACTTCTTTCATTTTTAAGAAATTTCACAAACTTGCCTTAAAAATCAGAAAAGTTTGGCGGTTTCAAAAATGTAACTCAGGTGTTCCAGGTTATTCCAAGAAAGAGAAATACATGTATTTTGGTTTATATGCAAGAGGGGATGAATTAGACCATGTACAACACACATAAAAAGATATTGGCTGTGTAGAGCAAATGAAACAAATATTTAAACTATAATTCTTGTTTTATTGTACATAACATAAAATACACTTTTTCATATGCTTGGGTTAGCCAAAGATGTTCACAAAAATCCATTGACTTTTTAAAAGTTTTTTTTATTAAATAAGCAACTTTTCATGTATTTTCCCCATGGAGAAAATGATAGTGTGTGTTTTTTAAAGATTGTTTGATTAAATTTACTTCATATTGCAGAAGCTTTTCTTTCTGAATAATCTAGCGTTTTGGTTTTTGTGGTTGTATTCAATTAATAAAAGATGTTTTTCCTGTACATTACAGAGGATTGAACTAGATGATGCTCATGATCTCTTCTAAGTCTATGATCCTCTGTAAACATACATCTGTTTTCTAGAATTACTATAAAGATACACAGTATGCTAGCACCAGTGGGTTTTTGTGAATGGAAGGCTTTCATCTCAACCAAGATAGCTTCTATTCACAAAAAATCCACTGGTGTTAGCAAGATATGTTTTAATAAAAGTTATTTTGTAGAAGTGGATCTTGGAATTTATTTGCTTCAATCTATGTATCATTTAGCAGCAGTGATTGTATTGTTGTCATAATGAATTTGGAGACACTCCAAACCAGTGTTAAGGAAATTTAAACTGTTGAATACATTTCTGAATAACCACCTTATTTCACATAAAGCTTTTTGAGTTTCTATGTCAAAATTTGTAGTGTACTTCATAGTCAAGCACCCATTTGGTAAATTCCATTAAATGGATTATATATTTTGATATACCTTTGTAGTGCAAGTACACAGTTGGTAATTATGTAATTAGTATTTAATATATTTGACAAATTAAAAAACTATTACAAATAAAATTGTTTCCATGTATTTCTAAAATACATTCTAATATTTTAAGTTTAGACAAATACGACCATTTAAAAAATTACAATGCCCTTTGAATACAGTATTATGACTTCATGAAATGTGCTTTTTTTCCAAATCATTTCTGCTTGAATTGTTCATGTAGGTATCTGATTTCCAGCTGTTTGGCTTGCTGGGTACTATGGTGGATTCTTACCCTGCCATATAGTGTTCCAATGCAACTCTTTTTGTGTGACAGTGGATGGTTGCTGTTGAAATTCAGAATGAATGGGGTGTTGGTGGCCTTGAGATAAACTGTGATTTCTAGGATTCCATCCTCTTGTTGTGAAATTTCAATTTTCATGTTTGTAAGATTATTCATATAATGATTCTAAGTGGCTCCCAAGAATCCATAAAAACAAGGATTAAGAACAGAATTACCCTTCCCCTAGGCACCAAGTTAGTGTCCTATTTTAGCCCAGTGCTTAAGGGGAGACCCGTGTGTTCAAACCTCAGATGGAATGCTATTCCAAAGGGCTAAATCAATCATCAAAAAGCCTCTGAACTCCCATTAATAATAATTGTTAATTAGAACATTGCAAGAATAGTATTAAATAGCTGTATAAAAGGAAATAAGAAAAAGACTAAAATATCTATAAATATCTATAAATTAATAGGGAGTTTAAAATTTTAATGAATTTTGAAATTCATTATTTCATTCTTTAATTAAATGTATAGAATTAAGTTCTGAAAATAACTAGAAATCTATAAAAATCTGTGATATTAATATTGATATTACCCACTTTGTCATTGTTTCAAGGATAAAAACTTGTAATTATGTAAAGGAAAGATAAAATAAAAATATTTAAAAATTTTAAAAACAAAAGAAAAATTAAATAATATTAGGAAACTATGTATATAAAACTATAGGCAGGCTTTGCAGTTCCCTCCCATTATACCTAACTGATGATTGAAATTGTTTCTAATTATCTTTATGTAACACTTCCCCCTTAAAATTAGTACTCCATATCTGAATTTGCCTTGTAGAGTGGCATCTAATAGAAGAATTACTTACTTACATATAATCAAACCTCTATTCTGAATCTACACTGATAATTTTGTCAGATGTTAGTCTTATGATATCTGAATTTAGTCAGGGGTCAAGTGTCAAATTTACATTTCTGCCCACCTTGCAAGCAAGTCTTGGCGCTTCTTTTTTTCTACCTTTTTCTAGCATTAGAGGCTTTTTGAGTCAGGTAGGTCTTTGCATGTGTCTAAAGTAAGATAACTTGAGCCTGATCATTTGTCTGTAGAGATTCTCAGTCATCCAGGTCTTGGTTGACCCAAAGGTGCTTTTTCAGGAGACAACTGGACTTTCTTGTTTTTTCTTTGAAGACGTTTCACTTCTCATCCAAGAACCTCCTTCAGCTCTGACTTGATGGTGGGGAATGGAAGGATTTATATTCCTTGCAGACAGCTTTTAGCTATTCAATTTGGGGTTGGGCACCCTTCAAATGGTGTGTGAGCATGAATAGATTTCCAGGGAAAGAAATAAAAAATAAAAAATTGCAGACTATAGTAACATCAGCACTACTCAAGTGACCTTGAGGATACAACCCTCTAAAAGGATGCAAATGACCAGCTGTCTGCATACAGAAGTTCAGATGTGTCACTATTGTTCCTATCCTGCTTCTTCAACTTTCACTTCCATAGAGGAAGGTATTCCACTTCCAGTAATATTACAGTTTGCACAATACTGGTCTTTGTAGATGTAGGCATATCATGGTATTTGACTATGACTATTGAGAGTTGATCCTAACAGGCAGAAGCAGTACACTACTTTAATATCTTCATTACTAATTTGGTTGGCAAGTTTGGTTGTTCTATCATTAATTTGGTATTTATAGCTTTAGCTTTTGTTTTCACTTTTTACCGTGTGCCTTGATTTTTACTAGTACTAAGGGTTACTGTCAGCCACGCTGGGTACCTGATGATTTGCACTGAAAAATCACAGTACTCACAATTGTAGATTGCAGTAATCAAGGTTTATTTTATCAGTCAATTTCACAATAGTCCTAAAAGGCAACACTGGACCAATTCCAAGCAAAGCTAGTGCTGAGAGCAACTGCCTCTCAGCGCTTATTATAGTTGCCTATCAACCCCACCCAACTAACCTACATCTGTCCATTTCCATCCTCACCTCCACCCTGCACCTACTTAGCCTAATGTTAAACAAACCCATCACCTACAACCCCCACCACCCCGAAAGCATATTCAGGAACTCCACTGCCCCAACATCGCAGAAGGGCAGACAAGTCCACTGCCGCAGATTCTCTCAGCACTTTGCCGATTCTCCCTCTGTGCCGAACAGCTGATGGCTGTCAAAACAGAAGCCACCAAACAGCTGAGAGCTTGCTCCGGCTTTTCCGCGCAGCTGCAGCATAGTTCAGGATCTCAGTTTGTTGTCACACCATATCGGGGAAGCAGGCATCGCTTTCAGTCGGGTTCCTCAGCTGGCAGGCAAGGAGCAGACACACCAACACATGAGGTATGTGGCTGGCGAGCGCCGGGCGAGAAATGATAGGCACGGCTGATTGTCGGGCTCCCAGAACATCTCCACTGTGAGCCCAACAGTTACATTTGCATTTTCAATTATTAGGGTAGTGTCATTGGCATAGTGCAGGTCATGGATGTTTCTTCTCTATTAGCTAGGTTAATAACATGGACTGTATAAATATATTTCCAAATAGAAATATTTCATATGAATTTTTAATTTTTTAATTATATGTTTGGACATGAATATGTATTTAAATACATGAATATGTATTTTTTAAATGTATAAAAAATCATACTAGCCTTTTCTTTGCATTTTTCTTCGTTCTCTTTAAATTCTATTACTTTGTTTATCTCAGATATTTATTTCAATTTTTATGTTTATATTTGATTAAGTAATAATAATAAAAGATGTAATAAATAATTGTTCATTCCACTTTGAAAACATCATTTTATCCAATTTTCATATGAAAAATAACAATATCTTCTTGGTCACTATCCATAGTGCAGATTATTTTTAATCTTAGCTGTACTTTTTCTTAGAATGTAAATTAATTGATTTGCTACTGTATATATATCCTGCTTTTTTCTTGAGATCTCAGATCAGTGTATGGGATAGTCTTCCCCCTACATCCACAACTACTAGTCTATGAGGCAGGTTAGAAGGAGAAAACATGAAAAAAATCACCAGTAAGCACTGTGGATGGGAAATGGGGAATGTCACTTGAAGTTCTGATACCAAGTCAGTATAGAAAACCATGCCCCCTCCAAAAATTGGCAGGGGAGGCTACTACATATAAACAGGAAGCAGATCCCACACTTACACTGATTGTGTGTGTGTGTGTGTGTTTCCGAGTCTTCCTATAAGCAGTTATATATTAGTATGTAGCCCTAATGTGGAAAAAGGTGTCACTATTATTTCCGACCATCCAAGGCCATTTTAATCTGAATGGAAAATCTGTCTTGGGACCCCAAGGACAGTAATTAGCAGTCTCTTCAGAGTGACAAGAGTAGAATTACCATTGTAATGGTTTAGTCTAAGGATAAAAGGATTGAATTTGGGTCTCCTTGCCTGCCAAACTAAATCAGTTGCCATGGGAATTTTCAAATAGCATTCCCTTGAGTGATTTGAAGGGTATGAATAAACTCATAATAAATTACAGGTTTTAAAGGAGCAATCTTTGCTGTCTCTGGCATAGACTGAGCAGCAAGCAGCATGGGGTCTTTAAAGAAAATGCTTACATAGAGAAATTGAACCATGCTTCTAAGCAGGCTATCAGCTTATTAAAGCTAAACTGTTTCTGCTTAATGCTGTACAGTATAGCAAGCACAATTCTAGAGAGTTTGTATCAATTCCTTTGAGTAAAAAAAATCTGATTGCTGTAGATGTAAATTAAATTATCTTGCTGAATTAGATATCTTTTCAAGAAATTCTATTTAAAAGAGATATTTATATTGTTTCAGGAAACATTAATTTGATTTTAACTTTCCCCTCTGCATGTAATACTTATTAGACATGCCAAATGTAACTATGAAGAATACTAAGAGCTTTACAGGTAGTCCTCGACTTACAACAATTTGTTTAATGACTATTCAGAGTTAAAATGGCACTTAAAAAGTGACTTATGACTGTTTTTCACACTTTTGCAGCATCCCATGGTCACGTGATCAAAACTCAGATGCTTGGCAGTTGCTTCCTATTTATGGCAGTTGCAGTGTCCTGAGGCCATGTGATCACTTTTTGTGATTTTTCTGGCAAGCAAAGTCAATGGAGAATCCAGATTCACCTAACAACCATGTTACTAACTTAACAACTGCAATGATTCTCTTAAAACTGGCAAGAAAGGTTGCAAAATGGAACAAAACTCACTTAACAAATGTCTCACTTAGCAACATAAAGTTTGAGCTTAATTATGATCGTAAGTCAAGAACTACCTATATTTGAAGCAAATGAGGTGGTTTGAATTGATTCTTTAAGGTTATATATAAATATAATAGAATCAAATATGATTCCCAGTTTAAAGAGTGTGTGTTTTGAATTGGCAGCTTTCTTCTCCATATTAACACTTCTGAAATTTAAGAAAGTAGAATATATTCTTGGACATGACTAATTTAATAATGATTACTCAACTATAGACTTAAAAGTAAATTATCCTACTTATTTCAAACATTTATGTTTATAAAGTCAGAATAGTTTATATTCTCTAGTTACTATCATAGTAATTACTTGGGATAGTTTTGTAGTAAAATTCAGTGTTATAGATGGGGTGTTGGTGCTTAACTGATACACCCATTCTCTGTGAGCTGTGAAGAGCATCCAGGCGTGAGGTGCTTCTGTGTCTTGTCCGATAGGCTGAGCTGAATTCTGAGGACATTCCTCCTCGAAGCTCCTCCTTAGCATCCCCAGTCTTTGTTGAATCGAAGTGATAAGTTCATCGTCATTCTTCTTCACCTTTGCTCTGTATACTTGGCTGGTATTGGACCCACACCAGACGGACTCTGGGTGGGGCTGGATGCTCTTCACAGCTCACAGAGAATGGGCGTATCAGGTAAGCACCAACACCCCTTATCCAGATGAGCTGTTCAGAGCATCCAGGCATGGGACATACCAAAGCTTGGCGTGTCCTATGGGAGGGTCTTCGTCTCGTTTGGAATCCCCCCTTGTTACATATGGATCCTTTGCAAAACTCTTCTTCCGAAGGCTGCTTCTGCAGACGTGAAAATGTCCAACTTATAGTGCCTTATGAAAGGCAACAGTGAAGCCCATGTTGCCACCCTACAGATCTCCTCGATCGATGCTTGAGTAGCCCAAGCAGCCGATGTTGCAGCACTCCTAGTGCTGTAATACCTGTAGGCGCAGGCCATGACTGAGTCTCATAAGTCTTTGTAATTGTGGCTCGCAGCCAGCTGCCAACTGTCGATGATGTAACTTCGTCCTTCAGTAACTGGTTGAAAGGAGACGAAGAGTGCCTCCGTCTTCCTAAAGGAGGCAGTCCTGTCTATGTAGATTCGGAGGGCACCTTGTACATCTAATAGATTCCATTGTTGCTTTAGGCCATGAGATGGTATAGGACAGAAGTTGGGGAGTATCAACTCCTGTGTTCTGTGGAAGGCTGAATTAATTTTGGGAATGAAGATTGGATATAATCGAAGGACAACTGTCCGAATGGAAAATGACAGGTTGTTCTCCAGTGAGCTGCTCCGAGCATCTAGTAGTGGGAGGTGCTTAGTCTCTGCTCGAATAGGCTGGGCTTAATAGGATGCTCCTCCTCCTCCATGTACTCCTCCTTAGAGTCCCCCAGGTCAGCCTTCGTTGGATAGGCAGCTTTACCTTTGGCCAGAATAGGAGCGATTTTGAGGTTTGATCCTTTCTCAGCAAATTCCAAATTTAGCAACAACTAATATCCAATGGCAATTAGAGAATGAAGCTGTTGGAACGACTATCAGATCGGCAACAATGATCCGGCCATATTCACAGCGATTGGAGCCAGCAGCTAATTGCCTTGCTGTTGCGATATTCGAGCTGCACTGTTTTAAAAAGAGCACGGCTTGTCCTTTTGCCCGAGGTGATTCCTCCCCATAGAGAACACAGGGGTGGGAGCGTCAGAGCTCTTATACCTCGTCTCTCAATCAAAGAAGAGCCGTTTTTTCAGGCAATTGGGATGGCGACAGTTTGCTGCTGTGTTTGGTGCTCAAATTAATAGCCAGCGCAATTTTAACGCAGTTTACTACTGCCGTTGGCACAATCTAACGGCCAGCGCCATTCTGAGAGTGCACAGAGTGGAATTTTCCACCTATTCCTGTTGGACTGCCGAGAGGCTTTACCCCTTCTGGGTTCTCAGTGCAGAGACCAGGGGTAAGAAAATTAACTCCCATTCTTTCTGCTTGGGAGATCTAATAATTTGTTGGCAGCCCTCACAGTTGATAGATAGAGCAGCACAACAGCGAGCACCAAGGCCCATGTCTGCATGTGCAGGCAGCTGTTGGAGGCCTATTACAATAAAGATTACTGCCCTGGAATTGAGTGTTCTCAAATTTGGCATAGCAGTTTAATTAATGGCCTTTTTCTTATAAGATATTGAGGCATTGGTAACATCATTTATATATAATATAATAATATAATTGATAATAATATACTTATCTCAAATTGATAATTACATAGAAATAAACCAAGCAAAAAAGGAGGAGTAAGTATTTATAAGGTTCCCTGCCCTTGTCTCGGAGCAGAACCCCGGATGTGCTAACCGTCCAACATACACTTGGCCTTGTAGGTTTAAGCAAACGTAATGGCAGGCAGAAATAGCTCTAAGGCAAGGACCCAAGACAAGTCAAAACAAACTAAGGATCCTTCAAAGGCCGCAGAAAAAGATGCCAATAGACGCCAAAAGGCATTAGAAAAGCACATCAAAAAATGCACAAGGGAGGCTGAAAAAAATTCCCAATGCTCTACTCCAGCTAGGCTGCCTCGAGTTCAAGACACCCCTTCACCCTTAGACTTGTCCATGCCATCTAGACCGACTAACTGGTCCAGCATGGTCCCACATCAAGTGCACCTGCTCCAAGGCAGGCCCCCGAGGCCACCTTCACACCAATAATGTCTGGACTTCGCCAAGAGGAGTTCCTCCTTGAGGAGGTCCCAAAGAGAATGAAATCATGGATGGAGCTAGTGATTCGTAGATGAATTGCAGCGGGGGTGCAACAAATCACCAGGCAGATTCCAGTTTCTGAATGCAACTCACAATCTGTAAGATCTCTATACAGAACGGATCTGCATTACCCTCAGGTACCTCCCCAAGGGGAGTTTTCTATGATTTCTCCTATACATCCTCATGAATTTACAGAAGGAGGGAGAACAAGAGGACCAAATGGAACAGGTCAAGGCAGGATCAGTACACAACAGTGATCCAGTCCTGTCAGAGGTGGACCCCCTCGAAAGAGGCATGTTAGATGATGAAGGCATCACACCCGACCAACCGACCTTTACGGGGTTGTTCCGTCCTCACCTATTCAAATCACTCCTCTTCAAGGCCAAAAACACCGCTCGTCTTGACAAATCTCCCCCCTCTGCCGAACAGCCAGGTTCACAAGGGGAGTCAGAGGATCTGATTTTCTCCCAATTAATTACTGAAGCGGACATTATCCCAGTTCCACAGATGTTTTCGGATCTGGTCCAGAAACAATGGGCATTGGCAGCAGCATACCCCACCCCCACAGGATATGGCAGGAAATTTTTTAATTTGACACCAGTATTTTCAAACTCGCTCAATACTCCAGAGTAGATGATCTGGTGGTAGCCTTAGCATCCTCCTCCGCGATTCCCAATGAAGCAGAGGAGGCACTCAAACCGGAAGAGAAAAGAGCCAAGTTAACTCTTCGCAAGGCGCATCAGTCGGACATGTGGGCTATAAGGGCGGCAACGGCCACATCTTTTTTCCACTAGATCTTCCCTCAAATGGCTCTGTCACCTGAGGGAAACCATACCAAATTTTAACATCAGGGCACATCAGGACATCGCCAAACTAATAGCGGTTGCAGAATTCTCTGCAGACATTCAGTGCGGTCAAATTTTCTGCATGAGGCATGGCATCGCAGGTTACAGCTTGTTGATTGCTATGGCTTAGACACTGGCAAGCTGATACTAAACACAAATGGAAGCTTACCTCTTCCCCACTTTTGGGACACAAATTGTTTGGTGCTGTCCTAGATCCACTTCTGATAGAAACTAGAAGTAAGAAAAAGATACCCCCCTCCCTTTTTCGTCGCCCAAATAACAGAAATTCCCAGCCCTTTCGGAGAGGTTCCTTTCGTCCCTTCTATCAGGGACAATATTCCCCAAGGTTCCAGAGGGTATCTGGGTTTAGGAGCGGCCAGCAGTCAGATCAGATTTTACTGACAGGAACCGAAGGGGAGGGCAAGGTAAAAGACCATTCTGAGGGACAGGAAACAGAGGCTTCCACCACCCAAAATAGATTCCGAGATTACGCCCCCATTGGAGGTCGACTAAAACTCTTTGCAGACCGTTGGGATTCCTCTACCTCGGATTCCTGGGTCAGAGACACCATTAGATTCAGCCTAGCTCTGGAATTCCAATCCACACCCCCAAACTTTTTCATGACATGCCCTCTCTCCAGAAATCCTATTAAAAGCAACCTGATGGAAACAGCTATCAGACACCTACTGGAGATCCATGCCATACAACCGGTGCCTCTGTATCAGCAAGGGCAAGGTTTCTACTCACTACTCTTTGTAGTCCCGAAGAGTTTGGGGGGGAGTGGAGGGCAATTTTAGATTTAAAACAACTTAACCGTTCCTTGGTGTATCGAAGATTTAAGATGAGTACATTGCAATCCATTCTGCTTAGCATAAGAAAGGGCAACATTTTAACTTCCATTGACTTAACAGAGGCCTATCTGCACATTCCAATTAGACCCTCACACAGCAAATTTCTTAGATTTTGTTATAACAACCAACATTTTGAATCGTCCCCCTGCCCTTCGGGTTGTCATCTGCCCCAAGGACATTTACAAAGGTCCTGGCAGCTCTGGCCGCCCATCTCAGGGGTACACCTGTTAGGCTGCAGTGTTACTTAGATGACATTTTGATTTTATCATCACACAATCAAGCTGAAATAGATACTCAAATCACCTTACAAACCCTCCAACAACACGGTCTTTCCATTAATTGGGAAAGAGTCATTTATCTCTATCAACTAGATTGATTTACCTGGGCACCATTATAGATACAGTTAAGGGAAAGTTTTCCTATCCCCAGAGAGACAGGGGAGCATTAGAAAATTAGCTCAGAATATCAGAACCCTTAAGCATGTTCCTCTTGCCAACTTGTCTACATTATTGGAGAAAATGATATCCTGTACTCTATTATCTCCTGGGCCCGGTTCCAACCTAGATACCTCCAATGATACCTACTTGCGTACCAACAGTTGGGAAGAAGCAGGTCCAAGGCCCATGTCATTGTACCACCGAAGGTCCTGGTATCTCTGCACTGTGGACAGTTCCAAACATCAACAGAGGTCCCTTCAAAGAGACCCACAGACTCACCATCACTACAGATACCAGCCTATTCAGATGGGGAACTCACTTCCAGTGTGTTCTGCTTTGATGGAGATTGTTCTCTCTGCCAAGTGGCACAGTCTCTCTGTCTCATTAGCGATCTTGAATGAGTGTCTGTTTATGTGGCCCTTTGTAGCCACATTGTCGGTCAGGATGAGAATGTGTCCCTGGATCAATGGTAGAAATTTACGGAGGGCCAGAGGGACTGCCCTCAATTCCAGCCAGTTTATGCTGCAAGTTTGTTCTGTCGTGGACCAGCGACCCTGAGCTGTAAGGGACTGACAATGAGCCCCCGATCCAAACAGACTTGCATCTGTTGTTATAGTCTGTGTGTGAGGGTCCTTGAAAAGACAGCCCTTGCTAATATTTGTTGTGGTCTACCAGTGAAACAATATGAGTACCTTTGACGGAACGGTGACCTTGGACATGGTATTGCTCCTTTCTGACCATTGATATGGGAGCAGAAACCATTGAAGGGTTCTGGCATGGAGCCGGGCCCAGGAAACAATAGAAATGCAGGAGATCATTTTTCCTAACAGTTTGGATAATTGGGCCGGGGTACTCGTTTGAAAGTTCTCACCTCTTTTGACAACTGCTTAATGCTACTCTGCCTATCTGATGATAAAGATACCTTCCCAGTCAGTATATCAATGATGGCTCCCAAGTGCAGGAGATGAGTCGAAGGTGTTAAATGACTCTTGGCCCAATTCATTGAAAATCTGTGCTGTTGGAGGACCTGTAGGGTGAGCTGAGTATCTTATTCAGCCTGCTGGCTGGACGATGACAAAATTAATATGTCATTGAGATAGCATTATAGCCAAACTGGCTTACTCCTAAGATGGCCTGCTAATGCTGCCAGAACCTTTGTAAAAGTCGGGGCGGGGGGGCTGAGGCCAGGCCAAATGGAAGAGCTATATACTCGAAGTAGTGGTTATTATATATATATATAACAGAATCTCAGGAATTTGCTATATGTGGGTCTGATAGGAATGTGTAAATACACCTCAGTTAAGTCTATTGACTTTAAGACATCTCCTTGTCTGATACTGAGCAGGGTTGATTGCAAAGAGCTTATCTTAAATCTTCTGTAGACAAGGAAATGATTCAGGTGTTTTAAGTCTAGAATCGTTCTCCATCCCCAAAACTTTTCGGGACCACAAATAAATGTGAATAAAATCCTTGCCCTTGTTGACACGGGTTGTATTGTGCGGATATCCAGCAAATGTTGAATTGCGGTCTCCATAAGAATCCTTTTGGTAGGATCCCTTGAAACAGGGCACATCATAAAAAAATTTGGGGGTGTGGAGAAGAATTCTAGGGAGAGACCTGATCTTATAGTCTCTGTGACCCAGGCATTCCCATTGATCTGCAAATAGTCTTAACCGGCCTCCTATGGGAGAGTTGGGAATGATTTTACTTGGGGCAACAAAAGGACTTATTTCCTGCCCCACAAAAGGACTTTTTGTTTTGTCCCCCCCCTATTTCTGTCCCTGAGTTCAGATCTATCTGCCTGCTGTCCTTGTCTATACCCAAAGGGCCTTTGTGATCTTTGGGAATAAGATCCTTGATAGAAGGGATGAAAGGAACCCCTCCAAAAGGACTGGGAAGGTCTTACTGTTAGGCTTGAGAAAAAGGAAGGGGAGGATCTTTTTCTTATTTCGAGATTCCACCAACAGCGGGTAGTTTTGCAGTAAAATTCAGTGTTATAGATTGGAATTAAGTATATACATTTTGTGTGTGTGTGTGTGTGCAGGCACATATATGTTCACACATATATCCTGTCATCCATCAATCACCCCTTTTGAAATAAAGTAAAATAATAAGAGTACCAAAAGGAATGAAAAAGTAAATGTAATAAATTAAAACAAGAGATAAGGGAAAAAACAATAAAGAAGAGTCATTTTTGACCAATTAATGTTTAGTCCTTATTACCTGCTGTAGCATGAAATCAATATGGTATAACAATATGGTATTTTTCCATTTAAAACTATGTATGTACTGTATGCCTCTCCCTAACCATACTCTGCTAATGTACCACACGTATAACAGAATAACAGAATTGGAAGGGACCTGGAGATCTCCATTGAGTTGACAGGAGAATCCAGATTGGGTAGTCTCTAGCCTCATTGCTCTACAGACTGAGTTGAATTCTGAGGAAACGCCTCCCTGGTAATGGTCCCCAGTTCTTCAACTCTGTCTCAGCTTGTTCAGACAGCCCTAAAAGGGCTCTGAATTATTTGAGTTTCAAAAGAACCATACTACTCCCTGGATTTTCGGAAAGGTTTGACAGCTGTCTGACTTTGTCAGCTCAGCCGCTTTTTGTTTTTTGCACATTTTTTATTTTCGTGCCCTTTATTTTATTTTTTATTTTTTCCTTTAGATTTATTGATTGGTGTTTTAGTAGTTTTTTGTGTGGATTGTGGACCTAGAGTGCCCCAGATAGCCCATGTGGCCTGGGCTGGGGTTGTCCAGTCTCTTCTTAAACACCACCAGTGTTGGAGCACCCACAACTTCTGTAGGCAATTGTTTAATTATTTCAATTGTATTTAATTCATAAATGCATTAAATAGCCAAGAAGCATTATAAAAGCTAAATTCTATGCCTATGCTATAAGCATAGTATTTTGTTATTTTGGTCTTGGATTGTAGTAATAAGTGTGTGCTCATCATGTGCTTTCTCTAAATCATCAAATTCAAGAGTAAATAAGAGTAAATTTTCTTTTTCAAACTCTGTCCAATTTCTTGTCATAATATAAAGCCCCAGTTCAGAAATTATACTTTCTCATTGATAAATTTTCCAGAGACTCTTGGAAAATTAAACATTATTTTCTTAAAAATAATGTTTAAACATAATTTTCTTATAGTTTTTGCATTTATTTTATTACTTTTGGCTTTGTGTAAGGGAAAAGTAATGCTGTCCTTCCATTTATAAGATAACCTTCACATTCTTAAGCATGTTGTAAAAACATTCCAGAAGCAAACCATATTTTAGCTTTTCTGCACCCTCTACAACTACAGCTGTACAATTTTTCAACATTCTCACAGCAATTGTGACTTCCTTTTCATCATTTTTCTTGGACAGTAACATTTATAACACGTGTAACGTATTATTACTACATCCTTTCAAATCTCAAATACTTTTTCAACATTCCCTAAAGTTGGTTTCTTCCCAATCATTGTATAACTTTTATTTTTAATCACACTTGCGCTGCTACCGTGTTTCCCCGAAAATAAGACCTACCCCAAAAGTAAGACCTAGTACTATTTCCTAAACCTGCCCTAATATAAGACCTACCCCGAAAATAAGACCTAGTGTAAATCTCCAGTTCCAGGAAGACTTTTCAGGGAGCAACCGTGCACCCGCGAAACACCCCCCACACACACACACACTCACACCCACTATTTGGCACCATAAATATATAAGACCTACCCCGAAAATAAGACCTAGTGTGTTTTTGGGAGCCAAAAAAAATATAAGACAGTGTCTTATTTTCGGGGAAACACGGTAGATACGTCATATGTATCATATTATCCATTTCCTAAACTGTTGGTTTATTGGCATCCAAATTGCACTGCACTTTTTATCTCTTTATCTTAACCGTTCCTTATACTGTTTGACTATATTATTTACAGCTGTTTTTCTCCTTATGCATCTCATTCTTGTCTTCTGCAGTACAGTAATAAAAATATTATTTTTCACTGTCATTCCACAAGGAATCCCTTTTCATGCTTTTCATATAGTTACTCCACATATTTCTGTAACATTGTATCACATAATTGTTTGTAGGATAATTGTCATTTAAGCAGTGCTCTTGGTTATCTGAGAAATGTTCTGAGGTCAGAGACCATCTGAAAATAGTATATATTCTCCTTTGTGGTGGAGATAGCATCCAGGATAGGATAGTTAGTTGCTGCTAGCTGATTGGACTGCGTCTGTCAGATCTGTGAGGACACTCCCCTGTTACCAACAGTCCCCAGAATTTGACTCAGTCAAGCAGCTAGGACAACATGTTTTCGATTGTTCCTAATTTTAGGACATTAAAACAATAAATATTTGGCAAACCCAATCCTGAATGCTATAAGGATGACAGCCGGCTCCCGGTCTACCATCTGAGCAGCTATCAAAAAGATTGTCAGTCAGGGCTTCGGCCTGGATCAGCTGGAGCCAGATTGGCTGAGGGCCGATTGGCAAGAAAGTAAGATAGCAAACAACATGGTTGGTGTGATCAAGCTAACCTCTGTGATCTACCTCCGATATACTTGGTGAACCTGAAGGCTCTTTGAGGGCAGAAGAAAACGTGTGGAGCAAACACTCCAGAGAACTCACCAATTAGTGGCCTGGGCAGTGAAGGCCTCGACGGCTGCATCGTTCTTCAACAGGGCCTCCCTCATATGGCTATGTGAATTGCAGAAGAAAATTCGACGTGAGATCTCATCAGCACATCAATAAGCTATTGGCCGCTGTTGAGTTCTCTGCTGATGCCAGTGCGGCCAGGTTCGCATCAAGGGCTATAGGATCGTCTGTGACCTCTCGCCGTCTGCTCTGACTCAGACAATGGCAGACAGACATGAGGCATAACTGGCAGTTGGCTACGGCCCGCTTCAAAGGGGATAAATTATTTGGAGAGGCCCTTGACAACGTTTTGGTGGACTCAGTAGATAAGGGGAAGATCTTACCATCCAGATCAAGACGTGGTGAATTCCGCTCAACACCATATTTTTGTCGTCCCTCTTTTAGGACAATGGATGCTGGGGTGGGGTTTTCTAGATCCCAGAGACCTTTCATCCCCAGACAGGAACAACAGGAGGACTGGAAAGGTAGAAACCACCAATTCCAGAGCAAGCGGCCATTTCGAGGGGGAGGGGGTTGTCGCTTCCGACGGCCTAAATAAACAATCTGTCGCCTCTCCCATTGGGGGACGTCTGGCCCTGTTTGCCATGTATTGGGAGGAAGTAACCACAGACACCTGGGTCCTGGAGATGGTCCACTTGTGCCTTTCCCTACAATTCCTCTCCATACCCCTGAGGTTTTTCATTCATTGCCCTGTTTCTAATGATAGGGTGAAAAGGGTTCTCGTGGAATCAGCTATTCAACACCTGCTGGATATATATGCAATCCAACCAGTGCCTAAGGACCAACGGGATGGGATAGTATTCCATCCTCTTTGTTATCCCTAAAGCCTCAGGAGGATGGAGAGCAATTCTGGACCTGAAGCATCTGAACTGCCGACTAAAATACAGGCGGTTCAAGATGCATTCTCTCCAGTCTATTCTGGATGGAATTAGGGAGGGTGACATCCTCACTTCTATCTATTTAATGGAAGCCTACTTACAACATATCCCAATATAACCTGCCCATAGGCAGTTCCTTAGGTTTTTCTATAATGGCAGATATTTCCAATACAGGACTTTTCCCTTTGGTCTCTTGTCTGCACCTACAACCTTCACAAAACTCTTAGCAGCCCTAGCAGCTCACCTTAGTAGGTCTATCCCAGTCAGAGTCCAGTGTTAACTGGATGACATCCTTGTCCAGTCCTCTTCTGCCTCTCAAGCAGTGGAGGACCTGAGGATCACCATCCAGGTGCTCCAGAGCACGGGTTTTCCGTAAATGAGGCAAAAAGCCATTTCACTTCCACTAACTTTTTACTCCATCTGGGAGCCGTAATAGATGCCTTGGCGTGCAAGGTTTACTATCCCAGGAGCACCAGTCGAGCATCAAGGAATCAATTATCCTGGTAAAATTCAAGCACAGGGTGCCCCTGGCTCTGCTTTCGAGGCTCTTGGGCAAAATGGTTTCATGTATTGCTATAGTGCCCTGGGTGTGCCTGCATGCCAGGGCTCTCCAATTGTTTCTTCTACCATTTCAAAGGGCAGGTAGAAGTTGTTCCCACTCCCACTGGAGGTAATTTTGGATCCCACTAGAGGTCATTAAGCCCTGGTGGTCTTCAGAAACCCTTTGTTCAGGAACCCGATTCAAGGAACCTAACCGGCTAGTTCTGACCAGTGATGCCAGCCTTTATGGCTGGGGAGCTCATCTCCAATCCAGGATGGTCCAGGGGACAATGGTCCCGGACCGACTTGTCCCATAACATAAATTGATTAGAACTAAGGGCAGTCCATCTGGCCCTTAGGAAATACCAAGACATAGTATCAGACAATTACGTTCTGGTCTTAACAGACAATGTGATCACTAAGGCACATGTAAATCACCAAGGGGAACACATTCTAGACCTCTGATGCTAGAGGCTGAACAACTTTGCCTCTGGCTGGAAAAACCATGTCTCGCTCAGAGCTGAGCATATTTTTGGTGTATCCAACATTCAAGCAGACTAGCTTAGCAGAGCCACTATAGACCATGAAGAGTGGCATCTGCACCCCACTTTGTTTCAGGAGCTGTTGAAGTGCTTCGGACGATCTGCAGTCGACCTCTTCACCTCTCAGGGCAATGCACAACTCCTGAG
Organism: Naja naja; assembly: GCA_009733165.1. Lineage (NCBI taxonomy): Eukaryota > Metazoa > Chordata > Lepidosauria > Squamata > Elapidae > Naja > Naja naja. The sequence goes on along the minus strand of CM019148.1, from coordinate 85,458,519 downwards.
ATTCTTCTCCAGGTTTGCGGTTCTGGAGGCGGAGGGACAGATGCCTTACGCAGCCCTTGGCCCTGGGGGCTCCTTTATGCATTTCCCCCACTGCCCCAATCCTGAAGGTGATACAGAAACTATTGGGGGAAAGGGCAGAGCTTCTACTTATCACCCCTCACTGGCCCAGATGGTTGAGGCTGGGCCCTTCTTTCGTGCCAAAGGTGAACTCATGATTCCACAGGGCCCAGGAACTGATATTACCTGATTTCTGTCCAAAACCGGTTCACACATTGGAAAAGAGATGGCACACTCTAGATGTACAGAGGGTCCTTCGTATGTACATTAAACGAACTTCCCCCTTCAGGAAGTCAGAATCCCTTTTTGTTTCATTCCAACCTTCCTCCCTTGGTTGCCAGGTCACTCCATCGACTGTGGAGCGATGATCAGAATATACATCTCCAGAGCCTACCAGTCCCAGGGACTTGGCATAATGGCGCATTCCACAGGGAATGCGGCCACATCAGCAGTGTGGGCCACTCAGGCTTCTCTTGAAGAGGTTTGTCGGGTGGCCACTTGGGCCTCACTGTCCCCATTCATTAAGCACTATAAACTGGACTCATTTGCCTCAGCGGAGGCAGCCTTTGGACAGAGAGTTCTTCAAAAGATTCACTTTGACTAGAGGATCCGGACTGAACTAAGCCCACCCGTAGGACAGCCAGCTTTGATATGTCCCAATCCTGGAAGCTATCTCCACCACAAAGAAGAAGGGGCGTTGATCTTAACTGATAAGCCTTTTCTCTTTGGGTGGAGATAGCATCCAGTCCCACCCTGATGAAGGTCTGCTCCGGATTCAGTGGAGCACAACAACGAGAGAACACGTCAGTCTGTCACTATTCTTTCGCTAAATTCTGGGGACCGTTGGTAACGGGAGTATCTTCACAGATCTGACAGACTCAGTCCAATCATCTAGCAGCAACTGACTACCCAATCCTGAATGCTGTAGAAAAGATGTATCAGGTAAGACCAATGCCCCTTTCCATGAACTGCAAAAAACACCAACACACCATTCAAGATCTCTTTATGTTTTTATCATAGTTTTATAAAGTGAACAAACAAATCATGTGCTAAGGAACTTCTGTTAGCAGAAATTTGTCACCCAGATTCCTTTAATAAATAACACTAATGCATTTACAAAACCAGTTTCAAAACTATTTTTCCCACTGCCTAGAGTTAAGTAAGCATGTTTGATGTTTGAATTAATTGGCTAAACATTCCAAAGGATAATTTTTCCATCCCTAAATCTTCTATTCTCCATTGTGGTGGAGATAAAGCATTCAAGATTGGGTGATCAGTCTCCGCTTGCTGATTGGACTGAGTCTATCAGAACTTTGAGGACACTCCCTCTGTTGCTAGGGACTTCCCAGAAATGGATTCAGTCAGCTAGCTGGACAATGTGTTAATTTCTTCTCCTAAAGAACTAAAATTTAAAAGAATTTAATTCGACAAATAGAAAAAAAAAAATCACCAATCCTGAATCCTATTTCAAAGAGGAACCGGTCTAGTGGTTTGACAGCTGTCAAAGACAGCGTGGTCGGGGCTTCGGCCCAGGCTGTTGACAGCGGATCAGCTGAGGGCCGATCTACATCGTACTGAGGTACCTTTGGTGGGAGGTGTGTAGAAACACCATCCAAACCACACTCCCGCACTTTGGATTGGCTAGGCTCTCAACAGCTTAAAACAGCTATTTTAAGTTTTAAAACTTTGAGAACAGAGGACAAGGCTGCAACCTGGCTCCGCAACGTGTTAGGTGACAGTCCCTTGTCTAGGCCCTCTTGGAGGAAGTCCAGCACCTGGGCAATCGAGGCCCCAGTAGGGACAATGTCAGATCTAGAACACGATTCGCTGAAAACCTTCCAGGTTGCATTGTAGATGCGGATGGTGAAGGGTCTCCTGGAGGCTTGGATAGTTCTTATCACTTTGGAGCAAAAATTGTCCCGGATCAGAGATTCCCGCTCAATCTCCAGGCTGCCAATTGAAGCAACTGGGGCTCTGGATGCAATACTGGTCCTTGGCTGAGGGACACACTGTCTTCCGGTATCCGCCAGGGTCTGGAGATGGAAAGGTTAATAAGTCTGCAAACCATGACTTGTTTTGTTATGAGATTATTTTGTTATGAGAAAATTGTCCTTTTGAGCAACCCTGGGTAGCTATTATTAGATAAAATATGAAGTTGTACTGTGTAACATTATTGTTCTTAATAATAGTTGACACTAAGAATTTAGGATTATTAGAGCCTAGAGTGGATTGCAAATGTGATATTTTATGTTGTGGAGAGGCACCCTCCTTAAAGGTTGCAGAAAGGTGATCACCCCTGAGAAGAAAAAAAATCCTTAGTTTCAGAAGATTTTAAATCAGTGAAACACATTTTCTATGTGCAAAGTACAATAGAGCTCTTAAGTTAGTTTATGAAATGTTCATTCTGAGGTCTCTCAGGAATCTCATTCTCCACTGAGCCAAAGGGAGAATCCAGGATGCGTAGTCTCTAGTCTCATAGCTCTGCAGACCATTGAAAAACTGAGGACACCCATGCCCCCGTTAACAGTCCCCAGTTCTTCACTCAGTCTCATTGTGTTCAGACCTCCCTAGAGCCTTGGTGGTGCAGGCTGTTAAACGCCTAGCACTTAAGTTCCAGCTGCCTGCAATTAGTGCAGGCTCGAATCCCACCAGGCTCAAGGTTGACTCAGCCTTCCATCCTCCTGGGGTAGGTAAATTGAGGACCCAAGATTGTTGGGGGCAGTAAGCTGACTTTGTAAAAATGCCGCTTAGTAATAAGCAGGCATATACAATGGAATGAAGGCTATTGCTGAGCGTATTGGGTTGTATCCCAAAAATTGTAAGCCGCCCTGAGTCTTCAGAGAAGGGCAGCATATAAATGTAATTTTTTTTAAAAAGGGCTTTGAATTGTTTGGATTGTTGAAGAATCTTGTTCTCTATATTCAGTATCTGTGTCAAGTTATTTAATTGTAGTTTTTACAACTGTTATTCAAGAGACATTAAGGCCTTTTTCTGTTTAAAGTGATGGGGTGGCCTTTGAACTGATACCTCTTTCTAGTTTTGCACATAACCCTAGGAAGACCTATGAGATATCTAAATTGCTCTTCTTTTCATTGTGAAACCATTGATCTGCATTTTAGTCCAGTGATGCATGTTTGATTCCTTTTCCTATGAATTCTTTCAGATATATTTTATAAATTATTCTATAAATGCTTGTTGGATTCTTTTTTAGTCTTGGCTTTAGAAATAACATATATGGGAAGCAATGGCTGTTGTGGAGTCAATGACCATGGCAAAAACAGGACCCACTGAATCAGTGGTAGGATTCAGTTTCTTTTACTACCGATTCTGTGGGTGTGGCTTGGTGGATATGGTGGGGAAGGATACTGTAAAATCTCCAGTCAGAAGTGGTATTTGCCGGTTCTCTGAACTACTCAAAATTTCTGGTACCGGTTCTCCAGAACTGATCAGAACCTGCTGAATACCACATTTGTGCTGAATTAATCAGCTCTTTAAACTACTTTGCAGATTAAGGAGAGAACCTTCAGAAGGACATGCTTTATTATACCTGGTGATTTTCATTCAATTATCAGAGGAAGAAGTTTTATGTAACTTTAAGAACTTACAGGAAAAAATATTATTTGAAAATAAGTAGCCCAAAGGGTGATTTTGAAAGTTTTAAACAGACTAAGGGGTTAAATTGATTAGTAATAAGATTTTGAAATACTGTAATTATTAATATACTTGGTGTGATTTGTTTAAAATCCTATTAAAATATATGAAAAATTTGAATTTAATGTAAGAAATCTTTCTCCAGAGTGTCGATAAGATCCCGACGTGGGATGACTCTGGTCTGCTTGCTGTTTAGACTGAATTGTTTAAACTGAGGATACACCGCCTCCTCACCAACAGTCCCCAGTTTTTTGACTCAGTCTTTTGCTCATTCAGATGTGTTTTGGAGAGCTATTCGGCTTAGGATTTGGAGTTTGGTTTTAGAATTTTTTTTGTTCATGTGTGTGTGTGGTTTTTTTTCTTTTTCTGTTTGATCAGGATAGAAAGGACAGAAGAACAGTCCTCACACAATGGGCAGAGTCCTAAAGGGCTTGTGCCACTGTGTAGACCAACTTTTGATCGCCGCCTGACAGCTGTCAGGTGTGAACTTCCATTTTAAGAGTGGATCGGCTTTTGCAGCCAGCTGGCTGTTCACGGCTCCAGCACTTTGAAAAACATGCTTGGAGCTTGTTTTTTCTTTGAATTGGATTGCCCATTGGGCAGCCTGCCCCTTGGGGGAGCGCAGCCCAGAAAAAGGCAAAAGTGATCACTAGGAGCTATATGCTGAGGAGCAGTAGTCTGGGCTCACCAGACCTTGCAGCTTATCAGCTGTTTGGTGGGGATGCCATTTTGGGCTATTGACAGCTAACGGCCATCGGTTAGTGGAATTGTTTGTGCTGACAGCTCTTTCAATCAAAGATTTCAGCACTTTGCAAGTCACTGTGAAAAATATTAGATGAGCCCAGCTGAGCTGCCTGCCCCTTGAGGGGGCACAGTTTAGCGATGGGCGCAGAAGCGCTAAAGGAGAAAGGTCTCTGGGCTGCCTGCCTTAAGGGAGAGCAGTCCCAGAGCAGCAAGCGCTTGGAGAGTATATATCAACTGACAGTCAGCTGTTTTTGAGACTAAGTGATTTTTGGCGTTGGAGCCCTACAAAATAGAAGGCTTTCCTCAGCAATATTGATTGAAGATCCCTGGCTGTCTGCCCTTCAGGGAGAGCAGTTCCAGGGCAACAAGAATCAAATTGAGTCTGACAGTGTTCACAGAGGACCACTCTGAAGAGAGATTATGAATAACACACACGTGACATGAAGATATACTGAATACTGAAATGTAGGTTTTACTTCCAGTAAATGGTTAAGCAGAATCCAGAAAATAGTCCAAGTCAAACACAGTCAGTAGTCAAATCAATAAGTCAGTTGATAGTCCAAAAAACAAAGTCCTTTTCCTTACCAGTATCATACACAGAGTTCAGTACACGGAGTTTGCAAACAGTAGCAAAAACTCACAACAATATCAGCAGAATGACGAGTAATTCAACAGCAAAAAAACTTGTACAAAATACAAACGGAGAATGGAGTGGAGTGGAGTAGAGAACGAACCAGGTTTCTGGCTCCATCTTATGGCCATTGGCAGAAACTTCAGCCAATCACAATCGGCATTCTCTTAAAGGTACAATATTAATTTACTATCCTGGTTTATATATTGCTAACCCAACTGTTAGGTGACTATCATTCCTAGCACCAGTAGGCCATTACAGTATCTGAAGGGTCAGCCATGGAGGTGGCAGCCAAACTTAAGACCAAGGCTTTGTCCACCAAGCAGGCCTCTAAGGCGGCAGAGAAGGCTGAAAGCAGGCTTCAGAAGGCCTTGGAGAAACAAATAGCAAAGAAGGCCAAGGAAGTGGAGAAGCTGAGACAGCCCAGCCCCCTAAGGGAGGAAAATAACACCTTAGTCACTCCCTTGGGTCAGCCATTAGATCTCTCCACTACGATGGGTCAGAGTGGCAGGACTAAAGACAGCTGGCCATCAGATGGTACAGAGGAGATAGCTATAGCTCAGAGACCAACTTTGCACCCATGATGGGTCCCATCAGACAGTGCCCATTTTTGTGACCAGGTCATCAGGGCAGTTTCTCTGGCAAAGAACCTCCGCCAGAGGCTACCTTTACTCTACTGCGGCAGGTCTCCACCAAAGGAAAGAGTGTGACCCAGAGATACCACAGGAGGTGCAGAGGTGGATTTCGGAGGCAGTTAAGCAAGTTTATGGCCAGCAGTACCGCCAACCTGTTTCTGTATTGCCAGAGCCTCCTTCTGCCCATAACCAGGAAATAGTAAGCCAGTTCCAGAGGGATTTCGAGGGCCCCTATTCTCCAGTCTCCTCTGAGCAGAGTCAATCAGTGTCTCAGGTAAGACCAACACCCCTTCTCTGGGAAAATGTTGTGGGTTAGAAAGAAACATGAGAAAAGGAGACCTTAAAAGCTGGTTACTAAAGGGAGCCAGAAAGAACTAAGAATTATAATTAAAGGAGAAGATCCATTAATACAGAATAGACAAAATTTAACTCTGGAAATTAGCAAGGCTATTAAGCAACAATGTAGTCAGAACTTTCTCTTAAGATTATCCATAACTACAAAAAATTGTTCAAAAAAGAAGAAAGGAAAAGAATACAACTAAGAATCAGACAATTGGGTATAGATATTAAATGGACAGGATACAAGAATTATATTGACAAAAATGCTATGCAAGACTTTAAAATGAAACTGACCGATGTTTTAATAACTGAAAGGGACAGACAAATAATAAACCAGAAAAGTGACTTGGATGTGTGGATTTCAACGCCGAAGAGTGACTTGGACAACTTTTTTATTTTGAATTTACCAAGTAGATGTATTACACTTACGAAGACATTCTTGAAAAAAGGAGAAAAAGAAAGAAATCAGCTTTTAGGACACTACTTAAAAGGAATACATGTTAAAATGGAAGAAAAGTGTTAAACTTGTAAAACAGATGTTAAACAGAAAAGATGAAAAGAAGATGATAAGAAATTAATTTATAGAAACAGTATTTGAGGGGATTAAATTTTAATATGTTGTTTCTGATATTGTAGCTCAATAGATTTTTTCTTGATTAAGTTTGAATGGTAAGGCTTTAAATATTTATTTATAGATAAAAGATAAGACCAGGGAAAAAAGAGTTGTTTTTTTTGCTTAGAGAAATAATAAGTTTAATTTAAGGTCAAAATATAGTTATTTCTGGCTTTTAATGGATTTTCTGATTAAGAATGAATGATGAGGCTTTATTATTTATTAATACATAAAAGATAATATATGGATTAGCAAGGATTTTGATTGAAATCCTAGAGAAGGTAATATGTTACTGAAATTGTACTTGTCTTCATGTTTATATATTTTTCTTTATATATTTTTCTTCCTCCTCCACCTTTTAAATTCTGTCTACACTTTTTATTTATTTTATTTAAATTTTTATTTTATTTTTTATTTGTATTAATATTTTCCTTTTTTTCAGGAATTCCTCTGTGTGTGTGTGTGTGTGTGTGTGTTTGTATTAATTTTTTTCTTTTTAAACTTCAATAAAATATATAGAGGTGATTATTAAATGGGCTTTGTTTTACAGCTACAAGTAAGCAGCTTGAATTTTGTACTTTCTGAAACAGTGCTGGATAATTAAATCTAGCTGAGAGTCTAGATTAAAATATGCATACATACAGAAAATTATTCCCAGCAATATAAAGAAGACAAAGTGGAATTGAAGATTTTGAATGGGAAGTAGCTGAGTGACACATCTGCTCCATAGAGAGAAGTCATACAGTTTTGTTTAGTCCTCCCTATTAAATTGTCTGAATGTAAAACCTTTGCCAGAAGTAATATGAGCCAAGATAGTCCAACAGAAATAGCATTAACATCTCATCTTGGAATCTACAGGCTGTCAGCAATAAAAAGTGGCACGAAAATAACCAGCTTAGATTTACACTGAAAGTCACTTTGGTACAGTGGTTAAGGCACCAGACTGGAAACTTGGAAACTATGAGTTCTAGTATCCCATTGGAATGGAGCCAGCTTGGATAAATTTGGATTAGTCACTCTCTCTCATCTCTAGAAAGAAGGCAATCGCAAGCCACTTTTGTGAATCTTGCCAAGAAAAATGCACAGATTAGTCCATGGAGTAACTAGGGGTCAGTGTTCCCAGGTAAGCCAGTCAGGAAGCACAATAAAATGAAATAATTCTACTTTATTGTAAGGCTATATTAATGGAATCTTGCACATCTGAAAATACAAACTTTCCAGTTTTAACTGATCGATCTGTTAGGACAGATCCTTTCTATATTTCTTTCTCTGAAATCACATGACAAGATGGTACATAGTATTTACCAGCTCTGTTCTGTTAGAGTACTGTCAGATGTGTTCTCTCTTGCCCTGGAGACGCAGTACCAGAATCAATGACTTGATTATGGATTCAGTCTAGATTTTTTTTAATTGAGAGAAATTTTCTAATAATAGCTGTCAACCACTAGAATAGCTATTTCATAAAGTGGGAAATTCTCCTTTGCTGGAGGTTTTTAAAAGAAGCTGAATAACTAACCTTTAGCAAATTCTGCACCAAGCACACAAATTGGACCTGTAACTTCTGAGATACTTTCCTATTGAAAATTCTCTGAAGATAAAGGCTTTATCACAGAAGTTTATGGTCTCTATCCAAACATTACTAATGCTGCTTAGATTGTGTTGTGTTTGCTTTGCTACTACAGCACACTCAAGAACAAATCTACTGCCAGGTGGCCACTAGTTCCAAAATGCTGTACCCAACAAGATGGCACTTCTTCCTTCCGCTGTTCTTTGCCAATCATAGTCAAAGAGGTTCTGAAATGTAAAATACAATCACTGCATCATGGTCATCCTTGAGATTTGGGGAGACAGGGCACTAAAGTGTAATTTTCCTCATTCCATCCTGAAAGAGGTTGCAATAGGAGTAGTTAAGGACAAAATCTCTACCTCCTGCCCCATCCCTGAACCAGTAGTTCAACTGTTATCTGTAGAGAATCAGTTGGAAGGCTTGTACTGGGTATAATAGCTATAATGTTGCTATTCCTTGTAATATATATTACAAGCTTCTTCAGAGGAAAATAAGCTATATCATACTTACTTAGCACTACAGTTGCTTCATGTCTTTCATACATTGCTTACAAATGTATAAAAATGACCAGTTGGCTCTGCAATATACCTAAACACCATTTGAACTTAATAGCTAAATTATCCATAGTTTAGCACAGTTTTGCAAATCATCTTCCAAAATACTCTGATTTTTCCCTTTCACATATTTTAATTCTAATACAATCTGGTTAAAGCTGTATAGATAGAATACATGACTGTTCTTTTGCCAGACTTTCTATGAATAAAAAGCAATTGGTGAAACATTTTATAGGCCAGAAATACAACTCACTGGAAGAAATGCAACCAGCTGTTTTCTTCAGCTCTTTCTGAATTAGGTTTCTATGCTGCACATTCAGGTAGAGGCATTTTAACACAGTCAGTGAGTTTTGGAGGCATATATCATTCATTATAAACATATGGAAGATAAAACCTTGTTCTGCCACCTGTGCCAAGCAATGTAGCTAAACACTGGAGCCTTGAAATGCATATCATTCTCTTGCAAATCCACTGTGTTTCTTTGCGGGGAATAATTGAAAAGGCTTTGCATTCTGCACTTTCAGTGCAGAAATTTTTTCCCAGTTTACTGCATTTTCATGTTGGTTACAAGGCATGCTCTCTTTTTCCCTGGCCAGCACAATAATAAATAAATTAGAAGTGTTTATAATCTGAATCTTCTACAGTCTGCTAGCATGTTGAAATTATTGTATAATGTTCCAAAATCAAAATAGTTTTCAAGTAAATCATCCTGTGTGCCATGCTGCTTCATGATATTCTGTGATTGGTTTGGTGATTTGGTTAGTTGTTTTTGTTTTTTGTTTTTAAATGCTTCCATGCCATGGAGACCTGAAGGATTGTTTGAGGTAGGCAACACAGCAGGGATTCTTTATTATAGTAATGTAGAATAACATAATATTGAAAGTCTCTATTTTTCTCTGTCCTATCATATGTTAAACAAAATCAAGGTAATATTGTTTTGAGTTTCTTTCTCGCACTTTTCTTTCTCATGTCGGTGTAATCTTTTCTGCAAGTTCCCCCTTAACAGTTCCTTCCCTCTCTATTCCTATGGCAAGCTCTGTATTCTTTTACATTGTTAAACAGACATAGATTTCATCTTTGCTATCATTGGGTGAAGTCAGGAGGAGGTGGAAGAGTGGGGAGAGTCAGTGAAACACCTGTTCAGCAGTTGCAAAGCATTTTTGGTCATGATAAAAATGCTGCCTGCCATATAAATGAGTATGTAATTGTTTTAAATATAGCTATTTTCCCATTTTTGCTGTGGGAAATCCAAGGGCTGTAATATAAACCATCCTTTTGAGTTTTGTGTGTATTCAACTCTTCCCCCCCCCACATTGGTTGGCACATGCAATGAAATACTTTTTATAGAGTGTTGCTATGCTTCTGAATTTTCAGATTACTGCATCTGAAAACTGTTGTGTTGTTTAGTGAGCATTACAGTGAGTGCACTGTGAATTTGATAGAACCTTCAAGCCAACAGCCAGATAGTATTTTTGCTGTTATATTGTGCATAGGTTGTTTTGTTAATCCATTTCTTCCTGTTCAGTTCTGTGGTTTTTCTAGGCAGGCAATCTGCGATCAGTAAAAATAGAGTTTTTATTATTTACTATGATTTTTAAAATATTCTTTTAAAAAATCCTTTGAACACTGTTTTTGTAGGATTAATGCAACATTTGTAAAATAAAAACTAGGCTACAGAATTTATATGATGATTCATAATATCCCAAAAGTGCTCATTAGCAGCTCCTAATTAAGGTAGAAAGAAATGGTGGGTGTTAATGTTGAATAGCTCTACCCAAATCAGCAAAGCAACTTCAAAAAGGTTATTTAGGTAAGAAAATATTAATGCCCAAATAACATCATAGTTGTGCATACATGAATGTGAACTAAAAGCTGTCTTAAATATGAATACCTTATGAATAATATAATATATAATATGGATTTATTATATGAACTTTATACCTAGCATGTATGTACCCCTAAATTATAGAACTCCCCTCATCAGTTAAGTCTTAGTTATACTGCCCAGCATCCCGCCATCAATCACTGAAGCTTGTTGCTTTCAGACTTTCCGTAAGTGTATTTTTATCTTATCTTTCATCATTTTCAGCTGCACTATGACTTTTCTCCACTGCGTTAGCAGGTGGCCCCACTGTCACCTCCTCCTCTTCAGTATGTTTCTTAGAGTAGGACTGCAAAGGGTTTTTGTAAACTTCTCATTTATCCACAATCTAATTCAGCTCATGTTTATCAGCCCGTATTAGGCTGATATTAAAACCAGCAGCCCATGTTCAACAGTCAGTGGTTTGAATCCATTTCATTTCTTCTCCTTTCTAGGTTTCTCTTTTTCAGAGTGCTCTCTGATGCTGTTTAAAACACCAGCTGGGATGCTAGTGTGGCATTTGATACTAGCCCATATGCAACCTGTCTTTCTCCTATGAAAGTTTTCTATAAGGTTTTTATTCTCATTTTTTAATCAGTAAAAGAGTGCAAACTTTTATTCAGGTGTCCTTATGGATACCTAGTGACATGTTGGGTGTAATTAAGAAAAATTAATAAAGAGATTAAATAAATACAGGTAGTCCTTATTTAATGCTTGCCCCTTTTAGTGATCATTTGAAGTTATGATGGCATGGAAAAAGTAGCAATAACAATAACACTTAGACTTATATACTGCCCCATTGTGCTTTACAGCACACTCTGAGCAGTTTAAAATGTCAATATATTTCTTCTAACAATCTGGGTCCTCATTTTATCAATCTTGAAAGGATGGAAAGTTGAGTCAACCTGAGTTAGGATCAAACTCCAAGCTGTGGGCAGAGTTAGCTGCAAAACTGCACTCTAACCACTGCACCACCAGGACTCTTTAGTAACTTTACTATTGATCTTTGCACTTACAACTGTTGCAGCATCCCTGAGGGCATGTGAGGAGATTTTGGCACTTTGCAACCTGTGGGTGTTTATGCTTGTTACTGTGTCTACAAAAACATGATCACTATTTGCATGCTTCATGGTCAGTTTTCAACATATCTGTCAATGGAGAAGCAAGCAGTAAACTCCCAAGACACTATCCCACAACGTTTTGCTTAACAACCATGGGGGATTTGTGTAACTGCATCACTTAGTGACAGAGTTGCTGGTTCCAATTGTGGTTCTTAAATGAGGACTATGTGATCTTGCTGTCTGTGCTGTAAGTCAGTTCCATTGGATAAAATCAATTCTCCAGTGTTCTGTTCTGAGCATCCAGGCCAGGGTAATGCTTCCATCTTGCTGTTCGATAGGTCTGAGGACCCGCCTCCTTGATACTTGTCCTCAGTTTTTGCTCAGTGTGTCATTTGATCAGGACGTGTTCCTTGGCTAGGATTCTTTGAACACTACTTGGTTTCGACCTTTAAAATTATCCAGGGTGCAAGTGTCACCCTCAGGGTGCTTTGCGGATCCTTTTTTTCCCTTAGAGTAGAAACGCTGACAGCCAACTTAATTTTACAGCTGTCTATCGGTTAGCAGCAGGCCCTTAATGGGGCTGCAGCGGCGCAAAGAGTAAGAGCTTGATTCCATCGCTAAAGCCTCTTCCAGCTGTCAAGAGGTGAGGCATAAATAGCTGACCTGAGTGAGAACTGCATTGGTGTGATCCCGCTAATCGGCGCTGAATTTGAGAGCCTTTTAACTGCTGTCAACTTTTTGGCTTCTTTTTAGCTTGTGCCAAGGCCATGTTTGACAGCCGGCGCCATTTTGGAACTCCAACTTTTGCGCCGAGCTTTTTTGACAGCCGGTGCCATTTTGGAATTTTGATTTTTTGTGCCAGAGCTTTTGACAGCCGGTGCCATTTTGACATCACGCCAAGACAGTTTTGACAGAAAAGTTTTCATTTTAAATCTTGACTTTCGCGCAGAGACTTTTTGACAGCAGGCACCACCTTGACAGCTTGATAGCTCGCGCCAAAGCTTTTTGACAGGCAAATGTCTCGCTTAACAACTATGGGGGATTTGTGTAACTGTATCACTTAGTGACAAGAGTTGCTGGTTCCAATTGTGTTTCTTAAATGAGGACTATCTGATCTTGTTGTCTGTTCTATAAATCAGTTCCATTGGATAAAATCAATTTCCAATTACAAATTCATGTAATAAAGAACCTTATCTTACCCAACAAATAAAAACAATTTAATTAAGTAGGTGCCTTGCAGCGAGATGAACAGCAAACAAATTTAATAAATGAACTGAACCAATAAAGAAGAATATTTGTAGCTCAAGGTTGAAATGAAGGGTCCTTGGTGCTCTCTGAGCTTGGTTGTTATCTTGCAGCTGTTTCATTGCCCAAACTAGGTAATACCATCAGTGCTAGTAAAGAGTGAGGTTTGCTCTCAGTTTAGTGGCTTGCCCTGTTAGTGTTGGTAGCCTTAGGGGTTCTTTGGTTGAGCTGTTTACTGTTGACTATATTTCCTGTTTGGTAATTTGGCCTTTCTTAGTGAGGTCACTGAGAATTTTCTTGATTCAGTTGTCTAATTTTTATATTCTGTTAGTGTTTACTGGGATGTAAGTTTCTTTATCTTCTAGTATTTCGTTTGCTTTTTAGACATAAATAATATCCATAGATTATGCAAAAGAGACAATCAGCAAGCCAAAAAGGGAACAAAAAATCCTAAATACCTCTTCCCCAGCAATCAGCACCCAGATGAGCATAGATTAGCTTCAAGAATAACATCAGACCAGCAATCAAGTAAACAATACCCAAATCAAGAAACTGCCAGACAAGCCAACAGTAAACAGCCCAACCAAATAACCTCTAAGACCATCCCCACCAACATTGACAAGACAAGCCACTAGAATATAAACTGAGAGCAAACCCCACTCCTTACTACCACTGATGATGTTCCCTAGCTTGGGTAATGAAATGTCTGCAACCACCAAGCTCAGAGAATATCAAGGATCCCTCAATTAACCTCATTTTCAATGTCAACCAAAAAAATAATATTTTTTGTAAATTATTTAAGAAAAAAGTCATCCACTCTCAGCCCAACTCACCTCCCAGGGGTTGTTGTGAGGAAAATAAGAGGAAGATGTGTTGGATATGTTCACTGGCCAGAATTAATCATAAAAATAATACATTTGAGATACAAATTAATAAAATGAATAAATTCTTGACTTCTCACTGTATTTTAATATATATACTTGGGCCTTGAAATCCAGCCTTCTAAAATTGGTTGTTCAAATAGGGTCAGCCAGAATTGATGTAGCATGTCTTGCTGATATTCACAGTTTTCATAAACTGCCAATCTGTGGTAGGTGGGAAAACAGTGCAGAACAGAAGGATTTCTTAAATATGCAGAAATATTGTTTGTTTGATTTGGAAGCTTCTGAAAAGCTTGAGTGTAGATCATGCAAGATTTTCTACTTTTTAAAATTGCAATCTACTTCAGTTTTAGTTAACTATTTCAGTGTAAAAGGGGAAAGGGTATTTAATACTGCTCCTGTAATCCTTTTATTTGTGATGTTACTTGTAGTTCTTGACTTACGGTTATTTGTTTAATAACAGTTTAAAGCTATGAAAATGCTGGAAAAAAATGACGTGCAGCATCCTGGGGTCATGTGATTGCCATTTGCAACTTTCTCAGGAAGCTTTTGACAATGGGGGGAATCCAAATTTGCTTAATGATTGTAGCAAGAAAACTCGTAAAGTTGGGCACAACTAACTTAATGACTACATTATTTATAAACTGAAGTTGATTCCCAATTGTGGGAATTAAGTTGTGGATTACTTGTATACCCCATTAATACCACACCAAATATCCAATTACAGAAAGGGAGTCTATATTTTAAATACAATTTGCTTTCAGATACATACTACAAGGTGAATTTGGGGGCTCATGTCAGGAAGAGTCTTACATCAAAAATGACTAATGAGGTCTGTGTTTTAATAATCTGTTTCTATAGTGAGTAAGAGATCTGTGAATGAAGAGGTGTACCTTTGCAACTTTGTAGAGCAGGGATGTGTAATCTTTTAGTATAATATTCATGTTTAATTGAATCTAAGGAATTGAATCCCCACATACACACACATACACACCATTATAGTTAGTGCAGTTGGAATATTGCCAAATGCCATTAATTTGGATAATGAAGCAGCTGTATTATTTTCTTACAAAAGCATGGTATAACCCAATTAATGAATTTAGTTTTAATAGTAGCTATCCTTCAGTTTTTTTATGATAATCATTAACATTTTTAAAAATCTAGAAACTAACTTACTTACTTACTTACTTACTTACTTACTTACTTACTTACTTTATTTATTTATTTATTTATTTATTTATTTATTCATTCATTCATTCGACCTATATGCCGCCCCCTCTCCAAAAAGGACTCGGGGCGGCATATCATGCACACACATCATGCACAACACATTATAGCAAGACCAGATGGATAGGCAGGTACTGGCCAGTCAACACTGATAGTAGACAAGGACCAGAAGATACCATGGGTGATTGATGCAGCAATGCCAAATGAAACAACATCATGAAGAAGTATAAGATGCTGATGAAGTACTAGGTCCTAAAGGAGGAACTAGAGAGGATGTGGAAAGTACAGTGGTCTCAGTGGTAGTAAGAATACTTAGTCTGTGACTCCTAACATGGGAGAGTGGCTCCAACAGATCCCAGGAACAACATCAGAGCTCTATCCAAGAAGAACGCAGTGCTAGGAACATCTAAGATCCTGCACAGAACCTTCAATTTCTCAGGCCTCTAGTAGAGGACCCAAGATTGAGAAAGATATATATCACCCATAGGGATGAGAAGGGATTTATTTATATTTACATATTACTTGGGTCATGAAACTCTATTCTTTTGGATACCAAATTTCCTATGCTTGGAATAAATGATCAGATAAAACTTATCTATATTTTCTTTTAGTGACTTCATTAATAGTAGAGTAGAAGAATTTTAGATTTTAAAATCAGGTATTCTTCCCACAACAACAACAGACACTTTGAGAAATGGAGTAAGCTTGCTAAAGCTTGACTGGTTAATCTTAAGCATTCTGGTTCATATCTATGTAACTACAATATTTGAGTAAACATTAACTTGTATGTAGTTAATAGATTTCAAATTTGAAATAAGATGTCTAGGTAGATAGAGCATGTTGTTTACATCTACTGTTTTTAGAAGAAATCCTTTAAGAAGTTTAGAAATAATAATTTGTAAAGCATATTTTACATTTTGCAATCAAATGTATTTAACTAGTTTTCCTTCTCAAAAATCAGGAATGGGGAAACTATTCTGCCAAGGACTTCGTTCCTTGAGAATAGTCTTTTGGAGGTCCTGTGATGGGCAACATGAAACAAATGGGTGGAGTCAGCATTAAAAATAAATGGGAATGGGCACTTTTTCTTTGATCTCTTCCTTTTCTGAATACTTTTTCTTCCCAAAGAATGGGCTGAAGGAAAGGTAGAGCTAGCTTTGTAAGAGATGTACACTGGACTTTTGATTATTGTTTCAAAACTCAAGGCGGTGGACACACACAACAGTCCTTCCTCTTTTTTCCCCACAACAACAGTCTTGTGAGTTAAGTTGGGATGATAGTGACTGACCCACAATCACCTATCTGGTTTTCATGGCTAAGGCAAGACTTGAATTCACAGTTTCCTACTATCTAACCTGGTGCCTTAACCACTAGACTAGACTGGCTCTATATACATAGGTAAAGGTTCCCCTCGCACATACGTGCTAGTCGTTTCCCACTCTAGGGGGCGGTACTCATATCCGTTAGAAAGCCGAAGAGCCAGCGCTGTCCGAAGATGTCTCTGTGGTCATGTGGCCAGCATGACTAAACGCTGAAGACGCATGCTGTTACTTTCCCTCCAAAGTGGTCCCTAATTTTCTGCTTGCATTTTTACATGCTTTCGAACTGCTAGGTTTGCAGAAGCTGGGACAAGTATCGGGAGCTCACTTTATGTACATATGCATAATAGTAACCCCTTCATTATGCAATATTTAAAAAAAAGAGTAACAAAAGGAATTGAAGACAGGAGATAAGAGGAAAGGAAAGAAATTGACTAAAGCCAGTTTATATCAAACCTATTCGCTACAATTTTCTATGCTGTTCTGTCCTTGAAAACCATCCTTGCTTTGATCATGTCAATATGCCAATTCATACTTAGTCTTTTGTTCTTTAAACTTCTCAGTTCTCTTTTTGAAGATCACATTAACTCCATTGTGCCACTACTTTCAATTTCTTCCCCTTCATCTCATTTACTCCTTGCTGCTTAAATTTTGCCGTTAATGAGAGGCCATTTAAAGACTTCTCTTATATGAGAAGAATTGGTAAGGGCAGGGGGAGAGCAAATATTGGTATCAGAAACTACAACAGGGATTAAATGTGCCTAGTAAATATAAGTATGTATAGCCTCTCAAAGCACATTTCTAGTAATTACCAATTTTTTAAAAAAACAAATGATTAATCATTTCAATAATACATTTTTCTGATCATTGTTTCAGATTCTGATATATCTGTTTATAATTGATTGTGATTTCAAAGATGAAATGCTTTGTATAAGTTGTTTTATTTTAAGCTAAAAGAAAAGCATGCATAAGCATTGTTGCTGATTTTATTTAAATCAACTCCCTCCCAGTTCACTGATACACACAGTATTGTGTTTGTTTTAGAAGAATACATTTTTAAAACTGATATAGTCATTGTACCAGTTTTCTGTAATTGTCAATCTAATAATAGCTGATTCATTAAAATGATGTGCTTCCTTTCTCTTGTATTTTTACAGAATTTGATTTAAGCAGTTTCATCTAAGTGTTTAAGGCAGCAGGCTTGAAACCAGGAGATCATGAGTTCTAGTCCTGCCTTGGCAATGAAAGCCAACTAGGTGACTTGGGCTAATCAGCCCAAGTCATCTCACAGGGTTGTTGTTGGGAAAATATGGGGAAGGAATACCAGATACATTCACCACTTGTGTTTTTTTTATTAAAAAAATGATAAAGGCAAGATATAAGTAAAATAAATTTTAAAATTAGGAATTGGTGAATTGTTGCAATTAAGAGTACGTAGTTAAATGTTCTAAGAATAATGTTTATATTTATTGGTGATTGGAAATCCCTTATGGGTTTTTGCATAAAAATGAAAAGAAATGAACTTGTAATTTATGGTTTGATGATTAGACTGAATGGATTATAGAAAGAGGATGGTCATTATGTAACTTTAGAAAGCGAGGTTAAAATTAACTACTTATAATTGCTATGAAGAATATAGTGAGCCACATCTTTATATCTTTTTACATCTTTTTCCTTTTTAAAAAATGTTCTTTTTTAAATTGCACTTTTTTCTTTTTCTTTTCTTTTTGTTTTCCCTCTGTTTTAGTTTGTATTAGTTCTTATTGCTGTTAAAAATAAAATGCTTTTAAAAACTATATATTTAAATTTTTGTTTATTGCTTATTAGTAACTAATAAATTATATTTTAAAATGCAAACAATTATAAATACAAAGAATAGATCAGTTTACTAATTGTAATTTGGCCTGTTGATGCAGGAATGCTTCATCCAGTTTAATTTTGTAGAAGTTATATCCATTAAAGTTTTCATAACCAAACTTGACTTATAAGTAGCAAATATGCATGGATCATAACTTTCAATAGATGTGCTTAGAATAGAATTCTTTATTGGCCAAGTGTGATTGGACACACAAGGAATTTGTCTTGGTGCAAATGCTCTCAGTGTACATAAAAGAAAAGATACATTCATCAAGAGTCAAGAATCATAAGGTACAACACTTAATAATAGTCATAGACTTCCCTCATGGAAGCATTGGTACTTGCGTTACAATTTGAATTTTGTTAGCCATTCATTTGAGAGTTTTCATTTTGGACTTAAGAATCATTACTCTTCCATTTCAGATTGAATGGAAGTCTGATTCAACCCTTTAAGCTACTTCCATAGTATATTTTGTACAACTCTGATTCAGTAAAAAGTTTCCTGTCCTCTTCCAGATTTGTTTTACCTTTGAAAGAAAGAATTTCATGCATTGGAATTGCAGTCCAGAAGAGAACAATCTCTATTACTTTTTTATAGCACTGTCACGGTATAGTACAATTACAGTGACTTTTACCTATTCTTGAAATCTAATAGGTGCATTACAAGGTGCAGGATTTTGAATTTACAAAAGCACATAAGAAGTCATTATATTACTAGAGCAGCATCAGCATCAATTTCCTTTATGTAAATGTGTTTCTATTTCATATATCACTTAGAACCTGTATCAAGTTCCTTGCAATTGTGCTATGAGATTATAAACTGCTTTGTTAATAATGTACTTCATT
Organism: Naja naja; assembly: GCA_009733165.1. Lineage (NCBI taxonomy): Eukaryota > Metazoa > Chordata > Lepidosauria > Squamata > Elapidae > Naja > Naja naja. The sequence goes on along the minus strand of CM019148.1, from coordinate 85,439,431 downwards.
TGTGCAGGCAGAGGGAGAAGATAGCCTTAAAAAGATGCAGTTAATGGAACTTGCAATTCTGAATGGTACCTACCGAGACGCCAATATCAAATCACGTAAGTCCTATAATACTGTAGAACTTTCCATATGTGTACAAGAATTTAGTTCTTTATATGGCAAATGGAAGCTGACAAAATGTATTTTGGTTCTTTTTTGTCACTCACATGATATTATAGCCTTTTCAAATATCCTTGGTACTCAAAGAGTACATTTTGTATTTGCCCCATATATATTATCTTGCTCTCCAGAGCATGCCTACCTCTGTTCATATTTTTGTACTCCATAATGTAGTACATATTGTGCAAAGCTTGCTTTTGAAAGAAAAACGGTATTGCACATATTTTCTGGCATCTCTTGCTTTTTCTTAATTAAGTCTTCACTAAATATAGTCTTAATTGTGGTGATTTTTACAAAATAAATTCTCTCCCAAAGGTGCTTTTTTTCAAGAGGCAGCTGGACTGTTCGGTTTTTCTTCAGTTCCTCAGAGCTGAAAAAGCTTATTGGATGAGAAGCAAAACGTCTTCAAAGAAAAAATCTGAAAGTCCAGTTGCCCCTTGGAAAAAAAAAACCTTTTGGGACAATCATGACTTGAATGACTGAGAATCTCCATAGACAAAATAAATTCTGTTTAATTCAGACATGGGGCAGAGACTTGGCACCTTCAGGAAAGTAGTTCTCTTATATGTTAGGGTGAGATCGGACCGTATTCTATGTAGTATTTTGTTTTCCACTTTCCCCCATTTCTTTTGCTGCGAATACTGAGATCAGTCATATGATAGTAATGATGACTTTAGTTGATTCAGCATGTTTTCACAAATGCATGTATTCAGGGATATTTGAAAACTAAATGCTTTTCACTTGCTGACTGGATTATATTTTAGTCATGTTGAAACATTAACAGGCAAATCATTGCATTCTCCAATGAGCTGCTCAGAGCATCCAGAATTGGGAGGTGCTTCAGTCTCTTCCTAGTCACGCTGGGCTTAAAACTTTGAGGATGCTCCTCCTCCTTCTTCACAGGACTCCTTCTTAACATCCCCAGTTTTAGCTCAGCCTTCATAGGAACAGGCTGTGTTTCTCACCTTAGCCGAAATAGAAGCTAAAACATCAAACAAATTCCCAGGTTTGACTTTACTATCCTTCAGTTAACGAGGTCTTGCAATTCCCGACAGCTCTATTTAACACTCTTGACTGTCGGAGCTCACAAAACACTCTGCGGAGCGATAGCAGCGCTCCCAGAGCAGTTGGAGGCGGCTGCCTCTAAACTGCCAGCTCTTATCTTTCCGATCTTTTTCTCTAGCCTGAACGGCGAGCGCTCCGTGCTAGGCAGAGCGCACTACAAAACAAAACAAAAAACAAAAAGCAACAAGGCTTCGGTAGCTACAATTCTCCCGAGGAGCTAGGAAGGCAAATACAGAAAAAGGGCGCGAATCTCGCAACACGATGCCATTTCCAAGTTGCACAGTGCGCGTCTTTATTTCCTTAACGGAGGACCATGTGAGGTGTTCCCCCGCAGGTTTCCCTTCCTGGGGACCAGGGGTCTGATATTCCAACCTCTCGCTTGCTCTATCACCTCAATTCCTTTGGGGGTAGTGCCCAGTTTAAGTAGAAGCATCCAGAACTCAGCAACCAAGAGGCACAACATAGCTCCTGGCACCATTTTGAAGCTCGTCTAGCAGCGAGTGGTTTTTTCCCCATTAGGTTTCCCTTTCTGGGGACCAGGGGACCATTATAATTTCCAACCAAAGAATGGTCCTCAAGTTTATTTGCATCCATTCTTGCAAACAGTTAATCGAATATAAAAATAAAAAATAAAATAAAAAATAAAAAAATTTTAAAAAATCAAATTAAAATCAATCAATTGGCAACACAGTTTAAGAGGCGCAAGCATATTGATTAATCACCCACGGCCTCCAGGAAGCAGGCGCATAGGATCAACCTCATCTACTTTACAAACATTAGCCTCACTAACATGGCAGGTGGCCATAGCTCGAGGGCCCCCACTTCCAGAAAGGGAATGTCTGATGATGAGGGCCTCATTCCTGACCAACCGGTCTTTACGGGATTATTCCGCCCACAACTGTTCAGGTCCCTGTTGTTCAAGGCCAAGAACACTGCTCGCCTTGACACAGCGACCTCCTCTTTACAACCAGCAGCACCCCAAGATGACTCAGGAGACTTAATCTTCTCCCAACCCATCAATGAAGTGGACATAATTCTGGTCCCTCATATGTTTAAGGACTTAGTCCAGTGACAATGGGCCTCTGCTGCGTCTTATCCCGCGCCCACGTCATATGAGAAAAAAAATTATAATCTGGCCCCCGACTTTTCAAATGCTCTAAACACACCTGAAGTAGATGAACTGATTGTATCCTTGGCATCCTCCTCCTCCATTCCCACTGAGGCAGAGGAAGCCCTGAAACCAGAAGACAAAAAGGCAGAACTGGCCCTTCGCAGAGCTCACGTTTCAGACGCCTGGGCCATCAAAGCAGCTACAGCTGCTTCATTTGTTACTAGGTCCCCACTTCGATGGCTTCGACACCTCAGGGACACCATACCAGTTTCTAACATACGTGCACATCAGGACGTAGCCAAACTTATAGCGGTAGCAGAGTTTTCGGCAGATGCTACGTTCAATGCTGTAAAGTTCTCTTCCAGAGCCATCGCATCTCAGGTGTCAGCAGGGAGATTGCTATGGCTCCGGCATTGGCAAGCTGACACCAAACACAAGTGCAAGCTTGCATCAGGCCCTATATCGGGTGAAAAATTGTTTGGTAGTGTCCTTGATCCGCTCTTGATAAAAACTTGGTCTAAGAAGAAGATTCTCCGTTCCCTTTTTCAAAAGTCCGACAATAAATCTCCCCAACCATTTCAGAGAAGTTCCTTTCGACCCTTTTACCAGGGTCCCAACTATCCTCATTTCCAGAGCACATCAGGTTATAGACAAGGGCAACAGCAGGACAGATTTGATGCTTCAGACAGGTATAGAAGGGGAGGACAAAACAAGAGGCAGCCCAGGGGTGCAGGAAATAGGTCCTTTCGCCACCCCAGATAACAAATAGGGCAAGGCTGCCATTGGGGGGGCGTCTAAAATTATTCGCCGACAAGTGGGATGCCTCCACGTCTGATGCTTGGGTCAGGAACACTTTTAGATTTGGCTTGGCTTTGGAGTTCCACTCCAACCCCCCAGACTTTTTTATGAGATGTCCACAATCCAGGGACCCCGAAAGGAGATCCCTTATGGAGACCGCTATCACTCATCTCCTACAGATACAAGCTATTCAACCAGTTCCTCTGGAACAACAAGGTCGGGGATTTTATTCTCATCTGTTTGTGGTTCCTAAAAGTTCGGGGGGGTTGAGGGCAATTCTAGACCTAAAATGTCTCAATCGATACCTAATATACCGTAAATTCAAAATGACAACCCTCCAATCCATCCTGCTCAGCATCAGACGGGGCGACGTTTTAACATCTATTGATCTCACTCAGGCGTATTTGCACATTCCAATCAGGCCACCCCACACTAAATTCCTTAAATTTTGTTATGATAATCATCACTATGAATATGTCGCTCTCCCCTTCGGCCTGGTTTCAGCTCCCAGGACCTTCACCAAGGTTCTGGCAGCTCTGGCCGCTTTCCTCAGAGATATGCCCATCCGATTACAATGTTATCTTGATGACATTTTACTCTTGTCATCATCCACTAGACAGGCCAACATAGATACCCAACTGACAGTAAGGACCCTGCAACAGCATGGGTTCTCCATTAATTGGACAAAAAGCCACTTATCCCCATCAACTAGATTGATTCATTTAGGGGCTGTCTTGGACACAGAACAGGGCAAGGTCTTCCTCTTTCCAGAGAGGTAGAAAGTATTAGATGATTATCACAGGAGATCAGGACCCTAAGAAAGATACCTCTAGCCCTCCTATCTCAACTATTAGGAAAGTTGATTTCCTGCATTTCCATCATCCCTTGGGCCCGATTCCACTCCAGACCTCTGCAGTGGTTCATGCTACCGCACCAGCGTTCCGGCAGAGCCAACTCTACATTACGAGTCACAGTACCACTGAATGTCCTGAGATCACTTCACTGGTGGACAGTGCCCTCAATCAACAAGGGTTGTCTTTTCAGAGATCCAGACAGATTGACTGTCACCACAGATGCCAGCCTATCCGGATGGGGGACTCACTACCAATACCACACGGCTAAGCAGGGCCACAGTCGACCAATCAGAATGGCGCCTGCACCCGTCGATCTTTCAGGAAGCAGTGCAGAGGTTTGGCCAACCCATCAACACCCAGCTACCGCGGTTTATTTCGCAATACCCATCTCGGGGCAGAGGACATAAATGCCCTCTGCTGTTGCTGGACCCCTGGACTGCTATACACGTTTCCACCCCTCCCAGTGATCCCCAAGCTGATCCAGAAGCTCCTGGAGGAAAGGGCAGAAATATTGTTAGTGGCCCCTTTTTGGCCTCGGCGGACGTGGTTCGCAGACCTGAGGGACCTGTCAACAGAACCACCATGGAGGATCCCAGCGTTGATCGTCTCGCTGTCCCAGGGGCCAGTTTTACAGACCCGCAATGGCTCAACCTAGCCATATGGAAATTGAGCGGCGACGTCTGAGGGGCGAAAACATCTCTAACCAGGTCATATATACCATACAGGCGGCCAGATGTCCTTCGACGAACCGTATCTACGAGGCAACCTGGTCTGTCTTCTACTGTTGGTGTATGAGGTCTCAGATCGACCCCACTTCCCCATCAGTAGCTCAACTATTGGACTTTTTACATGAGGGCCTGAACAAGGGTCTATCACCGAATACCCTGCGGAGACAGGTGGCGACCCTAGCTTCGGTCATATCTTGGGGGGATCTCACCTCCATTTCCCATCACCCCCGCATTCACAGTTTTCTCTGTGGCATTAGGGATTTGAGGCCACCAGTAGTACACCGTTACCCAACTTGGGACCTCAACAAGGTTCTAACAGCACTTACTACAGGTCCCTTTGAACCCCTAAGGACCACAATCCTCCATTTTCTAACCTATAAAGTCATCTTCTTAATTGCAATCACATTGGCACGACGAATTTCTGAACTGGCAGCCTTATCTGTACGAAACGATCTCTGTATCTTCCATTCAGACAGAGTTGTCTTTAGGCCAGACCCAACTTTTACCCCGAAAATCAATTCGGCTTTCCACAGAGCTCAAGAGCTAGTGCTCCCAAATTTTTGTCCTGTTCCATCTCACAGACTCGAACGCCAGTGGCACCGTTTGGATGTAAGAAGGGCTCTACACATATACCTAGATCGCATGGCACCCTTTAGGAAAACTGAGGCCCTCTTCGTGTCCTTTCAACCTAACTCTCTGGTGTGCAGAGCTTCCTCTTCTACCTTAGGACGATGGCTAAAGGCCACAATTGCTAAATCATATGACTCCCACTCATTACCGGTACCCCACGGTACCCCTACTAGGAGTGCAGCAACCTCAGCAGCATGGGCCACGCAGGCCACAATAGACAAGATTTGTCGAGCAGCAACCTGGACCTCACCTTCGCCATTTATTAGAAATTACAAAATTGATGTCTTTGCATCCGCTGAAGCTTCATTTGGTAGGAGGGTCTTGCAACGAGTTTATTCGGACTCAGAGAGGACTTCCAACCAGATGGAGTCCCTCCCTTAGGACAGTGCCAAGCTTTGGTATGTCCCAATCCTGGATGCTCTGAGCAGCTCATTGGAGAAAGGGCATTGGTGCTTACCTGATACACCCGTTCTCGGTGAGCTGTGAAGAGCATCCAGCCCCACCCCTTTTTTCCATCTGGTGGGGATCTATTCCAGCCAAGGGTCTTAGCTAGGTTGATACATGGAGGGTACCATCAACCTTGGTTTCGCAAAACTGGGGATGTTAAGGAGGAGTCCCGTGGTGGAGGAGGAGTGTCCTCAAAGTTTTAAGCCCAGCCTGACTAGGAAGAGACTGAAGCACCTCCCAATCCTGGATGCTCTTCGCAGCTCACCGAGAACGGGCGTATCAGGTAAGCACCAACGCCTTTCTGAGAATAAGAACCACTAATAGATAATAGGAAATTGTACTTCACATCAATGCTCTTTCATATTCAATGAATCAGAAAACTAATAGAAATACAAAGTTTTCTGGTGTATGATGGGGCCTACCACAACATTTGGTCCAAACTGTTCCTATGATAGATTCATTTACTAATATACATATGTAAGGAACTTGTAGTAGAAAGACTGAAGATCCCTTGTATGGCAGAATAAGGCTGAATTTGATTCAGAACTCTGGCAGTGCTATGGGAAGTTATTCTTTTGGATTTCATTCATCCATCATTTTATATAAGCCAGTATTTTATAAATTTGCAGAAAACCTAACTAAACATACCTAATACTCATAGCTTCCTGTGCAAATGACCGTGTGAAAAATTCAGCATATATTTTACACTGTTAACAAATACTTAACAGTCCTTTCAAAAGTCCAGAGATACATTTGTCCAATATCACTACCAATAAATCTAAACAAAGTCAAAATAAGAATTCTTTTTTATTATGCTGCAGCACTCCATTTGGACTCATGGCATTAAAATCCACTATCCAAACATTAGTTAAAATAAAAGATAAATACACTAAAAGCAATACTCATTTGAAATATTCCTTACTTCATTGAGTAAATTTGTATGGACTTTCAGCTGCAGAGCTTTAAAATGGATTTGTACCTGCAGTATAAAGTGATCTTGCATTAAGTTTTGAAATTATTGAGTTTACAATAGTGTGGGTTTGCTTAAAGTTTAGCCATGTAATCTGATACCTATTTCAGCATCTGATTCCAGATTCTTTACTTTTTCGTTAAAGAATGTTTTACAGCTTTGAGAGATTATTCTTTCTTATAAAATAAAAATTTGTAGTATAGTATAAGTTTTCTTTTTTAACATTATGTTTTGGATAGTATGATTTTTTAGCAGCTATGAAGATAGCTGAATCACTGTTAATATTTAGTGTTTATCTGAATTTTATTTTTAGTTATTTTCTCCAAGTCTATAAGTTGCACTGTAATATTCTCATTAATGGTCTCCAACTTCAGTAATATAGTACATTCAAACCACATCCCAGTAAATTTTTCTCACGTTCCTGATACCCATTAGGAAAACACTGTGTTAGCATTTCTAAAACTTTGATGCACAGATTAGTTCATACTTGGTCTTGACCACTGACAATCACTTCTGTTTCCTGTTGTGCCCCAATGCTTTTGTTTTGAAAGTAATTTACTGGTCCACATATGATGATTTTGACATGTTTGTAGAGGTCACTTTGTTATGTTATGCTCCAGGGCAAGTACTTGATATCTCATAGGTTCAAGAAGTAATCTTGTCATGCCTTAAGCAACTTTGCTGTTAGGTATAGAGATATTTCCTAAATTTATCATAAGGTACCACCATTTTCTAGTATAACAGCCCTAGGATTTAATTTACATCATGATGCTAGGAGATGCCTGAGTATTTTAAAAAACTACAAATTAATAAGTGTATGAGTCTTATAAAAAGAATACTGGCAACTTAGAAACCTTGTTACCAGGTTATGTTGCCCTGAGAAAGAATGATTCTCTGAAGCCTGCCTTTTTGTGATGAATTGGCTACACACTTCAGTGTCTCATAACTTCTATTGTTATTTACAGTTCTTTTAAACTGTGTCAGAAAAATATAACCAAAGAGCTTTAAGACGGAGATACATCCCCCTCTTCTTTACACACGCTCCTTGTGAATTGCTAGGAATGGATTTGTAAAAAAATCAACATTACAAGTGATATTAGTGAAACACACTGGAATAGAAAACAATGGAATCTGTCAGAACATTTTTTATAGAAAGACAGGAATAAATGACCCATAACATGACCAGCAGGCTATTTATTTGCTTTTGTTAAACTACAGCTCAGAATTTTGCTCTTTCTTTACCTTCAGAATTGATTCAGTATCTATTCGTTGCTGATCAGTCAGTAGTTTTAATGGTTCAGCTTTCTCTTAAATTTCAAAAATTAAATAGTGCTACCTGAACATACCACAATTGCTTTTTAAGTGGTAATTTAAATATATTGTAAAACATATACTTAATAGTATTTCACTCTGTTTTGATAAACTATTAATGTAAACATATATTAACATAAATGCTCATCTTTACTTTCAGTTTATTGTATTTTAGTTTTTTATATTGCCATCCTGTCTCTCAACAGAAAAAAGTTACAGAATTGTTTTCTAGTTATATTAGATAGGGGGAAATGTGGCAAACGTTTTCTGTATCCTTGTCACCACATGTCCTGTGATGGTTCAGAAAATGGACAGGAGATGCAAACAAATGTTGATACTGTATTTGCTCACTTAATAGAATGTTTACTGGTTAAGTTGCAACTGAAATATGTTACATTGTATATTTAAGTTTCACTTAATTTATGTGGATATAAAAATCTCACTATTTTTAATATTCCACATGCAATTACAACAGTATTTTCTTTGTTTCCTGCATGCCTCTCAGTCTCATGCAGTCTTGAAGGCATAGGTAATGAAAAATACGTGATCTACATTGAGCTTTTGTGCTGTGCGTTACCTGTTTTAGAAATATATTCTGCCATTTTAAATTGACTTTTATTTTGCATGTTCATTCTTAATCACACTGGGGAATGGAAAGCTGTTGCTTTTGAATGGTGTGCTTTGGCACTGTGTGATCAATGCATGTACTAATGATTTCCTTTTATTTTTCTTCTTTCCTACTTTTCCACTTTCCCCATCTTTTCATGTTTTGCACTACTGTCTCCATACTTTCTTCTGAATTTCTTTGCTTACTGTAGCAGCCCTTGCCTTTTCTCTTGCAGCAACAGCCCAGGCTCCAAGGATTATCACAGGGCCTGCGCCTGTTCTCCCACCAGCTGCCCTGCGTACCCCTACGCCAGCTGGCCCTACCATAATGCCTTTGATCAGACAAATACAGACCGCTGTCATGCCAAATGGAACTCCTCACCCAACTGCTGCAATAGTTCCCCCAGGACCTGAAGCTGGTTTAATTTACACACCTTACGAATATCCCTACACACTGGCACCTGCTACATCAATTCTTGAGTATCCTATTGAACCCAGTGGGGTATTAGGTAAGTTTCTCCAAGACAGTTTAACTGAATACTATAGGTAGCATTGCTTGTGCCCCATTATGTTTGGGAAGATTCTGAAAGCATTTTTGTTTTACTGTCAATGAAATGTGCTTCCCTTTTTAAAACAAGTGTGTCCCCACATAATAAGGATACTGGATTTGAAAAATTACTTGTTTCTCTCTCTGTAGAGGAGATCAGGAAATTGAAATACCTGATATTCTTAATGCTTTGGTTCCTTAGTTTTCAGCATGAAGACTTTATTTTAGTAGAAGACATTAGTGTTAATTTGATATTGCTGTTTTTGTTCATATCACATTTTTTACTTTTTTCCTTTGTTCCTATATTAAATGTATATAATGAATTATGTTGTTTTATGTCATTTTTAATGCTTGACTGAAAAGTAGTTACTGCTGGTGATTATATTCAGGAGCAAAAATATACTCCAAGTAAAACACATATAAAATCTCATTTACTTCAGTTTGATAAATTAGTTGCAACCTACTATCCGTTTATGTGAACACATGCCTGATTGAACTATATACAATATATTGCTGAATATATAAGTTATCTACCTAGGTTACTCTTCCATTGAAATCCATGGGACAGCTTAACCATTGGCTTTTTGGATCCCCAGACATTTGAAGCCGTGAATCAATTATTTAGTTCCCTATCTTTATTTTTTTAACCTAAAATTCTAAGCCTGATTGCAAACAATACATTTCATGCCTACATCCATACTTTCCCTTTTCTCTAGGATTGAGAAAATAGCATAGTTATTTTATATTTCACTGTATTTAAAAGTGCTTTTGTAATACCAATTCTTCTACTGTAATTTACAACATACTTCTTTTTACATAAAATAGCTGTTATTTTGAAATAATTACATTTAACAATAGTGTTAAGATTGGGCAATTGTATATTATCTGCTAGTTCACATTTTCATTTCCTTTGTGAGTTTTTCAAGATAATAATATTTTCAGGAACACTAGCTTGATATTTATAATCACCAATAAAGAATAACATGAATGTAGCATTCCCATAGATATTCATAATATACCATCATATATAATTAACTATGCAATTAATTTATGTTAATTAAGTTTTAGTACTAGACTGTTGGAGCTATGCATATTTGGGATTTTTTAAATAATAGAACATAATCCTATATTTTTTATTATAAAATTTTTAATTTTTTTAAAAAAGTTATTGCTTCTGTTTAAAATGTTTTTATGCTGTCATTTTAGATATTTATATCACCTATCATAACTTAAATATAATAACATAGTTTTATACGTAGTATTAGTTTATGGCTAATTTTCAGCTAAGTTCACCCTTACTAAAAAATTACTAATTAATGTTTACAATTGTGTGTAAATATTCATTTTAATTTTGATTCTATTACATATGTGATGAAGTAAATAGTAATCAAATCTGAAATAGGTGATATAATACATTTTATGAATATAGAGATTATAATAGTTTCTTACAACACAATATCAGAGTCAAGACTATGCTCCCAATGTGGAGAACTGATCACTAAAATAAATGCCATATATTACTTCCTGCTGTATTGTGAAAATTAAGTATTAAGTATGTGCTAATAAACATTGACTCTAAAATACTAGGTGTTAAAACTATTACTATGGAAATATGTAAAATATGCATCTTTATTTTTAGTGATGAATGCCAGCAAGGCTGTGCAAATTATTTGAAAGGTTTTCTTTTCATTGCGTAAGAACTTTATCTATTCTAATTGTTAAAGCAGCTGCATCTTTTTTTAAAAAAATCATAAGCTGTTCTCAGCTATTTTTGCATGCATGTGCATGCCCATGTTCATTCCCCTCCCAGTGAGCCCACTTTAATTGTTTGAGAACTTGTGCTTGGTATGTGCCCCTTCCCCATTGTTAAAAAAGAAAAAAACTACTTCAAACAAATTGTAAAGCCCTAATTTACTAATATTTTTGGCAAAATATAAGGATTCAAAAAGAAAAGCAATTTAGGGAAAATGTATAAATGATTCAGGGAAGATTAGGAAATAAATTTATGGGAAGGATTGACAGTAGCATCAAATCTTAGTTGACTAATATTTAATTCCCTTTTATCTTTAGGTATGGCTTTCCCAACGAAAGGCTAAGAATTCAAGAATGGTCTTAACTGAACCTCATCAGAGCTGACTTTTAACAAATGTTTAGTTTTCAGCAGCCTTGAAAAAAATGTAGCCTAGCAGTCAGTGACTTACTTGCACTTTTTTGCACATAGAAATAAAAATGCTATTAATTTGATGTAGCCTGTGCTATGGCAAGGTAGCTGTGATTTATGAGTGTATGGTAGTATACTGACTGCTATGTATTCTGTACTATTTGCTTTACTAATCACCTAATTCATTGCAGTTCACAGTTATTGACTTAGTTTTTAAAACAGTCTGTAGGCTTGAGGAATTGTGTTATAAATTTTTTTAAAAATGGTAAAAACTGGAAGTTGTTTAAAAATTAGTAAAGAACCTTCAGTATTAAAAATGGCATTATTTAAGATAGTCCTGCTGCAAGGAAGGCACTTCAGTGAATATGTGACTAGTAAAGCTCAATTGTGTTTGGGTCTAGTAGATTTCATGAAATACTGTAATCAAGTTTGTAAATGAATGGATAATGCAGGTTAAGGCCTGGATGTTTAAAATAAATGCAATATTAATCTGCACAGATATAATTCATATATTAAGGTTAAAATTTGAAACTACTGTGCCTTAACGTGTTGCTTTCTTTAAATAGTATTTTAAGAAAGTGATCATTTAAAATTCATTTTAATAAGCCTGCTGTTAATGTTTTATCAAATGTTTTCTAACTGTCTTGGTAATTGCAATTTAACTAGGTGCGGTGGCTACTAAAGTTCGAAGGCACGATATGCGTGTCCATCCTTACCAAAGGATTGTGACCGCAGACAGAGGTTAGTTTAGTTCTGCAGTTCTTGCTTATAAGAAATGCTTTGAGTGTACATGAAAATTTGCAACACCACAACTGGTTAATCACATTCTATTTTGACTTTTTATTGATGTTTATATTAAATTGAAGTGAACATAACACTTTTCTGGCAATTTAAAACTACTGTACCCTTTCTATCAAAAATCTACACACACACACACACACACACTTCAGTGTATTGAGTATACAAAGTTATAACTTCCTTTGTGAGCGCTATGTTTTAATTCAAGTAGGCGTCATTTTATTTTTGGGTCAGTATTTGATTTTCCTATGGGACTCTTAAATAATTTGAGATATATCAAATTGGTGTTGCAAAATAAAATGAATGGATGAGTGCTTAAATAAGGTAGAAGTAAGTGCTATATGTACTTTTTCAGGAGAAAACTGAAGATTCATTTCTTCTCTGCTGACAAGCTGTATCATTTGCCCTAAAATCTCTGCATTTAACAAGGAGAGTAAAAGTGATATATCTCAAGTTTGAGTGTGTTTTCCTAGCTTCTAGGATTTAAAAAAATGCATTTGCAACTAAAATTCTTTTTTTGAACTTATACCTTGAGTTTTTTGGTAGGCAAAGCAAAAAACATGCTTGGCTTGGTTATTGAAGGGAAAATAAATCTTCATTTTCTCCTTTATATCATGCAATTTACATTCCTTGTAAATTTATAGGCTTTTGAATGATATCCTTTTCTTGTGAGAAATGACTTCTCGGTTTATTGACATTGAATTTACTACTGAAAGCAGTGTGACAGTTTAGGAACATTTGTTTCACTGTAGTATTGTTTTGGTTTCTGAATTTGGCAACTCAGTTGTGATATCAATATACCTTCCTTAGTTGGCAGAGGTATCCTGAGGTTGCATTGTCTAAAGTGCAAATGAGATTAGAATGCAAAATTTTAATTCTTGGAGTACATTTGTAACATTGCACTAGAATAAATTCAGATAAGAATCAATTTTATGCAAAATGATATTTCAAATTCTAAATAAATACCAGTGTCTTTATTTATAACTTTTAACCAGTTCTTGAGTGCATACCATAGGAGCTCATTGTTAGAAACATTCCAAACCAGATTGGTACTTTCTGCAACATTTCAGAAATGCCACATTGTATTTTCAAAATATTTTCTTTTCTGAAAAAAAACCCCACTGTTTGTATTGAATCACCATTATGAATGTTCACTTCCGTGAAAAATACCTTTTGTACATATAATGAGGGAGCAAGATCATGCATTCCTACTTCCATTCTTCTTGGATGCCACATGTGAGTGTTGTTGAATGTGAAAAAAATTGTGCTATAAACCCACTTTACTTGATTCTCCTCTTTTGCAAATTATGGTCGCATGTGGATATCTAAAGATAAAGGAATCAGGACATTTATATCAAGTGGAATGGGAAGAAAAATCACATCTCACTGCTTGAGAGAATTGCACTGGATAGTTATTAGGCCAGAGAATCAACTAGCTTTTAATATTTTGTATCTAGAAGTCTTTGATGTTTGGGTGGTAGTTCAGTTCGTGACTGAATTTTTAATTGTATCTAGAGTTGGCAGTTATTAGAAACAATGTTTTGTAGATTTGGGGGTGATTCGTTAAAACTAATTTGCAGACATTGTATTAAAATTTTTATTTTTATTTTGGTAATATTTGAGAGCACGTAGCATACACTTTAGTAGTAGAATGTTCCAAAGTACATCTTAGTTATAATTACCATTGTATAGACTATGGTGACCTTTTTTTCTCACTAAAAATTGGTTTTACTAATGTTGGAATATGATTCAGATACACATAACATTAGTGAACATGATGAATAATTCCAGATTCTATCAAACTCTGAGGTGGCTTTGTTTATTCATTTTGAATTGTGGACAATAGTGTAATAGAGTAGAATACTATACTGGTTTTTGTCATTAATACGTTTTTATTTATATCACTTGGTTCCCCATTCAAGTTTAATTTGTTTTGTGCAACCAAGTTGAAAATTCCATTGTACTAACATAACTGAATGCTCTAGAGCTTCACATATGTCTGAATAATTGTCCAGTTCAATATGCGTTAAAATTCAATGTCAGTAAACCGAATCACTTTCTGTTCATAAGAAAAACTATGAGGAGTTAACTGAAGCTAGCATATGCATTAATTTGATCTTTGGTTAACAGAGGTTTTAAAAGAAGTATCCCATTGTCTGATTAAATATTTCATTCTTAATACTGGCTTATATGTAAGCATTGTGTTTAAAGCAAGAGCTCCCAACTTTTCAGATTTCATTTCTTTTGAGAATTAAAGAGATCACATAATTTATCCTAAGCCCCGCCATATAAATAATATAAAACTGAATTTATGTAACAGAGAGACTGACTGATTTAATTGTAATAAACTGTAATGGTGTTGCACACTTGACAAACCTGTGTGTACTGTAGATGGTCAGGGACTTGGCAGAGGATGTATCACAGGTGTACTGGTATCTTACGATAGCTTGCATTGATTTAAATACACAAGAAATGGCAGTGCTGAAACTATAACAGTAAAGTGTTTTTCTCAAAGCCAATTTTCATATAGTTTATATCTACAAATTGTAATACCATATTAATTAAAATTGTAGTAAGTACCAAGAACGCTTTAAGATTCTGGATATCTAATACACATTTTTATAGTGGCAAGATAATGCCACATTAAATATTTATTAATTTTAAGGTGGTTTTTTTACAATATTTTTAACTTAAAACCCCACTTCTCAGCATTTAAAAAAAAATCAGGGAAAATAAGGTATCATTTAAGTTACAACAGTAATGGTTTTAGAGTTCATGAACTGTAGCCTAAATGATAGGCCATAGAAATAATATAAAGCCAACCCAAGATGTACGGCCTTTAAAAATGTGCTATCTGTGAACATTGCACCTACTGAATTCATTTTTAAAAATGGCACAACTCTGACTTTGCACTGAACACCTTTCTCACTTTCATCTCCTCTGCTTTAGTCAATGGCAACAGTACAAATATTCTTATCAAACCTCAGAATTTATTAGAGATAATAAAGCTGTTGAATGAGTCTTAAAATTTGTACTACTGTAAAGTGGACCAAGTTGTTGAAGGAGAATGAGAAAGAGAATAATTAAAGAAGAAACAGCTCAAGAAAAATGGGAGTGATAACTTTCCACTTGAGAACTTTTTGTATGTTTTATTGTAATATTTGTGTGTTTTGGAAAAGAAAATAGTATTTACAGGTGGCTTCTTTTAAAATATAAAAATATAAAGCAGGAATGTATATGAAATGTCAAATTTTATTGTATTTGCAAAGTATTAGCTTTGAAAAAAGAGCTGTTTGTAGTTTTTAAAATGCCTTATTAGTATCAATTAGATTTCCTATATTTTTGATGTAACTAGAGCATTTTAAATATAGAATTTTAAATGGCAGGACTTTTACAGTGTTTACATACAAGTGCATTTTCTTAGTGTCCTATATGTGTAAGATAGAGGTGTTTTTTTTTAAAGGAAAAAGCTCTCTAGAACATTTGAGCTTTTCCTGTTTCCCATGAACGATGCCTACTCTTTTAGACTTCAATTTAGTATTGCTTTGTATCATGAAGCCAAGAAGTTCAGTGTTGATTGTAAATAGAATCATTGAAAAGCAATAAAATTTATTGAACAAAAAACTTGTTTGGCTGATAGTTTGTGAAATCAAATGTCAACAAATCAAATTTCTTAGATTCATTTCAATTAACAGTCAGTTATTAATAATCACATTCATCATTACTAGTTGCTTTGATTGCTTGCACATGGGAGAATACTAATGCTTAATAGCAGTCAGATACTGATATGGTGCACTGACTGTTCTCAATTCTTTTATCAAGTTTCAGAAATTGTTCATCATTTGTTTTGTTTTGTTTTGTTTTTTTCTTTCATTGACTGCTACTAACCATTAGTTATATTTTTATTTCTATTTTTCCTTGTTAACCAGTTTTGTGGGGACTGGGCTTCTCCTTCATATGTTCAAATCATGATACTAGGCTGTCATGATTTTTATTGCATTCTGTAGATGGTGTCAAGCAGTATGTCAGAATTAAACATGCTTGTTTTTATTAGTTGTGATTAGTTTTCATGTTGTCATTAAGCCGTCACTAGCTGAAACTAATCTCTTCTCTATCTTTCTTTCTTTTTTGTTCTTTTTTGTTTTTTGTTTTTGTTTTTGTTTTGTTTCTAACCACCCAGCCGCCACCGGCAACTAACCTATGACCTTCTGACCTCTGAACTCTTCACCCAATGATGACCTGACCATGCCTGCCTGCTGATCAGTTAACTGGTAATCGCCTTTGCTTGTCTGTCTTCAGTGCAGCGAGCTGAGGCATTTGTCCGTTCGTCTTACCATCTAACAAAAAGACAAAGAATTTGTTGTCCTCCAACTCAGCTTTTTTTCCCTGTTTGGGTGAAAGTGGTTCTAGAACCTGCACTGAATAGTAGTAAAGCAATAAGGTCCAATTCATCCTTCCGCACTGATCATCTTTTAGTGTCCCACCCTAAAAATGGTAAGAAGGGCCTCATTTTAGAGATGGAAGCAGATGTCCCTTAACTCCCTGATGTCAGAGGCAGTTACTGTGAGACTTCTAGGAATCTTTCTCTTCTCATAAAGAAGTCAAAGCTCTCTTTGAATGTACTGTGTGATGATGCATCATGCATGAACCTTTGGTCAGGGATATCATTGGTGAAGGGATTCCTAAAAGTATTCAAAATTTGACTTGCAGTGTAATCACTACCAATGCCCTCAAAGGGCAGAAGATGCAGCCTTTTTTATATTACCTGCCAAATTGGGTGTTTTTAAGAAAAAAAAAGTGCCATGAATAGGTTACTGAATTTTTGAACCACATCAATGCATTAAAAGACAGCAACCCTATCGAAGCTAACGCTGAGATACAATTCTTTTACTATACATCAACTTCCTTTTAAAAATTACATGAGTACAAGGTACATGCATTATGTGTCACATTACTGGGCAAACTGTTCAAATATTTTTTTAAACCTCCCTGTATAAATTCATAAGGATATAAAAGCCATGCTTGCCTATTTGCTGTATACATGTAATGAAATTGTAGATAAAGTGTAGTGCATTGAAACAAATTGAAAAAAAGTAGATACTTTTACTATACAAGGGTGCTGGTGCAGAAGAAATATATATTTTTGGAAATGTAGCATTTTATACTTTCAAGTGTTATAAAAAAGAAAAAAGAACAAAGAAACCCTTTATTTCATTAAATGATTTTTTCTGGTGGTTGTCGAGAAACAAAAGACCAAAAGAGCCTTTTTGTCTTTCTTTTTTTATTTTTTAAGTATTGGAATAAGTATAAAGAAAAGAAAGTGCCTTATTTTCTTCATGGTCATTTAGTCAGGTGTGTCATATAATCAGCTCCTCCCTAAGACAGCAAGTTAATGCATGCCACTCAGTCCGCCCAGTATGTGAAAAGAAGCTGTGAGGAAAGACAAATGAGTTGACTATTAAAATTACCTGGTTTTTGCCACAGCATGATGCAACCTTGCCAGATCCCAAACTGTGAAATAGAATTGTTCCACCAACAGCCAACCGCAATATTTTTGTAACACGTTCCCTCTTCAATTGTAGACAATATATTTTTATAATACTTGCTCAGCCTTAAACCAAAGGGTTCTACGATGCAGTTTCATTCTAAATCAAATTATAAGATTACAGTAGTTATAGAGTAGCAAGTGTTTGGGTTTTTTATTATGATTTAGAGATTAGTTATCTTTTTTTTTCCTGATTGAACTAGATGCAGGAAAGTACAAGAGAACTTAAACTTGCTCCCATATAATTTCGTCCATGACTAAACCAAACATTAAGATTGAGCATGTTATAAGTTCTGGATGTTTTAGCTATAATGCCAAGTGCGTATGAATTTACATAATTTTTCATGAAACTTCTACTTGAGGAATGTTAACTACTGGTTGCGCTTTCCTTTAAAGGAGGAAAATCCAGCTGTGGTTCAGTTTGAATTTTTAAAAGAAGTTTGTGTGGCTGAATTAGTATTAATTAACACTAGTGTTTATAAACACTTTACGCACAAAAGTGGAGTGTAAAATTAATGAGCAAGTATCAACATGGTCACGGCTTTGAAGCAAATTGGCAAAGATCAGGTGATACCTTGCCCTTTACATTGTGTCAGCTTATTCTCCTAAAAACCTTCACAGTTTCCAAATCAAAGGTCAATAGTAAGTTAGATAAAGAGGGCTTATTTTTTAAGCATCTGCATGGTGACTTTATCAACATTGTGTCTCACCTGGAAACAAGTATCAGTTTATTTACTATGCAATAAACATTCATCTTTTTGTACGCAGCTAGCTTTCCTTTTATTCTGCCACTGGCTTTGTCTTCCTGTTACATAACATTTTTGTTGTTTTTTATTTGGTTTTACTTTTGGTATATGCTGTGCCATTTTGATTTTTGTTTGGTTGAATAAACTTGCGACACTCAAACATTTTGAAGAGAGGAATGCTATAACGTTACCAGTATTTGATCCAGTTTCATCTCAACTGTGATAAACCTGGACATTTTTAGATGCTGATCAGAGGTCTCTTCTTGGGAGAAGTATGACTTCTAAAAGTAATGTTTGTTCTGAAAAAAAGTTTTAAAACTTGGTTGATAACATTTTGGATCAACTTAAAGCATGACTTTTGAATCTCTGAATGCCTTGGTTCTCAGTATTATCATCCTTTATTGAATTTTTCTTTCTTAAAATATGTAGTTTAAGTCTTTTTTCTGACAGTATTATGTAATTTTTAGAGTGGGTATATGGGAGTGTCGCTTGTATGTAACCGTACAGATGACATGTATTTGTCTATTCTTTTATCTTAGTTTGATGCTATGTATGTAACATAACCAACCTATTGCCTATGAGAAACATGTAAGATAATGTATTTACAGCCATTGTTACAAGTTTATAATGTATTTTTCTATCTTGTTTTATATGTATGTTCTATAACATTCAGAATAATTTTTCCTGATTGAGAAAAGGATACAAAAATGCAAAACCCACAATTTTGATAACTGAAAATTGCTAATTGTTTTGCAGTACTTTATTATTATATTGGGAGTGTTGTCTTTCTTAGGCTTTTAGTTAGCTACTGGACTAAATACATTAAACATATTTGGGTTTTAGTTGGGTTTTTACATAGCTTGCATTTTAATTCTTTGGTTCTTTGCTGTTTCTATTAACCCATAGCATTATTTTAATAAATGTTATAATACCAACCTACTAACTTTGGACTATGTCAGTTTATTAACCATTACATGTTTAATTGAATAAACAAGGAAGGACAGAAGAATGTAAGTTATGAGTTCTTGGACTAACCCTGAAGAAGTGACCACAGATAACACATGATTTGTTTTATGTTGTTTGTTTGGCTGACATTCTGCACACTACCATTGAATTGGCTTTGGTCATATTGGACTTTTACCTTATGGGTAAGTGCCAGTAGCGTGGGGAACAAGTAGCATATTTTCAAGTAATCTTCTTTTAGAGTCTTGCCACTTGCCTTTCAGCATCTGCATTACTAATTCCACAATCTCCTTTTCTAAATTAATCACTGTCACCTCACAGCAAAAGGGCAAAGATACCAATATATTGGTACAGTATGTGCCCAAAGAAACCAGTTTGATTCTTTGTTGAGCCTTTATGATAGAAACATATAGTTTGATTTTAATGTTCTGATTAAAATGACAGTTCAACATCTCAGTATCTAAACAGCATTATTGTGCACATTTCTAAACATCTAAAGCAAGAAACAGACCATTAACCTAGCAGGATCCATATTTCTTCCAATTTCATTGTGATCCTAAAGGTGATTTTAGAAGCAGTCTTCAAATGACAAGTCTCAGGTAATTAAGTTGTCTTAAAGCAGACTGTTTCTTAATAACTGTTTTAAAATTGTGGGTTCACTGCTTCTCGGGCGGAACATTTCTTTTTTATATGTACGATTGGTAGTATTTAAATGACATGGTACAGTTCAAAATTTAAAATCAAAGTAGATAATTTTCTAATTACTGCAAATGGTATATAAACATTTTAAAAAGAAGTCTAACATTTTGTATACTCATCTAGGAGATAATTGCTTGCAGAAATCTGTTGTAATAAATTATTCAAATTTTTCATAAAGGTTACTAAAATATGGCTAATATGGCCTATTCATCTTTCAAATTTAATATATTTTATGGGAGACCTATTTATATGGAACAGCATTTGTTCAAAACATTCCTTTCTATGATCCACTTCAGAGAATTTAGGCTGAAACTTATATCCATTATTATATCCAGATTAATAAGGCTTACTTTTGAATAGACATAAATTGAGCTGTTATAAGCACAACATGAATATTGTTTTTAAAAAATGAAGTAAATCCTTTTCATTTTTAAGAAAAATAAGGTTTTGTGAATACAGTGGCATATGAATCAATATTTCTTGCTGACATATGTAATATATTTGAAACACTGTATTTTGTAATAGTATGCAACATAATCTTAGCTCATCTATTAGAAGAGTCTGGATAAACAAGGATTTACCAGCTATGAGTTATATAATAAAAAAGAAATTGAAATAAAAATGAAGTAAGGCTAAGTGTCCCAATATATTCAAGCCACATTAACAATATATTAAATTGATTCAAGTGCTGCAAATGTGGAATAGCAATGTAATTATACCATTAAATGGCAATTATGCATGGGCATCACATGAGTCAATAAGTGTTAACATATTTCCACATTTTTAACATTAGCTCACTTTCTAACAAAAAGTTATTTCTTTTGGAGGAAAACCAATATTTCCTGAGGTAAATATAATTTCTTTAATAGATTGGAAACAAAACTCATAAAAGCTTCACTGTAGCTAGAGTGAAAATAATGTAAAGGATATGTTATTCATAACAGTACTTTTGATTTTGAAACACAGCCATAATGTGAAGCTTAAAGAAGCCAGGTACTATAAATTATTTTTAGGTATGCTCAATATTAGATATTTTCCCCCGAGCTGCTCCGAGCATCCAGAAGTGGGAGGTGCTCGGAGTCTCGCAGAGCAGTTCCCCCTTCGCCATTTCATTTCCCACAGTCTTCTAAACACTAGGAACTTTACTGGAACAATGTGGGTGATGCTTTGGTTTCATGAGGTAGGAAAGTGCTTTCCCCAATTAAAATTTGAGCATTATTATAGTTAAGGTAAATTAACACTAAAATTAAAGTTGAATTTAGACTCTGATTTCTCTAATAAAGTGGAATGTAAATAAAAACAACTACCCTAATTTCATTTGATCAAATAATAAATTGTTCCCTTTAGGAAGCCACAAAAGCATTTGTTTTTGCTGGAATAAATATTTCTAGAGCATTAAACATGTCGTGTTAGTAATAGTTCTTTAGGCTTAAGATTTGTAAATCTCATTTTTTCAGCCTATTAACTAGGGGACCACTGGAATAATTCCTGTTGGAAATAGTAATTGAGAGTGGACAACCAATCAAGAATCATGCAGTGAAATCATGTGCAAATCATCTCTTGGCATAAAGCCCATAATTACAGAATCTATTTTGATAAAAAAAAAAGATCTGGGATTTTGTGTCTTTTTCAGGTATTCACAATTGCCAGTCAAATATTTTATATAATAATCAATGTTGAATCAAACTGGTTAAAAAGGAACTGTGCTCCTGGTTCTTTTTATGCTGCCGGCTAACTAACTGCAGGTGTGAACATCCTGCCTCAGAAGTGGGTATTTGAGAAGTACAGAATATTTATTTGCAATAATCATTTCTTGATACTAGATACGATGGCAGTAATTAAATCAGGGTTACTCCCAGGAGAAAGATTTGCATTTGGGCAACTTAATTATTAGACAAAAGATTTTTAAAAGATACAAATATCCTTTGAGTTGTGTTATTTGAATTTTGTGTCCACGATATACCATGTATTAGGAAAAATGGATGATGCCCAAACATGTAAATAAAAACCATCACACCTGTAAACAATGTTCAATGAAACTGGAAAGTACATGTGCTTTATGCTAAGAAGCCAATGGACAGCATACATTATTTTTATATTTTGAAAAATCAAATTTTGTTCTGTATGGAACTGTATGGCAGAATAAAGAATGTACATTTTGCACTCTTTAACTGTCATTAATGATTTTGGCACTTTTGTATATCCCAGATTTCTATGCCTGGCTTCTTAATACTCTGTTACTGTAGATTATATATCAGCAGCTTGTATCAGATTTTAACTACAAATAGAAATGTCTGTAATAACAGGTTCCTATGGAGGTATTTTAAACCAAAGGTAAAATGATGTGAAATCCAGTGTAAACAAGAATAATTCTGTTTTGCATAGTTGAACAACAGAAAAAGGTAATGTTGCATTTATCCTATGGAATATTAAATTGCCATAGGTAGATGTTATATATTGCAAGTGGAAAAAGGTACACACTTTCTTATGACACACAATTAGAAATTAATCATTTTGATAAATAGTGGTTCCTCCTTGAATTGTCCCTCCCTTCACAACCACCACCATCTCTCTGAAAGCTTGAATTCCTGTTTTGATGGTCTAATTTTCCTAAAATTGCTATTGCAGTAAGCATGTGGGGAGGGTGCATTAAAAAGGACATCAGTAGTTCAACCTAAGAAACTTACGTGTTGGTATTTTTAACTGTTAGATATTGATGTTTCATTCAGTATGATATGGACAACATATCATGGTTGCCCTTTAGGGTCTTGCTTTCCACAATTATCTTCATTTACTTAGAGTGCAACCTTGCATCTCTACACAGAAGTTGGTTCCACTGAGTTTAATTAAACAACCCACAGGTAAGTATTTAAAGGATGGATGTCCCAAGTTGTCTATTTTTTCCATGGAATTTAAACTTTTCTACTTTCTGTTTCTTCTTTTAGATGGCATTTGTTCCCATTCTTCATTTCTATTCTCTTAGCTATCTTTACCATTCTTAACACATTTAAATATATGTGTGTGTGTATACACACACACACACACATATCAAATCTATTCCTGTATTGAATAATGATTCCATATTAATGGAAAAGGGAGGATATGTGTGTATGATGGCTTCTTATAGCCTGCACTGTAGATTACAGTAGGAAGTTCCACATGCCGTTTGTTCAAAGCAAAGTAACTGAGGAATCTTCCTTTCCTCCTCTGTCATTTCCTCACATCATAAACCATGCAGCTAATGATTTATCTGGTAGCTAGCTATTTGATACTGTTGGTACCAATCCTGTCCCTGACAAGCCATTTTAAATCTGTTCAAATAGAACACATCTCCTTTGCCATAATAAAATTGGTAACAAGATTCATAGACAAGAAGCCTCCATTGGGATTGCTGATGGTTCTATGACTACCACAAATATGTATTCTTTAGCAATAAATCAGAAATAACAACATGTGTTTCTGCTGATCATTACTGCCATTATCCAACTTAACCTGTGATCAGAGTTGTTTTCCATTTCCTTAGATCTGCTGACCTTCACCACTAAACAGTAAATACTGGTGTAGGTAATTTTGTTTGAAGAATTTCAGCTGGGGGCAGAGGAATGGAAAGGGAGATTTGGACAAAGATGTAAAATGAAGCAAGGCTAAATTGTGCGAGTGAAGGTAGTTTGTTTCTTTTTTTAAATAGCTCAAGAAAGGGTACTTGCTTTCCTGGCCACAAAAAGACCCATATATGTTGTCTCACCTTGAAGGAAGCAGTCAATAAGGAATATAGATGGAAATGTTGACAATGCCATTTAATCATTGCATAGCTTCTTGTTTGCTTCTAGGTCCCCATAATAAGAGTTAGTTAAGTGAAAGAGGTGGTATAGAACTGTGTTGAATAAATGAAATACAGTTATTCTACTTTTGAAAAGTGTTTCTTTATCAATACAATGATTAGATTTTAGACTTTTTTTTTAAGTGTGGTTAGAAGATTTATTTTCTCTTTTAAGTTTGGCGCTGTCATTTAAAAAATGAAAAAAAGTTAATGAACCTTTTTCTTCCCATCAGTATGCCATGTTACATCTTGATGAGTGATAGTAGACTAGGTAATTCTGGCTCTCTTGATTGATATTACTGATAAGCTAGCTATTGCTTATAGACACAAGGAATCCTCCTCTTGAAACATTGGGATTCTGGTTGGCAGATTTTGGAAAGGAGCAAATTAGTAGAGTCCTGAAAGAAGGCACTTGCAACCTACTGAGTCAGTTTACATCCTGAGAAAAATAAACAGGCATAGTCAGTGCAGCATTCCAAAATGAGAGAGTGAACAAGATTATTTACTCAAATACAGTTCATACAGTTAATTTGATTACCCTACATGTATTTTATTATTTATTCTGTCATAATTATGGTTTGGTGTCAATTATTGGAAGTGTTCCGGAAGCTGCATCCATTGCTTTGAAGGATGAATAAGTTATGCACTGTAGATTACATTCTTGAATGGAGTCTATTAGAACACAGAGAAGATCTGTCGTCATATGTCAAACTATCAAAGAACTTCTAAACTAGTCTAAATACTTGCTAATAAATCCTTTTGCTAGCAGGTAAATGGCAAAAATGGCAAGTCATACCATGGCTACCATCATGTTAGTCACAAATCAGAACAGGAAACGTAAAAGACATTGGGGGAGAGGGCCATGAGTACTTAGATGTGATAAGAATAGGAGACCTGCTGAGGAAGACATAGGAAGAGGACTGCTACAAAAAAATATTAGTCTTATAGAACTGTGAAAGACTTAAGTATTCTGATGTAATTATGGTAGATATAAGCAGTTGTGGAGAATTATTTTGGCAAGTAATTCTACTAAAGATTCTGTTACATTACCATAGTAGCAATAAAGTTCATTTCAGAAATTCAAGTAGTTTCTGCTTCTTGAGTTTGTTACTCCCAAAAGGCTTGGCACTTGGTAATCTTAGTCCCCACACTGGGATTCCCAGATATTGTATATCCCGGATAGCTCTTGCTTGGCTTGAAAAAGATAACAGTAAAATGTGTTTCACAGCATTGAAAGGAACAAAATGGAGAGGAATAAGAAAGATTTATTATTGTGTGAAGCTAAGAGACAAAAAGGCAAAATAAAAACAGTTAAAGGAAGTTCCTATTTTGCCTTTTTGTCTAAAAGATGAAAAAAAAAGTTGTTTTAAAAAAGTTAATGTTTTCTACATTAAGGGGAACTTGCTGATTGTCCATAGAAATCATAGTTTCCATGCTCTTTAGAGATCAAGTAATTTTCAGTGGTAGATTCATTACGACAGTTCCTACTTCATTTTTGAATAAATTAAATGTGGTTCAAAATGTTTGCCATTATTTTAAATGTGAAGCAGGATTTCCCTGTTTCTTTCAAAACAAAATTGGGGACAGGCAGATATTTAAGACTTTCTTAACTCTTGGAGGCATTCAGTTATGGGTGTTAGTCCTATTTCTGTCTCTTATGCTTTGTCATTCAGGGGTCGAGTTGTTTTTCTACTGCTTCTAAAAACTATTTTTGAAGGTGTAGAGTTTTAGACACTGTTAAGTAGCAACCTAGAGGGGACAGCCACTGATATGTGGTGAGAATTGGCAGAGAAACATGGAAATGCTGTCTGCACTGATCAGAGCCAGCAAACCCTGCATATTTAGTTTTGATGACAAATAGCAGCCACCTTTGCTGCTGGACATAAGTTGCCAGTGCTGAGTGACAGGCACAACTTGCATGCTTATTCTTGGTATCACAAACTTAGTCTAACAACAAAACAAGGTTGAAAAGACTGACATTTTATGACAATAAAATATCCTCTGTAAGAAGCTATAATGTTTTGACACTACTGGTAAAATATTGCCAAGAGTGTTTTCAACTTTATATTTTACATTTTTGATAGAATATTCAATTTGATTCAATAATCTATAATCAGATATTGCTACAGTGTTACATGCAAATATGGAAACAAGAATTTTAACTCCATAAAACTTTTTAAAATCAAGATAAATGTTGATTTACAAAGAAAAATGAATTATTTGATTATTTATATATGAAATACATCAAATATTCAATTAGAATGAAATTGTTTTTCTTTTTGAAGCAGCTGAACTTTGAACTGAGTCTCTCTATCAATTCAGTGTCCCATCCTTTGCTCCAAATCTCTTAATAGTTGATTTTGCAATGGAGGGCAATTTTTCAGAATCAATTTTATTTAGACTCTGTCAAGTCAGCTTTGACTTTTTGGTGTCTGCAAGGATTGTACATATCCTTGTTATCCTGATTCTGTTTAATTGCTAACTCTTGGCTTTTCCAACAATATTTCACTTGATTAATCCAGTATGTCCATTGCCTTTCCCTTCTTTTCCATCACATGCAACTCTTGTTCTTTTCCAAAAGTGTTATCCATTCTCTGCTCATGAATGAGATTACAGTATTTCCTGCTGGTGATAATATGACTGCAAATGAATTCTATGCAGATCTCACACTAACACTGATGGGTGTGCCACAGTTTAGTGCACAGTGTTCCTAGTTTTGTCCATATTGAAACATAGGTGTTTTAGAAGTCATGGACTGTACAAAACAGAAGAGTACAAATTGAAAGATAGCTGTGGCAAAGGATTAGAGTTTGAAGAACGAAGGCATGGAAGTGGGGACAGGACTTAAGGTTTCCTTTAAGCTGCCTGTACAGATAGATATTGATTGGCAGAGTCCAGGAGCAGAGGCAAAAAAAACGCTGCAAAAATCAGAGGACAGATAAATGGGATATGCCCTGCTAGGTGCATGCTCCTTACTGCTGAATCCATTATAATAAGAAACATGTACCCAAACCATTGTATAATTAACAGTTGAACTAGGCCAGGGGTGGAAAGGGAGTGGTAAGATGGTTGTTGGACTGGGGCACAAACCTCTTGCAGACAGGAATGGGGTGATGCACTCCTATCTGTTTCAGGACCTTTCTATATTTTGTTTTTACCAAAACAAAACATTCTAGGTTTCTACTGAATCAGAAGATGATGGCAATTCATTATGAACTATTAAGTTGTCATCAATTCTGAGTGACCACACAGCTTTTTTACATGAGGAATTTTTGTGATTATCACAAATAAATATACCGATCATGGATTTTTTCAATTCAATCAATCATTTTATCAATTTCTATAGCCATCCAACACAGCCAAATGATTCTTAGTGTCTTACAATTTTGTGGTAAGCAAACAAAAGTGACCACACCTTGTTTCTTATGTCAGGCCAATATATAGAGCTTTTGGGAGTCCGATGGTGTTCAAATAGATGAATAATTTTACTCAGTGGAGTATGACCTCCAGTTTTGCTTTTGTTCACTATTGTCCACGAACATCACATTTTTTCATCACAATTCATTTTCCTTGGACAGTTAATAAAAAGGGTATTTTTGAGAATACTTGATTTGATTTTAATCAATATCTACCCTTTTAAAAAGTTCTACTATAGTCTCTTCCAGAGCTTTTGAAACCAAAAACAAAACTAGAAGAAAATAGAAGGACTAATCAAGTAACGGCATAATGAAAATTCAATATATGGCGAGAATGATCTTTTTTTTTCATATGAGAGCATCTGGTGTGCAACACAATTGAAAGGCTACTTAATTTTTACCTAAGAATAATTATTAATTGCCACAAAATGTAAGGTTATGTTCATGTACAGGTGTTTGCTGTAGAAAGGGTTGTCCTGAGGCTTTTTTGAGCACTAGTCAAATCTAATTGCTACACTTCACTATTGGCAAACATTGGCTTTGCATTTTTTAAAACTTAGAAAGCAATCTGCAAGCATCCTCCTCCTCTCTTGGCATAGACAAATGCAGCAATAGGTAGTACTAAGATAAGCATCTGTCATGTAACTGCTGCATAGTAGAATCATGGATTGCCCTTTATAATTCTATTTCACTTTTAACATTTAAGTTTTAAGGTCTGACATTTTTGCCGTTGTTTCACTTTTGTTTGTTTTTTAAAATATACATCACTTTTACATTTTCTTCAGCCAGGAAAGTTCCCAAAGTTACGCATAAAAGAAAACCACACTCAGGAATTAGCCTTTGCCCTTTAATAATCTAAATCACAGGAGAGCAAAAGGAATGGGCTTGGGGAAAATATATAAAGGGCTGGGGGAACTTCTTGTTCTCAGGTTTGCATAAATTGTAAAGCAAACTGGGTTACATTTCATGAGCCACACTCCCTTTAAAATCCTGGCCAATGCTGTGGTGGATGGGTCATCATAATGTCACATGAATGGAGAAAACATGGGGTGATTTGCTGACAGGTTTTGTCCTAACTAGCATTGCCAAGAGTGAGACATACTAGCAATGGATGACTAAAGCATATTGTTGACTTACAAAAAAACCATAGCCAATCTTCAAGCATTTGTAATAAAATAAATTGGCAAAAATATGTAGACATGATGGAATCTTGTATATACTTATTCAGAAATAAAATCATTAGAATTCACTGAGGTATTCCAATGAGGTATAGATTTGCACTTTTCTAAAATAATTTTTTTTCCAATTTATTTGGCCATCCATTTCAAATTCATGACAAATTCACAACAATAAAACAAAAATGATTAAAAAAGATAAACCATGTGTACATAATCCACAGCCAAGATAAAAAACACAAACACAAATCAGCACAACAATTGTACAGGGTCAGGTGAAACTTTCCAGACTCAATTTTAAAAAAACCTGCATAGGAAAGGCCAATGGAATTGGGGCTCAAGTAAGGTCTGTTGGAATTATGTTCTCAAGGCTGGGTGTCAGGTTTGGCTCCTGACTTCCACAAAATGACATTCCCTAGTAGTTCAGACATGTGTGAATAGATCATTACCAGCACCTTGAATTGCATCTTGAAGCACATTAGAAATCAGTCCAACTCCTGGAGCAATAGATATGTCCTGTGCTGATAAAAAAGCAAGCATAAATATCCATGCAGCTGTTGGGGGTCAGCAGCATGGTGGTATCCTCATTCTCCTTCCTCCGGAGTGAGTTCCAGTTGGTATTGGGGTGGGGTGGGTATGCCTCCCAGCTGCTACTTTATGGACTACTCCAGGGCTTGGTGCTTCTGTTTATTTAGCTGAAGCCACTGAGTGAGGTCATCTGGAATGAGGTAGAGTGTGCTGATGATACTCAGCTTTATATCTGCATCCCAGATCATCTGAGTGGAAATTCTGTCTTGGTTCCTGGAGGCTTTGGAGACCTGGAGGGGGCATAATAGGCTTCAGCTCAAGCTAAGCAAGATTGAGTAGCTTTGAGTTTTAGACCTCCTGCTTGCAGGGATCTCCTATCTTTGATTCTGGATGGGGTGCTCTTCAATTGCAACATCATGTAAAGTCCATTCAGGAGGTGATCATGATGTAAGTGACCATAAGCAGATCCTCATGTTCCAAGAATGGGTTCACTTTCTACACAACATAAAGATGTGCAAAGGCCATCCTAGCCACAGCTGCTATCTGATCTTCTAACAGGAGCTATAAGTCCAACAGGACTCAAATTGCACACTGGTTCTGTTTGGGGTACTGCAGCCCCATCCAAAACTTAACAATGAAAAGCCCCCTGAATCAGTCCCTAATATGCAAAGCCACCCACTCTTGCTACAGTTGAATTCAAACCTCTGCAGCTATCAATAAAGAACTTCCATAACTTCACTTGGGCAGCCAGGTATGGAAAAGCAAAGCTGGGTATTATCATCACACTGATAATATCTCATCCTATGACTTTGCCCAATAATCTCATGTAGATGTTTCATAGAAGCAGGATGAGTTTTGAACCCCATGGCACCACACAAAGCAGGGACCATGGGCAGGCGCTCTCACCCTCCATCCAAACCAACTAGAACCAGCATGGAGAAAGGAAAAACAACAACAACAGCATAACACTACCTCCCAATCCTAGAAGCTGATCTAGAAGGGTACTACAATATATGTTGAGAGATCAAGGTTGGATGCTCCACTCCCATATTGCTCTCACCGGAGATCATCTACAAGCATGATCAATGCTATTTCAGTCACATACCCAAACATGAATTCTAACTGAAGGGGACCCATATAAAAAGGAAAGGTTGGAGACTGAAAAAAAATGTTCAGTACCAAAGGCTTCTTGAGAAAGGAGCAAACCACTGCCTCCTTAAGAGATGGCAGGACTACCCACCTCCAATAGTTTGTGTTTGTCCAGCAATATCAGACAGAGTGAGTAAGCTCCAATTCCTTTCAATTAAACAATGTTATTTATCAGGAAGTGCACCTCTGTCATGGAATTTTCCTTCTGGAACACCATTCCCCACAAAAGACCTTGATGGCTGGTGACATTCTGAAAACCTTTGAAGATCTGACTGTCGTCCCAGGCCTTGGGGTAGGGTGAGTGTTGAGTTCCTGGGTTAGCCTTTCAAGCTAGACCAAACTAGGAAACAGGAATTATGAATGCTACTATTACTTTTATTATATTGAGAGGAAATTGCAAAATGGGCACAATAAATCAGGATGATGAATCAGAAAATATTTACAAAGCTCACCCATGATCACAGTTCTGGTTGAAAATATATATATGGATGGGGCAATTCTTTACAGAAGTACCCAATGTAAATGAAATGAATTCAGTAGATATATCAACCTGAGGATAATGCTGGCTACAGGAAAAAATGACTTAAATGGAAGAGGCTCTGATGTAAACAAATTTTAACTCATGTTTTAATGTTTGCATTGTGCTTGTGTCAGAAGCAATGAGGTGCTTCCAGGTTGAAAGGATTAGCCAGTGACATCATAACTGCTCTGGCGGATGCCCAGTTGGGGGCTCCTTACAAAGGACGGGAGCTCACCCCCTCCCCACAGCAGCACTCGGGTTTCAAATGCAGGCTTGCTAACTTCCAACCTGGCATCCTAACCATGCAAGCCACTGTGCTCCTCATGTTGTATTGCTGAGAAACTAGACAAGGATGACAAGAATGCACCTACCTTTTTGTGATCCAAGCACTATTTAGACCTTTTAAAAACAAAAAAACCGTTTTCAAGATTCTGTAACTGATGCAGCTGTGTTTCAAACACATTAGAATTCACTAATCACAGAATACTTTGGTTAAATGCCAGAAGTTTCTTAGTCATTATAACATCCTGTAACCCTCCTGGTGGTTAATACAGTGTAAACAAGCCATTTGGTACATTGGAAAGGCTTTTTAGGGGGGTAATTTGGACATTATAGGCTGGAAATGACTAAAGGTATTTGCATATGCATTATTGCTTTGTATGAGGCTAAATTAGCTTTCTTTCCTCATTCTGTGTGAAGATGAGTTTTTGGTACCTTGCAAGTTTGCCCATTGTGATTCTTAAAGGAAATTAATCCAACAAAAGCTATTACTTTACTCGTTGTGAAGTGCTCACATAAATTAAATGAGTATAATTGAAAATGAGAAGGAGGCCAGCCAGGCTGTTGACTTCACACACCTATGGACAAAGAAATATTTACTAGCACTAGAAGATAAGAGCAGCACTGTCATTCACTTCCTTTTCAGGAGGTAGATTTTAGCCTGATAAAGTCTGTTTGATCCATTTTTCCTGTGCCAGTGTACTGCTCCTAAAACACATACTATATTTCTATCACTATCCATCCTTGATAAAAAAATAATTTGGTATGGAGGGAGTAGTTGCATAGGACTTGAAGGCCATCCCTCTGACTCAAAGGAAGCTACAGCTATAAAGATAGCATCCACTAACTATTCCTAAATGAACTGTGATTGAATCCAAACATCAGCCTGAAATACATACCTAGGTAGGCTCAATTCATTTATGACAGTGTTAGAGTGATATCTTCTGAAGCCTCCAGGTCATTCTTTTCATGTAATTTGGCTACTTCCCAGAATATGGCTCATTCTTTGTTCTTGTCAATCATTTTGAAGTTAACATATGCAATATGGTGAACCTGGAGCCTGTTGTGCCACAGATCCCTCCTTTAATATCCTCAGAATTAAAGATAGACACTGTGGTACAACAGTTAAAATGTAGTCTAGGAGACCCAAGTTCTGGTCCATGTCGACCCTCTGGATGACTTTGAGCTAGTTGCTAACTCTTTGCCCAAATTGCTTTTCAGTTCATATCCCATGAGCAAGATGTGGAGTACATGCAGGCATGAGACTGACCTGGTTGCCTTCCAAACAGTGTGTAATGAGTCAGAGTAGAAAGTGGTCAGGAAAATAATAAAAGCAATCTTCTGAACCTTTCACCCCACCTCCCCTTGATGGCTACCAATGATTAGTGGTAAGAACACTTTAGGCTCTTGGTTGGACAATTTGAAACCTATTGGATTGTTCTTTCTTCATCTCTTCTGCCTTGACAGAAGTGGAGGGAAAATTTTAAAATCATATTGTGTTGAAAATCTTGCAGCTCTCCAGACAAAAGTAGACATAATTAATGTTCTCTGCCCTGCAATTTTTCCCTTTCTGACCAAAAATAAAAAATAATGTGATGTGGATAAATTCTGAATGTGTAGAAACTCTGCAGGAGGATGCAAGAGAAGTCAGCATTTTCAATGGAGGAGAAACTGTGCTGCTTAGGAGAACGCCTGAATGGTTTATTTGCAAGAAATGATCTTCCAGCATTGTGATTCAGATCACAAACAGAAAACAATGGAAATTGAGAAATGCTTCACATTTACTTCTCCAGCTCTGAAAAAGAAAGCAGTGTGTTTCCACCTATCACTTCTGACTTGACCCACCAACAGTAGTAGATTTCTATAGTTCCCAGTTCTGTGTCGCAATAACTGTGGCCACATTTAATGTATAATATTGGTATGGGTAATACAGTTCTTTATCAGCCTGATTATTTATGCAGTACCTGAGCATGAACAAAATGAAGATTACAGTATTATGAAGTACTTTATATAGGCTAGTTTTCAATTATAACTAAGCATTAGACACAAAATCTGTAGGGCTCGCATGTCTCACTCCTGGACCAGAAAACAAATGGGATTTTTTTTGCTGTCATTTCGACTAACTGTAATTCCTTATTGACCCTGAACCTACGCAAACTGGTTAGTATTACATTGGCTTTGTAAAACAAACCAAAACCTTGGCTTGTGAGTCTGGTTTGTTTTACTAAGTCATAGTTAATAATTAAATTAAAATTGGTGACTGTAATCTGAAATAGAAATTAAGGCTTCCAGCTTTCTCACTATGCTATACTTGAGAAATATAGGAATATTTTAATATTTAAGTATGGATTCCATTCTTACTGCAGTTTTTTCTAGCAACCTGAGTTGCTAGAATTGTGGGAACGCACTACATTTTCTATGGTAAAGCTGGGTTTTTTTTGTTCAAGTTCCATTTGTGATGATTTCATGGAAGTGCCAATGCAATTTTCTCA
Organism: Naja naja; assembly: GCA_009733165.1. Lineage (NCBI taxonomy): Eukaryota > Metazoa > Chordata > Lepidosauria > Squamata > Elapidae > Naja > Naja naja. The sequence continues at coordinate 85,405,917 of CM019148.1, read as the reverse complement.
GGCAGTATGGAAATGGTTTCCATTGTCTTCTTCCCAAGTATTTTTTTTAACCTCCCACTCTAGTCTACAATGCTAGGATGTCATGGTTGCCTCCTTCCTAAGTAATAATGGCTTCTGATCCTGGTTAATTTTTCAAGATCTGTCAAGTTCATCTATATTTCAAGATTCCTTTGCCAAAACTGTTGTACAGCTTTGATTATGGCATGTCTAATAAAGTCCTGGCTTTGAAATGTACACGAACAGTAGACAATAAACTCTGTTATGAGAGTTTACTGCTCTTTACTGCTGTGTGTTTTCCCCCCTTAAAAATGCCGCCACTATGAATCTGTACTTCACTTTTTAAACAAATATATGGCAGTCTATGTCGGGTACCCTAAACCTATTTGAATATTTGAAGAGTTGACTGTATGTTGCTGGAATAGGCAACCTAGTGCCCCTAGAAACATATTCATCTGCTCAATATACATGTTCTAAAAATCTGAATTTAGCATGCTTCAAAACAAACATTCAAAATTTGCAGCAATATTTTGGACCACACAAAAGTCCGATTAGAATGGCAGGCAGCATCAAGGAAGGGAAGTTAATGAGAAATCACAGCATTATGGGAAGTTTTTTTGGTGACTAGAAAAGTCATCTGTGGCAGTCATTTTGTGAATGTGCCTACAGAACTCTCTCAAATATCCAGCTTAAGAAGCTTGTATCTCCCTGGTGAATAGGCAGAACCAACAGGCCCCAATGTCCATCTCTTTGTGGTTTGGGGGAAGTATCATATTTCAAGGGACCAAGTAAGAAGTGTTTCATTTTCACCTCATAAGTGTAATCCAATTACGAAGGCTTATATGTCGATTGCTCCCTCTGAGGCTGTGTTCACACTTCAACGAAACATGTGGTAAAGCCACTCTAGCGTAAGTCACAAAGCATAAAAGACTTCACTAATAGAACTCATGTCATCTCAGACCATCAGGGAGAAGCTAACTATAGCGAAAGCACCATAAACTGTGAAATGAAAACTATTCCATTCCCTCTGATAAGAAGCAGCAGTCATTGAACCTATTACTAGATGAATCTGAACTGATGAATCTGAATTGCTTTCCTTCAAACTGCTCCCCTCCCTACCCCCAAAAAGATCAGCAACATTGAATGACTCTCTTTTTGAATCTGGAAAATTATATAATGTTTTCTTGGATCTGGATAATAAATCCGTGACTCACAAATGTTTTCTTGATTATTTAATGAATTATTTTCTTCTAGAATGCAAGGCCACATAGATGAGGAGAAGGCAGGATTTTTTTAAAACCCAAAATACTAGGAAGTCTGGATTGAGCAAAACAATAGATATTGCCTTAAAGCAGTGGTGAGATTCAAATTTTTTTACTACTGGTTCTGTGGGTGTGGCTTGGTAGGCGTGGCAGGGGAAGGATGCTGTAAAATCTCCAGTCAGAGGTGGTATTTGCCCGCTCTCCAAACTACTCAAAATTTCCGCTACTGGTTCTCCAGAACTGGTCAGAACCTGCTGAATACCACCTCTGCCTTAAAGTCATTTCTAAGAAGATGTTACCCCTTACTAAATTTCCGTTATCCTAAGCATCTAAGTAAAACATGAAAATAAGATTAAGGTATGACTAGGAGGTGTAAGGAAGTATTTCCCACAATTTAACCAAATTATTTTTTTCATTTAGAATAGAAAAAAATGGTTATAAGTAGGCACTTAAAGAATTACCCTTGAGCACTTCACAGTTGTGCCCATTGCAGGTTTCTAACTTTGCTTCCTAAACATCACTTGCGATTAACTTTCCTGAGTGCAGAATCCATTGATGAATATATCTAAAGAGTAATCAGCTTTCAATATTTCAGTGTGACTTAGCTCATTGCAAACTGCACATCATCCAAGCAGAGATTACTGCATGACATGTTATTACTATAGTTAGAAACTTGCATTAAGATACACGTACATCCATACCCACTAAAACACCTTCGCCAGTGGACTAGATTTTTCCCCTTTGGCAAGCATTAGGCATAGTCTATATGTTCATTTTTCATTGCTTCAAATAATTCCCTTGTCAGTATCTATTATTTGTTATGATTGCATCCCAGCCAGTTCATTCTGATTTCAGAATCCATGGGAAATCAAAGAGGCTAAGGTCAGGTATGATTTAGCCTTATGTATCCTCTACCCATACTTCATTACCATACCTTCATAGTTAGGAAGGAATCTGGCAAAACTCTAGTAAGACTTAGTGATTGTTAGCACTGAATAGAATTTGAAGAGAAAAGCAAATCTTCCTTCTGAGTTTTGGAGTTTGAATGTAAATACTCACTTTGAAATTTATGCCTCTTTACACCTTTATGTAAAAACAGATTCTATTTTTGCTGTTTCTGCATATTAACTTTTCCCTTAATTGTCTTGCCCTCAGAATTTTCCAAGATGTTATCTGGGTTTATAGCATCTGAATTGTCATCCTATAAAATTATTGTTAAAGCCACATTTTTGCCAAAGTACAGGGCTGATCATTCTGTGTCACTTCTTTCTCTGCTCAGTTAATTGAACATTGTTAAGCTAGTGAAGTATTCAAAATGCAGTGAGCCAGATTGCTTTGATGCTACAGTATTAGCGGACCATCATCAGTGCTTAATGATACAAATTAATCCAAGTTCTTCAACATTCTAGAATTATGTATTGCAACTCAGAATTCTGACATAGGGAGATATTCTGTGAACAGTCACATTATTCTTGAGCAGGAAGTTGGACTAGAAAACTTCCAAAGTCGCTTCCAACTTTGTTATTCTATTATTAACAGCCTTACTGTATCATACTCACTACACAGGGACTTGCCTTATGCTGAATATGTGTATACACTATGCTCAATCACAAGCTATCAATCAGACTGTAGTTTAGTATATTATGTGAACCCAGTCTTCATGGCCAGTTTATGATTCAATTTATTGTGATAAATTGACTTAATTGAATAATCATGGCTAAGATAACTTTGGCTCAGTGAGCATTGGGGACACAATCACTGAATCCACCATCCACTGATATGGTGTCATTTTGATAATTTTGATCAAGCATGTTGGTGAATTGTGATCCAAAAACCTTGAACAGTCATAGAAAGTAATTTTGATTAAAGCCAAAGTGCTGTTCAGGTAGTTCACTTGCATATGAACCAATACTGTTATTCTGTCTCTCACCCAATTTTGACAATTCATATTTGGAGGAGAAGGATGAACCCTGGGAAGTGCTATAGAAGATAATGAACTTGCAGATCTTGGCCCCAATACATGGTATAGAGAAGAAGCAATTCATTCAATCATGAGGCTCATGTTTTCAGGTTCTACTCCTGATTCTTTGATACAATGTTGAAGACTATGGAAGTGTCAAAAGTCAAAAAGCACAGGCTCAAGGTGCAGGTAAAATCATCATAGAGATTGGACACCAGCTAAGCCAAGGATGAAGCCCTCGGAATAATAGTATAAAATTATTCTTAACAAAACTACTTCAGGGCTACAGCTGTGATTTGTGTGAGATCAGCTTTCTTGTTCCTGCCCACATGATGCTCTTCCTGGATTACTGTCTTTGTTTGTTTTTCCTTGGCAGCCTTCTGAGCAAGCCATAATTCCTTGCTTTGCTTTAATCTGATTGCTTCCCAACTATCCTTGTTATTGATTACAGGTAAATACTGTAGGTTCTGAACTTCATGACTTTGCTTTTACTTCTTCTCTGCCAAGCTTTTTGAATAGCTAAGTAAGCCACTTGACAGAGTTGGCATATGGATTCCTGACCCAGGCAGTGAATTGGACTAGAAGAAATGTCCCTCCCAACCCTAATATTCTTTGACTCTATATCAGGACAAACTCTGCAATAATTCATTCATAGAATGGAGTTAAAATCAGAATTGCTCATCACCTACATGATCATCAATATAATGAAATATTTAGGTATTCACATGGTCTTGATGTGTGTACAATAAAAGTGTATAGTAGGGGGACTGGAATTATATGCATGAATCATTCCCTTATCTCACAAACACTGATCATTCCATTATGCAAAATGTGAGCAATGCAGGACAAAAGAATTGAGAGGTCCACTTTATTATTGTAACAACCACTTATTATTTCTACAACAGGGTATCACCAGTTCAGACAAAAGCAATGAAGTACTAGGAACTCTCCAATGGCCAGAAGTGCTATTAACATAAATGAAAATATTAACCTCAGGAATGTAGATGGGGCCACTAAGAATTCACTCTCAGTGTTGGGAACTCAAAGCTTTTAGACAACACTATGTTAAAATAATTCAATAATATTAATGTTATCAATCACATTGATGGCTATGTTCCCTTGCATGAAAGACAACTATAATTTTATTGTAACATATCAAATAAAAGTATACTTTGCACAAATCTATTAAGATAGCTTATAAGCACACCCCTCTTTAACCTTTTTCATGTCTCTGGTACCAAATCTATCAATAAACCAATTTGTGTTTCAATTGTAATTGTGCCCTAGTTTGTGATTCAAATGTACCCCAAGAAAATTATCCTTCAGCAATCTGTGGCTCCAGGGTTGCATATCACTTTCAATAAAAACAAATACACCTACCTACTTACACACAGGGGAAAAAATAGAATTTTTGGTCCTTACCTTGTGCATGATGAATTTCCAACCACTTCTGCCTTCCTCATTATAGCTATTCACCCTGCCAACCCATTATATGTATCTCATATAATTTATCTATCTCTATTTTCTGTAATGAAGTAATTTGTAAAATAGATTTGGGGTGCAAATGTATCATCGGTGCACAGAGGTTGAAGGCAGACTCACACTAGGGATGATTCCAGGTCTATATCTATTAACTAATTGCATCTACAGCTGAACTGCCTTGGATTTTAGAAGTTCAAAATGAAGTTTATGCATTTGTAGTTGATGGCTTCCTTATCCAAGCATCCCCTACAAGGTGCGAAGTGGGATGATTGATTATGATAAGATTTGTTTAAAAGAAATTTGTTTCTTAGTCTTTATAATAATTGGATTCACAGTCATTCCTGCTACTTTCATTTGATAAATGAGGAACAGGCTCCAGCTCAACCCTGCCAAGACCGAGTGGCTGTGTGTACCGGCATCTCGGTTGATCCAGAGTGTTCCATCGTTGGTTTTTGGGGGAGAGGTGTTGCCCCCCTTAGATAGGGCTCGCAACTTGGGTGTCCTCCTGGACTCACGGCTCAGTTTGGAGGAGCAGGTGGGAGCCGTGGCCAGGGGGGCATTCTCCCAGGTTCACCTGGTGCGCCAGTTGTGTCCCTCCCTGGACCGAGATGCGCTACGCACAGTCACTCATGCATTCATTACGTCCCGGATCGACTACTGCAATGCACTCTACATGGGGCTTCCCTTGAGGACCACGCGGAGGCTTCAGCTGGTGCAGAATGCGGCCACGTGGGTTGTGATGGGAATGTCCTGATATTTCCATATTACACCCCTCCTGTGCGAGCTGCATTGGTTGCTGGTTGCCTTCCGTGTGAGATTCAAGGTGTTGGTGCTTACCTACAAAGCTCTCCATGGCTTGGGGCCGGGGTACTTACAGGAACGTCTTCTGCCAGTATTGAATACCAATCGCCCTGTGCGCGCCCACAGACAGGGCCTCCTTGGGGTGCCGTAGACTAGACAATGTTGGCTGGCGGTCCCTAGGTGGAGGGCCTTCTCTGTGGGGGCGCCCACTTTGTGGAACCAGCTTCCCCTGGAGCTACGACTGGCCCCCGACCTTCGCTCCTTTCGTCACAGCCTAAAGACCTGGTTATTCCAACAGGCTGGTCTGGACTAAGGGGCGGGGTGTTTTAATATTTTTAAATGTTTTTAAATGGGTTTTAATGATTATTTGGTCGAATTTGATTTAATTTTGTTTTAACTTTTGTATTTGTGTGGTTGTTTTTTATGTGAGCTGCCCTGAGTCCTTCAGGAGAGAGGGCGGCATATAAGACCAATAAATAAATAAATAAATAAATAAATAAATAAATAAATAAATAAATAAATAAATAAATAAATGTGTAGTGTTTTCCATAATGATTTCCGCATTTCTTTTAGTTGTCCATATGTTCAATGTGTTCCACAACTTGCATGTTTTTTGTTCTCCTCATCTGGTAATTATTCCATTTATACAAGAACTCTGACTCATGGTATGCATTCTAGAAAACTGCCAAACATTCTGGAGAGATTACATTCCCTTGATTTTCCCTCCCACTTTCCTTTATTAAATCAATTGGTTTTTTTAAATTTAAGAGTTGATAAATTAATGTGATATGGAAAACTCAAGTTCACATAGGGGCAATTGATAATTTCATCAAAGCTAAATCAACCATGAACAAGAGGGACAAGTGATATCACACATCACAACATCAGTGCACGGTTATGTAATTTGCAATGCAGAGTTTGCAATTAATTTTACATAATTATATCATTTGTGAAATGATACCATAGTATAGATGTTCTCTTTCTGATAATTTTTACTGCGTGCCTATGAAATTGTCTTGCTGTTTCAAAGTTAGCATACTGATTGGTCTCAGAATTCCTCCTCCAGTCATGTTAGCTCAAGAATTCTGGGAGTTGAAGTCCACAAGTCTTAAACTTGCCAAGTTTGAAGACCCTTGGCCTATACATTTGTAACATAAGTAGTTATTATTATTTTGGTGCACAAAGTCATATATCCCTCATTTGTGGTAGAGGGATTGGGAATCAATTCTAGTATAATTACAATTCAAACCACCAGAATAGCTTTACAAAGGTCATTTTAGACTGGAAAGAGACTGAGAGTATTGTTGGTAATCAAACAAAGGGTATTTAGTTAGCCTCCTGTTGTATATGACCAAATATGGCCAAGGAGTGGAGTTGGTTAACAGACTCCAGTCATTGGCTCAGCCACTGGCGAAAAACAGTCCCGTCAGTGGCTGAAGCTTTGGACAGTGCCGGCTTAAAAGCCGGCACCTGCCGCAGCTGAGCCACTTTTTGTTTCCTGAGCAAATAAAAGACTGCTTACCATTCATGATGTGTCCTGCCTCTCATTTCGCATGGACCCACATAACACTGGCAACGAGGATGGGATCCTGAACTGCAGAAAGAACAAAGGACACCTAGTGGGGATTCAGACGCCATTTATACTGACGAGACGAACACAACATCCCAAATCGACATGGCACAATGCCCAACAAGCCTGGCTCACCGCCCGATGGCCATTCCCTATGATCCAGTGAAAGAAAAGTGGTCATCCTACATGGGCCGTTTCAACCTACACTTGGAGGTCAGTGGACTCCAAGGTGCCCCCGATGCACAGAAGAAGGCACTATTCTTAACATACTGTGACATCGAGATCTACGAAATGGCTGACGCTTTGGTTGCGGATGATTTACAGACTGTCTCCTGGGACAAACTACAATGCGCACTCAGGGGACATTATGGCTCCGCTCCCTCCTACCTGGCCAGCTGCTATGATTTTTACATGCAGAGCCAGAAAGAGGGGGAGATGGTCAACACGTTTGTGGCAGACCTGAGGAGAATCGCAAAGAACTGCAGGTTCCCTGACACCGAGGGAATGATCCGGGACTGGATCATCCTGGGGACAAAGGACCCCACACTGCAAAAGAAACTGCTGGCCCATGAGGATGTTTCGTTCAAAGAAGCCGTTGATGAAGCAAGTGCTGCAGAATTGTCAGACAATTTGGCAGCGCAGATCCAAGGGACCAGGAAGGTCCACGCAATGGTGTCTGACCACTACCCACAACCGCGGGAATCCAATTCTGAGGCCAGCGATGATGACAATGGAGAGGTACATAAGCTGAAATCTGGTAGACCAGGCAGGAAACCGGGAAACAGAGAGTGCGGCGGCTGTGGCGGAAATCACCACCACTTGGCATGCCGATTCCAAGACACCGTGTGTCGACGATGTGAGCACAGAGATCACATTGCAGAAGTATGCCGTGCAGCACAACCAACTGGCAAGCAGGGTAAGCGAACAGCATCACCCACAAAACAACATAGGAGGTTGCCTTCTAAGATGTTTGCTATGTCCACATTCCTTCTGTTTGCTAAGCTGTCTCTTATCAGATTATTGCCTAGTTTATGCCTCTTCCTCCTGCTCCTGCTCCTCCTGTCCCTCAAGGACTTTGGTCTTCAAAAACTTCTTCCATTGAAGTTGCTCTAAATGTAAGATGAATATATGGTTGAGGAAAAAATCACTAATTACTTATTGATTAGCCCTTGGGTTATATCAAAGTGCAAAGTTCCAGAAACAGATTATTACTAAAATTTGATAAAAGTAATTTAAAATGGAATTGGATAAAATACAATTTAAAATAAAATTGGAGTAAAATACGGTTTAAAATGAAATTGGAATGTAGTTCAGTCTAAAATGAAATGGAATAGAATACAATAATTTAAGATATAGATAAAATACGATAAAATTATATTTCGGTGACACCCCTGCAATCTACCCCAATTAGTCCCACATATGCAGATCTCAACTGAACCATTTTTCTTAAGTACTGTCCTGTGTTAAATGTTATTTTCAGATTCTGGCCACACATAAGGTAAGTTGTTTTGATATGGGGATACTGGTGGGTCATTCATTTGGTATATAGACCATGGTAGATAACAGATAACAGATCATCAGAGTTGGAAGGGACCTTGTAGGTCATCTAGTCCAACACCCCAACCCCACCCCACCCAAGCAGGAGACCCTACACCCTTTCTGACAAATGGAAGTCCAATCTCTTCTTGAAAGGCTCAAGTGATGGCGCTCCCACAACTTCCAAGGGCAAGCTGTTCCATTGGTTGATTGTTCTCACTGTCAGAAAGTTTCTCCTTATTTCCAGGTTAAATCTCTCCTTGTTCAGTTTCCATCCATTATTCCTTGTCTGGCCTACAGGCGCTTTAGAAAATAGCTTGACCCCTTCCTCCCTGTGGCAGCCCCTCAAATATTGGAAGACTGCTATTATGTCTCCCCTGCTCCTTCTCTTTACCAGACTAGCCAAGGCCAGTTCCTGCAACCGTTCATTGTATGTTTTAGCCTCCAGTCCCCTAATCATCCTGGTTGCTCTTCTCTGTACTTTTTCTAGAGTCTCAACATCTTTTTTATAATGTGGTGAACAAAACTGGATGCAGTACTCTAGGTGTGGTCTTACTAAGGCTTTATAGAGTGGTATTAGTACTTCTCTTGATCTTGATTGTATCCCTCTGTTAATACAACTTAGGATTGCATTAGCTTTTTTGGCTGCTGCAGCACACTGCTGGCTCATATTTAGCTGGTTGTCCACTAAGACTCCAAGATCCCTCTCACAGTTACTGCTCACTTACTTACTTACCTGCCTCTCACCCTCTTATACAGGTGACAATCAAATAGGATGTGAACCAGGTCTTCTACCTCTGCCACTCCAAAAAAATCGCTATAAATATGTATAGTGGCACAGCTTCTCATTAGGTTATTGTCATAAACTGTTGAAGGCTTCAAAGATAACTACCAAGTTGCCCAAAGTTTAGCAGAAGGCTCCTAATATAACCATCATGAGCCAACAGAAAGAATATATATTGCTGTTGTACAAAATTAGCTTTTGTGTATATAAGGGAAAAAGCTAAGCTTATTTCACTGTCTAAAAATGCAGCAACTTCTGTTTGAATGCACACCTGCGCAAAAGCTTACTGGGATACCCACAGGAATAAAACCCAGCTGCTTTTGGAAAAGCATGAAAAACTTTAACCAAGATAGAAAGACTTTTGCTGTTCTTGTTAATCCCTTAGATCAAATTTGTAAACTATTTAATTCTAAATGGAACATCAGTCTTGCTAGCTGCTAATCTTTGAAACACAGTTTTAAATTAAATGCACTTGCTTGATATGTTTAAGATACATCTGCATTTATATAAGTTATTTGGCATATTCATTTCTTTCCATGTCATTTTTTTTGGCCAGCAATTTTCCAGTTCCCCCCCCCAATTTATTTTGTAATTCCTATGCATCAAAATCTCAGTAAACTCTTCATTTTTTTTAGTTGGTCAAGTTTATGACAAAAAGTAGATGCAGGCCCAAGGGCTGAAATAACATATAATAGAGTTATGTTGAATTTTAGGTAATCTATGGTTTAGCCCCTGAAAACTGTAGTTGGCAGGCTAAGAACAGAAGAAATGCTCTGCTGAACCTGAGTAGAGACTGTGAGCTTCCTCATTTAGTGGTCAACTAGATGTATTTGGGAAACACATAAGCTTGGGCAGGATGGTAGCATTCCTCCTCTAATCTTTCTATCCAGTTAGTGCGATATTCCAGTAATTTGGAGGATTGCCTGTAGCTATCAAGAGCATAGCCATTAAGGGATCTGATCATCCATGAGTTTGCTCAGTCCGCCTATTAAAGCTACCTCAATTCATGGCTGTGCTGTGTAAAAATTACTGTCTCTTAGTGGATCTCCCTGCATTCAGTTTCAATAAATGTCTCAAAAGAAAGCCAGAAAAGGGAAGAGGGACTTTCTCTCTGTCCTCATTTTTTCCAATTATGCATTATTTCATATATCTCTATTATTACCTCCTTTATCCTCTTCTGCTGCAAATAAGCCCCAAATACTGTGGTTTTTCCTAAAATGGAGCTTTTAACTCTGTAATAATTAGGTGGCCTTTTCTTCACCTTTTTCAGCATAATAATTTGGTAATAGAACACTACAGTACACAGTATTGCAAGTTTGACCCCCTCATGCATTTATATAATGGCTTTCTCCTGTTACATTTTTATTTTAAATTCCTTTATTGATGATTCCTAGTATGGATTTTGCTTCTTTAAAAGTCAGGTTCATATAGTGCTGCTTTTTCATTGAGCTATCTGCTGATTCTAAACTCTCTTCCTGGGTCAGTTCCTTCTAGCTTGCCCCACTAATGTATGTTCCAATTAGCATCTTTTTGCTGTTGCTTATATTGAACATCCCTGTCTTTGAATAGCAGCTTTATTTATGTGGGTTCATGTGACTTATTGAGTCATAAGGCAGTTGCTTTGGTTTCAGCTTCAGCATGATGAATGAACTTGGCTGCTGTATTGTGGAAATATGCCTTTTTTGTCTCAGCTTTGCTCAAGAAACCATGGGCTTCATGTGGTGATATATGAAGCTGGTTGTAAGGTGTTGAAATGGCACTCTTCTGTGTTTTATGTTTCTGGTTAATTTATTTTAATTGTTTTTATTTTTATGAATTTTTTTCATTGTTTTAACTTGTGATGTACCCGGAATTATGTCCATGAGATGAGTGGCAATATAAATTGAATGAAAATAATGTAACACCTGCACTACTGCCACACAACTCTGCCTCTACCCTCTTCCTCCTTAACATTTTGGTGTTTGAGGCTGTTGTAAACATGGGCAGGGATGGCCAGGTGGAGTTAGAGAGGAGAAGACCGATGGAATAACTGCAGAAAAGTTACCAAGTACAGTAGATTCTTTTGTTTAATTGATGGACTGTTAAGGCCAATGGTGAGAAAGCAAGCTTTCTCTCTGAAAGTGAAAGCAATATTGAGAATGAACCAGAGAGTTAAAATTTTGCTGAAAGAACAGAAGAGCTAGTTTTGAGGCAGACTGAATGAAATACCAAAAATTGAGTTTCCGCTCTGTAGGCATCTTGGAAGTGTTGTAGAGCTCCTTCCCTGCCATTTTCAGACTAATTTGTTTCCATTTTGGAGGAAGAAAAATACATTTAATTATTTCTGCAAATTTTATGGCCACCCATCCTAATCAAATAACTCCAGGTGGCTAATGAAGCACAAAAATAACATGCATACAAAAACCATGGAAAAATACAATAAAATGCCAGTAAAATTAATAATTTCCTCAATCAACACAGGATTAAAAACTCAAACTGGGCTCCACTAACATTCTGGTCCTAAAGTTTGAAAGAAGAACCAGGTTTTTAAGGCTCTTTGACAAACCATTAGGATTGAAGCTATTTAAATGTCAGGGGCTGTCAGGCTGTTTCACAGGGCAGAGGCTGTAACAAAGAAAACATGCCCTCTAGGTCCCATAAGATGATGTTGTTTCACAGAAAGGTTCTGGAACATGCCCACCTTGCTGGATTTAATGGGACAGGTACAAACTACCCAAGATAGATAGAGCTCATGTATCATGACCCTGTGGTTTGTAGGTCATAATCAGCATCTTTAACTTCAACTGGAAATTTACTGGAAGCCACTGTGTTTCATGAGGTATTGGTATTACATAATGTTTCATGGTGCACCCAAGATTGCCTAGGGCATCACATTCTGGTCTAGCTGCAGCTCTCAAATGGTCTTCAAGGTGAACCTGATATTGCTGTAGTTCATCTGGAAAATGAGTAGATCCTCCTGATCCAAGAATGGGTCTGACATATAAGATGGTCATGACAACCACACATTCTTCACATACTGTTCTTAAGTATTTCTACCCCTTGAAAGCCCAATAAAAAAGCAGATCAATTTTTCCTAGTCCTTTCTTTAGGGTCTGAAAATGAAAGCCGCATCCATTTTGATCTCAATAGCTACATTCCCCACAGTCCCAGGTAAATCATCAAGACAAAATATGTTTCCCTAGCCTGAAAAAGCTGCATATGCCCGGCCTTGATCATTTGATATGAGAACAGCTGATTGGCCATTAGTTTAAGTCAGGGGGGTCAAACTCATGTCATCATGGTGGTGTCATGTGACATATCAGGACTTTTTTCCTCTGGACATGGCCATCGCGTGGTACATCCAGCCCATGGGCTGGGAGTTTGACAGCCCTGGTTTAAGTGCGTCTTTCAATGGCAACCAAGTTTCACAATCAATCATTACACCCATCTGGCTTCCACCACAGGTGCTGGGACTACAATTCCCAACAGTCTTATCCATCATGGTTAAACCAGTTGGCTAAGATCTCTGAGAGCTGTGATCCTGTTGCATCATAAAATTACTTCATTGGGTAAGTATGTAATATCTTCCCTTGAACTTTTCACCATTCATAGAACAATCGTAAATATAAATTTACATTTGTATTAAATATAGTTGCATCTCCAAATCTGAGAACATTTTCCTCCCTCCAGCTGAGGCGATGCGTGGAAATAAGTGGCACTCCTAACCCTTTGCTTTCTCCACCCACCTCCTGTAGGCTATTCTTTCTATTTGGAATTTAAAAAATTAATTTAGTTTTTTTTAAAGATGGGGTGGGTTGCAGGCTGTCCTGCTAACAAGAGAAAATATTTTATAAATCTCAGTATTTATATAATGCATTACACAACCAGCTTACCAATTAACTGCAGAAAGTGAATCAAGAATTAAAATATTTTGCTGTGTCTTCAGCTGGAATGCTGTTGCTGCCCATGCACTGAGTTTCCCCTCCTCTTTTTTTAATAAAAGAAATGGCTTACTCTTGACTGCATTAGAGCTAAATTATCATTTATGTTTGTCACAGGGGTTGCTAATGTGTAATGAGATTTTAGAGTTAATGTTTTGTACAAAGCACTTAGCTGAGCTGGGATGAAATTGGTTTAGGGTTTTGATGTGGTGTTTTAATTAAAGATAGTTTCCAATCAGGGCCAAGCTAACAGCTTGTCAGAAGATTTGGTTTTTGTCAGCCAATACACCAAGGTAAGCCCACTCTTGCTGAGTGCATCTGGATTCCCCTGAGAGCATTAAATGGCACAAAGTTTTTAGTTTTGTGTTGATATTGCTTCAAGGAATCAGTCTGCTTCTTGGGAGAATGGTGAGATGGCAATAAGATTATAGACTTGGATCTGTAGATTTTTTTTGTGCAGCCCAAAAAGTCTGAAAATCAATTTGCCTAAATTTTAGATTATTGCCTAAGCTAAAGAGATAGTTTAACTATTTCTGCTTTGGATTTTTACTTTTATAGCTTTAATTTTTCACTGATTTTGAAAACTTGTAAATATTTTCTAGGGGTATGAATTATATCTGGATGAACCTCAGATCTGGAGGGGAAATAGGATCATTTGGTACCTTCATACCTTGGTGAAAATCAGGGTCGATCATTTTGATTTTTATAAAGTTCTGGTCTCAATCTGCTTTGGGATAACTCAATCTGCTTTGGGATAACTGTGTTACCTGATGGGTCAGGTAGAAGGAGTGATCAAGACAACTTTAGATTTTGTTGCGTGTATGTATTCAATTCAGTATGCCTTGTGATCAGGACAATTTAAATCTATATTTATAAGATGGGGTTTGAAGTTATTTTAATTTTGATTTGCTCCACATGGCTTTACTTATTTTAGTCTAAGTCTGAGAAGCAAATCCTCAGCAATCTTTGATTTATTTTACTACTGATTCAACCAATTACTGCTGGATCCCCTGACTATAACATTCCCCAAGTCACTCTCTTTCATTGGAATTCAATTATTGGAATATGATTTATAGGATATGGTTTAATGGATACAATTTATGAAGATTTCCTTTATAATGCTTAATTCAACTTGTGTCTGTGATATAGAATTGGTTTGCTAATTGTTCCCAAATAAAGCCTAACCTTAAATTCTCTAATGATTTAAGCAAGGGTTTCATCTTTACTTCAAAGTGGGTTGGAAGTCTGAAATATTTGTTGATGGAGAACAATTACTTTTTGGCTGTCCTATACAGTGCTTGCTTATCACATGAACTGTTGGTGAACAATTCTGTACTGTACAGTCAGAGTCTCTCTGTTTTTATTATTTTCATCTTTGTTGTAACATCTCAGTCACTTTTATCTGCTATGTACCAACTTAGCTTTACCCCTGCAACATGTTGTATGCAGATAGTGCATTTTCCTGTTACTGAACAGACAGAACTGTGGATTGTTGTGTACCTCTGTGTTTATGCCTTTACAGTAATTTATCAGACATAGGGTCATTGAGATGAAAGCTGGTGGACTTTTCATTTCAGAGGTGCTGCATTTTTGGCCAGATACTTGTTTGTCTTAAGAAGAAGCTGGGAAGCCATTGAATCTCTCAATCACACCTGGAGAAAGTTTACTCTTGGTAAGGAAAACTATTATTTTGAAGCTAGTGTGCAAAGCATAAAAGAACAGACCATTTCTTTTCAGAACAATGCCCTTAGCTATGTTTTTCTATAAGGTCAGGATCTGATCAAAGCAGAATGGGGCCAGTCATTTCTACTATTTCTATGTGTGTCCAGAATGGTAGGTTAAAAATGCTGGGATGCCCTTATAAGTGAATAAAGGGAACATAACTATTCTTGTGGTGTACAGTTTTATGTAGGAAGTAGGAATTTTAATTCAATATCCATACCATCCATTAATTTTTCTGTGTCTGCCACCATAAATTCCACCAAGCTGACTCAACCAGGCATTGATACTGGATTGGTTTGATTTTTTTATTTATCAGAAGTGTAAACTGTTTCAATCCAGAGGCTCTGGGTAATTTACAAAGTCAAAGCACAAAACACATTGCAATACAAAACACTTTTTCTACTGTTGCTGTGATGAAGGCCAATAATCCCAGCAAGCCAAACAAAGCAGCAGCACTAGTCAGTAGATGGGTAGACAATGAACCAAGGCCAAGACCTTACTTCTGTCTCCTAATTCACCATCAGAAAAGCCAATTCATTGAGTTGAAGTGAACATCTCTCTTGAGCACTTGCCCACTGGCATTGCTCTAAAGAAGTTACTCATAATGATGCTTTGTGGGCTGGCCATATCTGCTTCCTATGCTGTGAGGGTTTTTATTACTTTGGAGACCCTCTCAGAATGACATGTTGCCCAACAATCTGGTGGTCAGGAGGGGAAATAGCATGACTGCACCTGCCAGACATCTGTGCAAGAACAGTAGATTCTCTTCTTGTCTCAAGTAGCAGGGTCCTGAGGTAACTTCTGGACACATTAGCTACCACTTGTCTCCATAATCAATCATGGGGCTCAAGGTGTCTGCCCTTCAAAAAAAATTGTATAAAGATCAGCCCAAACTAACAATGGAATGGAATCTGATATTCAAGTAGTCTTTGTGATTAAAAATGGCATCATTTGCTTAGAACAAATGAAATTTTCAAGAAATTCATAAAAAGCTGACAAATACGAGGCCAGTTGTTATTTTTGCCCCCTTCTTTTGAAAAAGAGCTAGTCACAAGGACATGAACAAGCTTCTACCATCCACCTTCTATATCATCTTCTTAGTTCCAAAATAGTTATCTGACAGCTGCAAAGTTGCACAACTTTTGGTAACTAGGAAGAGATAATGGGAAGCAGAAGGATGGTATATGAAGCTTAAAGGAAAAACAAGCACCCATGAAGAATTTCCCTTTCCATTCCAATTTTCTTAAGAATGAAATGGCCATGCCAGGTGATTGTAGAATGTTATGTGGTTAGGTGGCCATTTTATAACTGGGAGAAGAAGGTGAGGGATGGAAGAGAAAGGCTCTTAAAGGATCTTGCAAGCATAGTTCTGTAGCTTTTTTTTGAAAGAACAAAAATAAGTGACTGTTCACCTCAGATTAAATTGTGAATGAGATAGTGCTCCTCTCACTTAACTTTCTTCATTTTTCTCTTTGCCTTTCCCCCTTCATTTATGGGGCAAAATAGAAGAGTTTGAATCTTTGTCTTGGTACTAAATTAATGAGAGTTTTGGTTATTATTATATTCCATGGTATCATTCAATCTCAGATAAGCCCGGATTGTAAGGGTATATGTATGTGTGTCCATCTAGAGCTTAGCTTCTGTTGCTGAGAAAGATATGTGCTATTTTTCCTGTTGTACCCACCCAGCATTTTTGTACTCCTGATGGATATTTCCCTTACAAAGAGACAGGTATTCTCAGTATCCAATGAAGAAATCTCCTGTTGTCCTCTGTCATTCAAATGGCATTGTGTTTGCTGACAGTTCCTGCAATGTGTCATTGTTTAATTTTCCTTGCTCTCCAAATAAATACATTATGACAAGCAATTCCAAATTATCATTTATAGAAAGAACCAAGCAGACACCATGTCCCACATTACCACATTTACATGCTGACTAGAGAATTATAGAAGTGGAAATACAAAGCTTCAGAAAGGCATGAGGTAGTGGAATGCAATTCAGCTATATTTCAGACACTGATGACATGCATTATAGGACTAATGTCTATATCTCAGTTTCAGCCAGTTTATTGCCATGAATTTTATCCCAGAATATTAGTAACACAGTGTGGTGAATTAAACAGCAGCATTGTTGGCGGAAAGAAAGACATTCTGTATTGGATATTTGTCAGCCACTTTGGAATTATCTTTTCTCCTTAATCTCTCTCAGTTGCTCAAGCAGCTTGCATACAAGGAGCAAGAGATAAAAATGGACTTGCTACAGGACTTGGTGTTCCCATGATAAATGGCAGAATCTTCACATAAATTTTTTGAACATGGAACACTGCTGTTACTTTTTAATGATTAGAGTCGAGGAAGTGGGCCACCTGAAACAAAGCAACAGTCTCGGTATAATATCCTCTTCTTCTTTCCACAGAATAAACAAGGCTGCAGAAGAGCAGGGGCAGCAACAACCTGGCTTTAGAAATGCAACCTGTTTTATTGTAATTCAATAATTTCAGTAGGTTGATGTTGTTGTCGTGGACCCGGCTCCATTTCTGAAGTGCTAGAGAAATTGGGTGTTGCTTAAAATTGGGTTTACTTTTGCTGAACTTAAAAAGCTAACTAAGACAATCAGTACTTTTTCTAAGGTCGTCAGGAAATCCCCAAGCAGTGGACTAAACTGGGAAATCACTCACCATCTCAGAAAAAGCAAATCCTTATTGTACCCAGGAAAACTATAGGGAATATCCATGAAGTCATGAGTCAAGCTTGATTCACATAAGACTGGCATTATTTTTATATTGTTAATTAAATTTATTAAACAAATTAAACATTTTAGAGTTCTTTTTGCAGTAGTAGTCAGTGTTATTACTAATGGTAAGAACTATAAGTACAGCTAAATTTTATAATTAGATTGAATACTACCTGTATATCACCCCTGTAGTGATTGTCTTACAGTCTGATACATAAAAAGATGTTTTATCCTTTGTTCCATTGAAGCATATTTCTAAAACACGGATGAGGTCTTTTCTTATTCCCAATGGTATTCAGAATTCATTATAATCTTAAAGTTGCAAGGGACGGATTGTACTAATTTCCAATCTGCAACATTCAGATCTACTTCCCATTCATGTTTTTTCATATTAGCTTGCATGAATCTTATTATCTGTTAAATTTCTGTTGCTGGACAGTTCCTCAGGAGACCTAACAGAATGCATCAGGTGAATAGGCTGCATTTCAAAAACAGATAACTTTTGGATGGTTTTCTGAAGTCAACTTTTGGATGGTTTTCTGAAGTCAAGAATTTCAGAACATGGTAAAATCCCTGATGCATTCTTCATCAATTATAAATCTGTACTTGATGTTTACAGAGGTTTCTTGTTTATCATGAAATATTCATTCTTGAACTCTGCATCTGCTGCCCTGTTGTCATCTACCGTTCATCTGGAGGAAATGAAATACTCTGAAGTAACCTTTTGGTTGTATGGCTCAGCCTCTGAGGCAGACACTCTTAAAAAAACCCAAACCTAAGCATTTCAGGGCAGTCCTGAATCAAAATACTTTTCTGGGTATCAGAAGAGGAGTGAGAGAGAAAGTTATTCATGGAATGTGCATAAGCATACATGACTGCAGCAAGAAACTGTACAAAATGCAGGAAGGACAAACACCAAGTGGGACAGAATCCAAGATTGCAAATCTATTGATCAGCAGGACTGCTAACCACCCAAAGTTTCCTAAACTATCCAATATGAATCCGTTCCCATATTGACCCACCCACCTCCATTTTGTCAACCTAAAGCATGGATGTCCACAATCCAGCTCAGTGCAGATCTATTTGCATAACATGGTTTCCTACAACCCAAGAGTCAGCCTCTGCAGGAATTGTCAAGTGTCTCACTGACCTAATCATGAAGGACATAATTAGATAGACATTTATCTATGCCAGGCTCCATCTTTATGTTTAGGGGCATTTATCATTTGCAATGTTTTCATAAAGAATTTAGATGATTTATTATGTTTTCTACATGATTCTGATTTTCAAACATCAGAAAACAATGGTGTCAGAAAACACAAGTCTGAGCCAACATAAGAGGTTCTCTTACTCTTAAGTTAAAGCACTACCCAACAGTTCTTGAGTTGGCAGAAAACTCTGCTGGTGTAAAATTTGCTGCTTCCATGGCAATCTGTCTTCTATTACAGACATGATTCTGGCGAATGGGCTCCAGTGATGGGATTCAGAAAATTTGACTACCGGTTCTGTGGGCATGGCTAGGTGGGCGGGCAGGGAAAGGATACTGTAAAATCTCCAATCAGAGGTGGCATTTACCGGTTTTCCAAACTACTCAAAATCTCTGCTACCGGTTCACCAGAACTGGTCAGAACCTGCTGAATGCCATCTCTGATGGGCTCTCATCGATAACAGAATAACAGAATGTCAGAGTTGGAAGGGACCTAGGAGAGCCTAGCTCAAGCAGGAAACCCTATACCAGATGTTATGTATGTAGGTTTGAATGTTATTGGTTTAGTTTGAATTGTTCTTGTAAAATGTCAAATATGATTGGTTTAAAAAGTGCGGGAAAACCCTGCACTCTGATTGGCTGGCAACTATGGCTGCTGGCTATAAGTAGCAGCCGTAGCCCAGCCAAGTTGGGTCTATTCGAGCTGTAGTCACTAAATAAACTCTTCACTGAAGCTCTTCGCGTCTGACTCTTCATGCAAACTTAACACCAGACAAATGGTTGTCCAATCTCTTCTTAAAAACCTCCTGTGTTGGACCATGTACAACATCTAGAGGCAAGCAGTTTCACTGATTAATTGTTCTGACTGTCTGGAAATTTCTCCTTAGTTCTAGGTTCATTCTGTCATTGATTGGTCTCCATCCATTGCTTCTTGTCCTGCCTTAAGGTGCTGTGGATCAGTGGGAACAGAGTCTAAAACAGAGATACTGAGCATCTGGTTCTTCCATTGGGGAGTAGAACTAAAGACACTGCAGACCATGATTTAAGGAAGAAGATGTCCGATCAATATAATTATTACGAGAATTACAGATATTCAGAATAATCCAGCAATTCTCAAATGTAAAATGCAAGCCCCATGTATAGTAGAAGCAAGTTTCTGAGGTTGCCAAACCTAGTTCTCCCATTATGCAACTGATGATTAATGTGGATTCAGGTGTTTCATTCAGAAGAGTATCTGCCATTCGTGTGGTAAAAAGTCTTTTCTAGTATAGTCTAGCTGGCCTTAAAACCAAATCAAAGTAGCGAGTTGGATAAATTAACCATGTCTTTGATATCATGCCCGCCTTTCTGAGTGAGGCCTGAATGCACCTCCAGGGATTTTATGGCCTAAGATAATGACTTTTAATTAAAAGGCTTTTAAACAATAGCTTTTACCTCATTTGTCCCTCAGGAACAATTTTGGGCTGGATGCACATTACTGGCAGTTGGGTGGATTAGCAGAAATGATCTACTTAGTCTACTGAGAATAAGCAATGAGCTTTATCAGAAAACAGAGGCGAGGCGTGTTTCACTGAAGCCAGCCAGGAAATAGCCAAGACCCAAGCTTAACCTCACCCTGCTATTAGGGATGCTTGTTTAATATTCTTGGGAAGGCAAAGAGAATGTATAAACAAGCCACGATGCCAAAGGGGTACAATGTCTAAATACTCCAAGACAGAAGTATTCTGAAGATTTCAAGGTTTATTGCAATTTTGGTATGAATAGACAGAGAATTGTATCAGAGATGTAATGCTTTTTAAATATATGCCTAGATGCATTCTGCAATAGTGAGGCAGTTGAAAACTACAGGTATGATTAACTAAGTGAACAAGTACTGGAGGGAAAAGAGGGCATAAGTCTCAATTTGCTAACCTGCTATGTTGAATGTGTAGCATAGAGGGCTGGAACATGTTTCAAGAGAGTTTGTAAAATATGCAGATTATAATTGAAACCCAGTTTGATCTAGTGGTTAAGGTACCAGGCTAGAAAGTGGGAGACAGTGAGTTCTAGTTAGCCATGAAAGCCAGTTGGGCAACTTTGGGCCAGTCATACTCTTTCAGCCCACCTCACCTCACCGGGTTATTGTTGTGGAAAAAATAGGAGGAAGGTGTGTTGGATATATTTGCTGCCATGGGTTATTTGTGAAAATAATAAAAGATGGGTTATAAATTAAATAAATACAAATATTTGTACTGGATAAAGGCGTCTCCCCTTCATAAATGCCACATGTATTTATTTTAATTAAAAGGCTTGTATGACTCTTATGTGTCACAACTCTGGATGGCTCACAAATAATAATAAAAACCAAGAGAGTCAAACCAATAAACAAATAAAAGCAATGTGCAAAAAACAAATCCTGCCCCCCCCAAAGAGTATCTCCCTACCCATCAAGAATTAGAATTATTGGGCTCTAGCCTTACACTTGAGGTGTCCCACAGAATAGGGGTCACTATGGAAAAGGCATATTTTCTAGGTTTTCAAAGTGACAATAGTTAAGCAAAGGACTTGGTGGATCAGGCACATAAACTCTCAGGGAGAAGGTGACCCATCAAATAGCTTGGTGCAAGGTTTTTGTTAAGTTTGCATGAAGAGACAGACGCGGAGTGCTTCAAGCTCTTTAGTTTACTAGTGACTACAGCTCAGAAGGGACGGACCCAACTGGCTTTGCTGCGGCTGCTACTTATAGCCGGCAGCTGCAGCTGACAGCCAATCAGAGTGCAGGGTTTTCCTGCACTTTTTAAACCAATCATTTCCAACACTTTACAAGAACAATTCAATTTCAAACCTGCATACATAACACCCCTCCCCACTAGGTTCAGTCCATACTCAAACCCCATCTATCTAACGTATTCTTTTAAATAGGTGGGGCTCTTACGTGTACGTTGAGACCTACGTGGTTCAGATGTTTTAAGGTTCTCACCTTGTGAGAGAGGAAATGTGTCTGCTGACATTTCCTTACTTGGACTTCTAGTAATGGTAGAACCTGTTTGGTTACTACAACCTGGTCTCTCCTCCCAATCCATCTCCAACCCAATGTCAGCACCCAAATCAGGTAGTGGTGTGCAATCTTCCATTTGTAAAAATGGTTGTTGGCACTGTGACAGGTTTTGAGGTGATTCATGTCGTGTTAGCTCATTACACATGGGGTGGATTCTTGCTTGCTGATTTTCCTCCTGTTCCTCCCCTTCCCCCTAGAAGAGGAGTCAGGTGAGGGAACTAGAGAGGAACAAGTGCAATGTTCCTGAGGAACCTGGATCTAAGCTGATCAATGTGCCTGCTCCAGAGGACACCATCCTCTGTTTGTACCCTGTAAGACCTGGGCCTGTGATTTGAGTTATCTCAGCAGGAATCCACAAAGGTTCACCCATAAGGTTCTTAGCATAAACAGAATCACCCACACTGAACGTGCGAACTTTGGAAGTGGAATCTAGTGGTGCGTTGGGTGCGTAAGTGGGATGAAGGCGGTCAAGGGGAGACCTGAGTTTCCTACCCATCAACAATTCAGCTGGGGTTAAGTTAGTTGAAGGGTTGGGAGTGATATGCTGGACACTGAGTAGTTTTTCAACTTTCTCAGTGATGTCCCCTGGACCCAATTGCTGAAGTTTTTCCTTGGTAAATCGTACCATACGTTCAGCCTGGCCATTCATTAGCCAGAGGATGCCCAGGGGCTGTCAGGGCATGTCTGATACCCTGCTGTGCTAGATATGATTCAAAAAGGTTGGATGTAAATTGAGGACCATTGTCAGAAACAAGCACATCAGGTAACCCATGAGTTACAAAAAGCTTTTTAAGCTGTTTGATGACAGCTTCAGTTGTGGTGGATGCCAAAGGGATAACCTCTAGCCATTTGGAATATGCATCTACTATAATAAGGAAAGTGTGCCCTCTGGTAGGGCCAGCAAAATCAATGTGAATCCTGGACCATGGGCCCCTAGGACATTCCCATTCCTGTGTGGGGGCAAGAGGTGGGGCAGGCCTGACTACCTGGCAGTTGGGACAAGATGCAACCCAGTTTTCAACCATTTTGTCAATACCTGGCCACCATACATAACTCCTGGCCAATCCCTTCATTCTGACAATTCCCGGATGACCCTCATGTAACATTTCCAAAACCTCTTTTTGTAGTTTTGCAGGAATAACCACCCTGTTACCCCACAAAATACATCCTCTTAACACAGATAATTCAGTTTGCCTGGATTTAAAAGGTTGGGCAAGTTGAGGTAGATCTTGAAGTGGCCAACCTTTCTTAATCCAGCCTATAACAGGAGCCAATAAAGTGTCTTTGGCAGTCTCTCTGGCAATTTCAGCAGCATGTACTGGAAGCTTGGCAACAGTTTCTAGAAAAAAGGTGTGAGTCTCAGGAACAGGGTCCTCAATGTGTGAAGGAAGTGGGCAGCGACTCAAAGCATCTGTGTGCCCAATGTCTTTACCAGGTCTGTGGATCAGTTTGTATGAATAAGCAGCAAGAAATTCGGTCCATCTCAGCATTCTTGGTGACAGGATCGTGGGTGTTGGTTTGTCCCTGCCACAATGCCTAAAAGAGGTTGTGATCTGTGACAACAGTAAATGTTCTCCCATATAGATACTCATGGAATTTCTTGACAGCTGCTACAATTGCCAAGGCTTCCTTGTCCAGTTGGCTGTAGTTCCTCTCTGCTTTAGTCAAGGTGCGAGAGTAAAATGCAATAGGGCTTCCCTCCCGCTGGGAAGCATGTGGCTCAACACCCCCCTACTCCAAAAGGGAGGCATCACAAGTCAGTACAACAGGCAAGTTCTCAGAGAACTGTATCAGTACAGAATCAGACGTGATTTGTCTCTTGATATTGTTAAATGCAGCTTGTTCCTTTCTGCCCCAGACCCATGCAGATTTTTGTCCAGTAATCTGTGTAGGGGTTCTGCAATGGTTGCCTTCTGAGGTAGAAACATATGATAGAAGTTAATGAGTCCCAAGAATGCTTGTAAATCTGTTTTGCATTTTGGCTTGGGGCTTCTTTGATTGCCTGAACTTTGGCCTCTGTGGGGTGGATGCCATGTTTATCGATCATGTAACCCAAGAATTCCACTTTATCTGTTCTAAGTGTGCATTTTTCTTCTTTGACTTTTAACCCGCTTTTTGAATCTGATTAAGACTTCTCTGAGTCTCTCGTGTAACTGAGTGTCATTTTCAGCAGAAATTAAAACGTCATCAAAATAGGGCACCACCCTGGCAACCCTTGTAACATTCTTTCCATAAGGCTTTGGAAGATGCCTGGTGCCACGCTTACTCCAAATTGCAACCTTTTGCATTTGAAAGCACCTCTATGGGGTACAATGGTTTGGGCTTCTGCAGTGGCATCATCAACTGTTAATTGTTGATATGCCTGTGCCAGGTCCAATTTGGCAAAAACTGTGCCCCCTCCAAGAGAATGTAATAAATGATGCACTACTGGAACTGGATATGCGCTCTGTTGTAGCGCATGGTTCAATGTCCCCTTGTAGTCTCCGCAGATTCTCACAGACCCATCAGCCTTGACTGGTGTGACTATGGGTGTCTCCCACCTGGAGTGGTCAGTGGACTCTAAAACCCCTGGGCTATTAGTTTATCTAATTGTGCATCAATTTTTTCCTTTAAGGCAAATGGAACCCTTCTGGGTTTTAAACGGATTGGTTGTACCTTGGGATCTAGGTTAAAGGAGATAGGGGTCCCCAAGTACTTGCTTAATCCGTCGCTGAAGACCTCTGGAAACTCAGACTTCAAGGCCTCTTCCCACTCAGTATTGCTCACGTGATTGATGCCAGTCACCTCGATGCCTAATGGATTGATGCCCAGAGGGTTGAACCATTCAAGGCCCAGCAGACTTGGGCGGTCCTTGTCCATGATGCTCAGGGGTAGGCGCTTGGTGTGGCCCTTGAATTTCATGTTGAATTCTCTTGTTCCAACTACTGGAATCTTGTTCCCTTGGTAGTCTTTAAGAGTCAATGCTTGCTTCTTGAAGTGATTCTTTTGGATGTTAGGAAGTAGTCTGTGAATAGTGTCCCATGACACCATAGAAAGGTATGAGCCTGAGTCCACTTCCATTTGGCAAGGCCTTCCTTCAATAAGTACCTTAACATGCACTTTTCTGCTTTTTAAAGGGAAAAATGACCAATAGTTACTGTTTGATGAGTTTCATTCTTCCCATTTGCTTCTGTACTGCACCCCATTTTCTCACTGAGGTTGTTAGGCTTGAATTCTTTGTCTTTGCTTGCAGCAAACTTCCTTCTGTTGGGTGGAGTTCTGGATGATTTGCAGACTCTTGCTAGGTGTCCTCTTTTATCACAACGGAGGCAAATGGTGTCTAAAAACTTGCATTCAGTGTGGGGATGGCTTCCCCCACAACCTCTGCAGTAGAAATCTTGCCTCTTTCTTCCCAGGTCTTTCTTTTTCGCTCCATTCTGAGGCTGTAAATTCCTTCCTCCACCTCACTACAGTCTGACTCAGAATCTAATTCCTCACAATGATTTGTGGTGGACTTTTCCACATCAGGATGGCTTGTGGCCTTGTTAATCTTCTTCATGGCTGCTGCTGAGGACTTGGTAGCTTCTGCTGAAGAGGCTTCTTCTATTGCCTCTTTCAGCGTGAGCTTAGGTTTCATTAATAACTTGCTCTGCAGCACCTTGTCTTTAAGGCCTAAAACGAAACGATCGCGCATGGCCTCCTCTAAACTGTTGAATTCGCATGCACCCCCAATGTCTCTTAAACTTGCCACAAAGTCGTTTATGCTTTCGTTTTCCCCCTGATCGCGACGGTAAAACTCGTGTCTCTTAATGAGGTACGATACTTGTGGTGCGTAATGGGCTCTTAACAGCCTTTCCAGATCAGGCCAAGCCATTACCTTCACGTCTGCTGCTCCCGCGAGTGCCGTCACCATCTTGAAAACTGCCGGACTGCAGTACATAAGGAAGACCGCCCTCTTCTACTGCTCGGAAATGGCGGCAAGATTGTTTCCCTCCAAATACATTTGGAAACGATCTGCATACGACTCCCAGTCTACTGCCGTTGGATCGAATGGGGCTGGGGGGGTGTTCAGCGCAGCCATCTCACTCTTCTTCTGTTCCGCGTTGCCTTCTTCTTCAGGGGAATCCCATCCTCGTCGCCAGTGTTAAGTTTGCATGAAGAGACTGACGCGGAGTGCTTCAAGCTCTTTAGTTTATTAGTGACTACAGCTCAGAACGGACGGACCCAACTAGCTTTGCTGCGGCTGCTACTTATAGCCAGCAGCCACAGCTGACAGCCAATCAGAGTGCAGGGTTTTCCCACACTTTTTAAACCAATCATTTCCAACACTTTACAAGAACAATTCAAACTAACCAATGATTTCAAACCTGCATACATAACAGTTTTAATGTGCAAGACTTTAAAGCAGGGGTCTTCAAACTTGACAGCTTTAAGATTTGTGGACTTCAACTCCCAGTATTCCTCCTCCAGTCCTGTTAGCTCAGGAATTTTTGGAGTTTGTCAGAAAGTAGAACTTTCTGGAGTTACTATGCAGTTTACAAATTAGTAGAGTTTGATGGGGTGATCAAACCTACCAATGACAGGGTGGCATTGAACACCTCACTGTGATACTGTAGGACACGCCCCTAAGTATAAAAGGGCTGTCAACTGTCATTTTCAATATGAGACAAAAGAGAGAAATATGAGAGAAAGAAAATGAGGAGATTCTAAGGAGATTGGAGATACTGAGAAGATCCAAGACTCTGAGGAGATATTAGGATCTGACAGACTGAGGTCTGTGTATGAGAAGATATAGCAAGGGATCTGAGAGAAGATCTATAACCTAAAGAGAAAGGGACTTTCTAAAGAGGTTAGCTATATCTAAGAAGAGGTTATGAGAGGAAGAACTGTGAATCTCTCATAGAAACTTCTAGTTCCTTGAAGGACTGTTTAAGAGGAACGAAAGAAGAAAAGACTCTGTATATATTTAAGAATAATATATTTATTGATTATTCTGTTATAAATAAATCTGTTTTTGATCTGACACAACTTGGCATTGCAATTTATTGAATGACTCTGTGAAATAGATATAGGTTTAAAGATCCAGGACAAATTCAATTAATATTATTTAACAGAGTTGAAGTCCAAAAGTCTTAAACTTGCCAAGTTTGAAGACCCTTGCTTTAAAGGTAGTAACCAGCAGCTTGAATTATATCTGCAAAGGAACTGTCACATTAGTAGTGAATTATGGCCAAACTGAGGGACACTTGAAACTGCGTGTACTACCACATGCTGGACCAATCTTATATTACTGCAATACCAATTAAGCAGCATTACAATACTGTAATTATCCAACCAGGAAGTGACCACAGCCTGAGTAACTGTGAGTAAGGCCTCCCAATTCAGGAATGGGTGCAACTGGTACAGAAGACGAATCTATGTAAAGCCCCACTAACCATAGCAGCTTCCTGCTAATTGAGCAGGTGCTGTGAGTCAGGTAGGACTTCCAAACTGTGCACCAACTCTGACTGGGGAAGTGAGAATCAAAGCTGTTATGTATGTAGGTTTCAATGTTATTGGTTTATTTGAACTGTTCTTGTAAAATGTCAAATGGTATTGGTTTAAATAGTGCGGGAAGAAACCCTGCACTCCCATTGGCTGGCAGCTACGGCTGCAGGCTATAAGAAGCAGCCGTAGCCAAGCCAGGACGGGTCCATTCGAGCTGTAGTCACTAATAAAGTCTTTGCTGGAACTCCTCGCGTCTGACTCTTCATGCAAACTTAACACTGGCGACGAAGGTGGGATTTCCCTGAAGAGAAGATGACGCGACGAACAAGCAACTGAGCGAGATGGCTGCGCTGAACACCCCCCCAGCACCGTTCGATCCGGCGACGGAAGACTGGGAATCGTATGCGGATCGTTTCCACATGTTCCTGGAGGGGAACGATCTCGCTGGCATCCCCGAGAGACGGAAGAGGGCGGTCTTTCTCATGCACTGCGGTCCGGCAGTCTTCAAAATGGCGAAGGTGTTGGCGGGAGCAGCAGACCTGAAGGTAATGGAATGGCCCGATTTAGAGAAACTATTGAGAGCCCATTACGCCCCACAAGTATCGTGCCTCATTAAGAGACACAAATTTTACCGTCGGGATCAAGGAGATAGCGAGAATGTTAATGACTTCGTGGCAAGTTTAAGGACATTGGGGTGCTTGTGACTTTACCAACTTAGAAGAGGCCATGCGTGATCGGTTTGTTTTAGGCCTTAAAGACAAGGTCTTACAAAGCAAACTATTAATGAAACCTAAGATCACGTTTAAAGAGGCCATTGAAGAAGCTGTTTCAGCGGAAGCCACCAAGTCCTCAGCAGCGCCATGAAAAGATTAACAAGGCCTCAAGCCAGGCCTCAAACCATTCTGATGGGGAAAAATCCACATCTACTCATTGCGAACAAATAGACTCTGATTCTGATGGCAGTGAGGCAGAGGAGGGGAATTTTAAACTCAGAATGGAGAAGAAAAGAAAAGACTCTGGGAAGAACAGGCAAGGATTCTATTGCAGAGGCTGTGGGGGGGCCACCCCAGCTGATTGCAAGTTCTTTGACTCCATTTGCCTACGTTGTGAGAAATGGGGTCACATAGCCAGAGTCTGCAAATCATCCAGAACTCCACCAGCTAGGAAGAAATTTCCTGATAGAGACTTTAAGCCCAACAATTTCCTTGAAAAAATGGGCGAAATTTAAAAGCAAATGGCAAGAATGAAACTCACCAAACAATCACTATTGGTCATTCTTCACCTTTAAAAAGCAGAAAAGTACATGTGAAGGTGTTTATTGAAGGAAGGCCTTGCCAAATGGAAGTGGACTCAGGCTCTTATTTATCTATGGTGTCATGGGACACTATCCACAGACTTTTCCCAAAATTCAGAAAAAGCATTTCCAGAAGCAAGCACTGACTCTCAAAGACTACCAAGGGAACAAGATTCCAGTAGTTGGAGCGAGAGATTTCAACGTGCAGTTTAAAGGCCACACCAAGCGTTTGCCCCTGACCATCGTGGACAAGGATCGCCCAAGTTTGCTGGGACTTGAGTGGTTCAAGCCACTTGGCATCGAGGTGACTGGCATCCATCACGTGAGCAGTTCTGACTGGGAAGAGTCCTTGAAGTCTGAGTTTCCAGAGGTCTTCAGCGAAGGACTGGGCAAGTATATGGGGACCCTATTGCTTTCAGCCTAGACCCCAAGGTGCCCCCAATTCGTTTAAAGCCCAGGAGGGTCCCATTTGCTTTAAAGGAAAAATTGATGCACAATTAGATAAACTCATTGCTCAAGGGGTTTTAGAGCCTACTGACCACTCCAGATGGGAAACACCCATAGTCACACCAGTCAAGGCTGATGGGTCAGTGAGAATCTGTGGTGACTACAAGGGGACACTTAACCATGCGCTGCAACAGAGCGCATATCCTGTACCAGTTGTGCATCATCTGCTCCATTCCCTTGGCAGGGGTACAGTATTTGCTAAACTGGATTTGGCTCAGGCATATCAACAATTAACAGTTGATGATGCCACTGCAGAGGCACAAACAATTGTGACCCATAGAGGTGCCTTCAAATGTAAAAGACTACAATTTGGAGTAAGCGTGGCACCTGGCATCTTTCAGAGCCTTATGGAAAGAATGTTGCAAGGACTGCCAGGGGTAGTGCCTTATTTTGATGATGTATTAATCTCTGCTGAAAATGACACTCAGCTTCAAGAAAGACTCAGAGAAGTCCTTACCAGATTCAGAAAAGCGGGGGTTAAAAGTCAAGGAAGACAAATGTACACTCAAAACAGACAGAGTTGAGTTCCTGGGGTATATGATTGACAAGCAGGGCATCCATCCTACTGATGCCAAGGTTAAAGCAATCAATGAAGCCCCTAAACCTCGATGCAAGGCAGATTTGCAAGCCTTCCTTGGACTTATTAATTTTACCACATGTTTCTACCTCACAAAGCATCTATTGCTGAGCCCTTACATCGCCTACTTGATAAGAATGCTGTTTGGATCTGGGGGCGGAAGGAACAGTCAGCATTTAACAGTATTAAGAGACTAATCACGTCGTCTGATGCTGTGTTGATACAATTCTCTGAGAATTACCTGTTCTGACTTGTTTGCATGCCCTTTTGGAGTGGGGGGTTTGAGTCACAGGCTTCCCAATGGAGGGGAAGCATTGCATTTTACTATCTCGCACGCTGTCCAAAGCAGAGAGGAATTATAGCCAATTGGACAAGGAGGCTTTAGCAGTTGTTGCAGCTGTTAAGAAATTTCATGAATATCTGTATGGCAGGTCATTCACCATTGTTACAGATCACAAACCTTTACTTGGCATTGTGGCAGGAGACAAACCTACACCTAATATCCTGTCACCAAGAATGCTGAGGTGGACTGAATTTCTTGCAGCCTATTCCTACAAACTGATTCACAGGCCTGGCAAGGACATTGGACATGCTGATGCACTGAGTCGTTGCCCACTTCCTTGCCACAAGGAGGATTTTGAACTTGAAACACATACCTTTTTCCTGGAGACCGTTGCTAAGCTTCCAGTCCATGCTGCTGAGATTGCCAAAGAAACTGCCAAAGATGCTGTGTTGGCACCTGTTATGGGCTGGATTAAGAAAGGTTGGCCTCTTCAAGATCTACCTCACCTTGCCCAACCTTTTAAGTCCAGGCAAACTGAATTATCTGTATTAAGAGGATGTATTTTGTGGGGTAACAGGGTGGTTATTCCTGCAAAACTGCAAAGGGAGGTTTTGGAAATGTTACATGAGGGTCATCCTGGGATTGTAAGGATGAAAGGTTTGGCCAGGAGTTATGTATGGTGGCCAGGTATTGACAAAATGGTTGAAAACTGGGTAGCATCTTGTCCCAATTGCCAGGTAGTCCGACCTGCCCCACCTCACGCCCCACACAGGAATGGGAATGTCCTAGGGGCCATGGTCTAGAATCCACATTGATTTTGCAGGCCCTACAAGAGGGCACACTTTTCTAGTGCTAGTAGATGCATACTCTAAATGGCTAGAGGTAATTCCCATGACATCCACTACAACTGAGGCTGTCATCAAGCAGCTCAGAAAATTATTTGTCACCCATGGGTTACCAGATGTCCTTGTTTCTGACAATGGCCCTCAATTCACATCTAACATTTTGAATCCTTTCTAGCTCAGCAGGGCATCAGACATGCCCTCACTGCCCCTGGGCACCCTTCGGCCAATGGCGGGCTGAACGCATGGTGCGCTTCACCAAAGAGAAGCTTCAGCAGCTGGGTCCTGGGGACATCACTGAGAAGCTTGAAAAGCTTCTTAGTGTTCAACACATCACTCCTAGCCCATCAACTAACTTGTCCCCAGCAGAGTTGTTGATGGGCAGGAAACTTAGGTCTCCCCTTGACCGCCTTCATCCCACTTACGCACCAACGCACCACTGGATTCCACTTCCAAAGTTCGTTCTTTTAGTGTGGGAGATTCTGTCTATGCTAGGAACCTTATAGGTGAACCTTTGTGGATTCCTGCTGAAATAACTCACATCACGGGCCTCGTTCTTACAGGGTACAAACAGAGGATGGCCTCCTCTGGAGCAGGCACATTGACCAACTTAGATCCAGGTTCCTCAGGAACATGCCCCTGTCTCCCTCTAGGTCCCTCACCTGATGTTTCTTCTAGGGGGAAGGGGGAACAGGAGGAAAATCAGCAAACAGGAATCAACCCCATGTGTAACGAGCCATTGCGACAGGAACCATCCCGAACCCTGTCACAATGCCAAGATCCACCACCTGAAGTGGAAGATTGCACATCACTACCTGACTTGGGTGCTGCTGACATTGGAATGGAGATGGGTTGGGAGGAGAGACCAGATTCTAACAGTCTAACAGGATCTTCTTTCACAGGAAGTCCCAGCAGGGAAATGTCAGTAGACACATTTCCCTTCTCACTGGGTGAGAACGTTAAAACTTCTGAACCACGAAGGTCTCAACGTACACGTAAGAGCCCCACCTATTTAAAGGAATACATTAGATAGGTTGGGGTTTGGTATGGACTGAACCTAGTGGGGAGGGGTGTTATGTATGTAGGTTTGAATGTTATTGGTTTATTTGAACTGTTCTTGTAAAATGTCAAATGGTATTGGTTTAAATAGTGTGGGAAGAAACCCTGCACTCCCATTGGCTGGCAGCTACGGCTGCAGGCTATAAGAAGCAGCCATAGCCAAGCCAGGACGGGTCCATTCGAGCTGTAGTCACTAATAAAGTCTTTGCTGGAACTCCTCGCGTCTGACTCTTCATGCAAACTTAACAAAAGCCAACACATCACCAGCTCCAGGGAGACCAAAACTCCAAAGCTACCTTGCCTTGCTAAGGCAACATTGGTTCTTCCCCAGGTGCATCCTCACAGTGTCAAGTCTTGGGTCAGCATCTGAATGGCATCCTTTGCTGATGGTATCAGTTCTGATGCTGTTGAATGACCTCCCCAGTGGTTTCATACAAAGGTGAAAGAAGACTGTGAGAATCCCAAATCACTCTATATCACAGGGGATCAGGGTCTCTTCCCAACCAATGCCAGCTGCAACTGTCCACAAAAGAAAAAGGAAAACCACTTTGAAAGAAGCCTGGGAAGAAAGATGCTGCTGTGGTAAAGGCTCATTTCTTGCGCCTCACCACCATAATACATTTTAATACAGGTTTTTAAAACAATTAAGTCAATAGATAATTGAATTCTGATTTAAATATAGGATCAGAGAGTATATGTTAGAGTAACTCATATCAGGTTTTTTAAGGATTAGAGTAGAAGGTTAGTTTGAGGTAGCAATACTTTTACCAAATCAAATAATATTATTAAGCTTTGCTTAATAATACTATTTGGTTTGGTAAAAGTATTGCTACCTCTTGATTTGGTAAAAGTATTGCTACCTATTATTAAGCAAAGCTTAATAATATGTAGCAATACTTTTACCAAATCAAGAGGTAGCAATACTTTTACCAAATCAAATAGTATTAAGCTTAATAATACTATTTGGATGAGAGAGGCCTAGAAAACCGAAAGATTCAGTACTTTTGAAGGAGCATCTATAAAACTTTCCAAGTACAGCAATTGCTTTAATATATGAAACTGAAAAGAATATGAGGAGCAACTAGTGATTTGCACAATGTGATTTACCATATAATAATAACCACCATATGGAGCTGCTTTCTTAAACCCTCCTCCATTCACTGTTCTTTTGTTGGCTTTAATATGTGGCCCCACAATGTATTGAAGACAAGTAACTTTCTTTGCCATTTTCTCTTTATGGGTTTTTTTTTCTTTCTTTTTGCTAATGTTAGGCACATAAGATAACAGTGACAATATAACTGATGGTTGAACAGGCTGGTTTTTAATTCATGGAATAGTTCTATCTAAAGTGACATCTGTTTAAAGTCTGTAAAATGTAATTATTGGACAGATTCCAGCATCGTTCTTTCTGCTGAGTCTTTTTTGAATGATAGCTTAGCAACCCTTTAGCACTTCCTTCTGTTGGGTCAGCTCTTTTCCTCTATCTTTTCAATGTCAGAGACAAAACATTTTATTTTTCTTCAGCTGTAGATCATCCTTTCCTTTTTTCTTTTTCCTTCCCCCTCTCCCCCTCCCCTTTCTCCTTGTATACATAATCCATTTTTTTTACACATTAGTAATTTTATGTAGCAGGTTAAGCTGAGACATAGGGATTGACCACAGATTGCCAAGTAGTTTTCTGTGGTCAGCTTGAATCTCTAGTCATAATGTATCACTCTGGATGAAATTATTGCTTTGTTTTTTGCTTGTTGTATGCCTGCTGGGAGATTAGTGACAAATCAGAATTATTCAGTCTGGAAATCTAAAGTTGGACCACTTTGGTAAACAACATCATGTGAATGAATTTATCAGCAACTGTATTAATAGAAAGTATTATGTATGTAGGTTTGAATGTTATTGGTTTATTTGAACTGTTCTTGTAAAATGTTAAATGGTATTGGTTTAAATAGTGCAGGAAGAAACCCTGCACTCCCGTTGGCTGGCAACTACGGCTGCTGGCTATAAGAAGCAGCTGTAGCCCAGCCAACTCGGGTCCATTCGAGCTGTAGTCACTGAATAAACTCTTTACTGAAGCTCCTCGCGTTTGACTCTTCATGCAAACTTAACAGAAAGAGCTAGCATTAGAGGAACATCATTATCAGCATTCCATAGAGAGTTTGGACCTAGGTATACATTTTTTAAAAAGTTTTGCTTTTTTTAAAAAAAAAAGAATTTTGATTATCTATTTTCTTCCATATATCTTCACAGCATCTCAGCTTCTCTGGTGTTTCTTATTTGAAGGCAAAATCAGAAAGGAAAAATGCTGCTCCCAGTTGAAGAATGTGATGGGGCTTGGCTAAACTGCAGCCCTCAGGAACAGCTGTGTGAAAGGATGTCAGTGAACATTCTTGTTTCAATAAACACTGACATGCCCCTTTAAAAAAATTGCACTGAACAAATAAAATATAACCAGAGTTCCCTGCCTCCTTCCCTCCTTATCAGATGTTAGCATTCAGCAACTATAAAAATCTGTCAGTACAACATTTTTCATAGAAAGACTATCATAATAGTCCCTTGGGATTGTGATACAAGTACCTGTATGCCCTTGCAGATCAAGCAGTACTGCTTTAGGCTCAGAAATCAGAAGCCATTGAGAGAAAGCAGCTGAAACCATCACACACACACACACACCTACATTAAGTGTTACTTGTTTGAAGGTACAGTTCTCCTTAGACCGCCTTTGTGATAAATCTTGATGGCTCAGGATGAGGGCAGTGCAACTGTCCTGACCCTTCTGGATGTCTCCATGGCTTTTGATACCATTGAAGGAAGCATCCTTCTGGAATAGCTTGGAGGAATGGAACTGGGGACAGAGTAGTACAGATTCACCATAGAGTTGCTGAACAACCACTTTGGTCTGCGTGTGGGAGGGCAGGGCACTTACGAGAAAGTCATCAAAAACTGAGGGTGTAATTGAAGAGTATAGGAGCTAAAATGTTCAGGTTATTTATTAGTTGGGGAAAGGACTGTAAGAGAACCTGTAATATAAATGTTAAAGTTACGTCCCTGTATTTGCTCTGGATTTAGCAAGAAAATTCTGAGAGCTGCAAGGACTGCCAAAATGGAGTTCAGCATTTGTATGTGTTTTTCAGATTAATTAGACAACACTCAAGACACAAAGATCTTCTAGGAACCTGGATATTTTTTTTTCTTTATATCTTATAGCCAAATAATTATGGAAGTAGCATGCAGAAAAGGCACACATACTGAACTTCAACCTCCCCTCCCTGTATTGGCATCTGTCTTCAAAATGAATGGAATGCTGAAAATTGTTCTCTAGACTAATTGCTCTGCTACTCTGAGATTAACTATCTCCTGCCTGCAATGGTATTGATTCTGCTAATATGACAAAAGCCTGTCTAAATTGTATCTTGGTAGATAATGATTACTAACTCCCCCAAGAGTTAATCAAGGACTTCTTTTAAAAGTTTGCTGGCAACATCTCATTTTTGGGGGGTACATTTAGATCTTCTGCCTCTCAATATTTGCACTTGGTAGACAGATTCCAGCCTCTTTCAATTTCCTCTTTCAATAGTCAATGCCATCTTGTGAGCATGAATCACCCTGGGACAACCAGAAAAGGACAAAACAATCCCCTTTTCTGACTAAACATTTTCACAAGCCGCATTTGTACTGTTATGTATGTAGGTTTGAATGTTATTGGTTTATTTGAACTGTTCTTGTAAAATATCAAATGGTATTGGTTTAAATAGTGCGGGAAGAAACCCTGCACTCCCATTGGCTGGCAACTACGGCTGCAGGCTATAAGAGGCATCCATAGCCCAGCCAACTCGGGTCCATTCGAGCTGTAGTCACTGAATAAACTCTTTGCTGGAACTCTTCACGTCTGACTCTTCATGCAAACTTAACACTGGTGACAAAGGTGGGATTTCCCTGAAGAGAAGACAATGCAAAAGACAAGCAGAAGAGCGAGATGGCTGCGCTGATGAACACCCCCCAGCCCGTTCAATCCGGCGGCGGAAGACTGGGAATCGTATGCGGATCGCTTCCAGATGTACCTGGAAGGAAACGACCTCGACGACATTCCCGAGAGACGGAAGAGGGGGGTTTTTCTCATGCACTGCGGTCCGGCAGTCTTCAAGATGGCGAAGGCGTTAGCGGGAGCTGCAGAACTGAAGATAATGGAATGGCCTGATTTGGAGAAGCTTTTAAGAGCCCATTACGCCCCACAAGTATCGTGCCTCATTAAGAGACACAAATTTTACCATCGGGATCAAGGGGAG
>CM019148.1:85356315-85368595 GCA_009733165.1 Naja naja | reverse complement strand
TCTCAGATATCACTATCACTCTGTCACCTTGGGTTTATGATCCCATACTGAAATTCCAGAAATGAAATGGACTGGGGCCCATGAGAACATATGACACCATAAATGAAATGCTACACAACACTCCTTTGATTTGCTCTTGTACACTGGTAGAGGTGCTTCTCTCAAAACGGGTGGAATTGTTTTTTTGGAGAAGGTGGTACTAAGACCTACCAGGATTTTGTAATGTTCTGGTTTTTCGGCAGGTTGAAGAGCCTGGCTGAAGGAAAGCAGCTGATTTTGTGCCACAGTCATGTTATTTTTAGGGAAGGCAGATGACTCAGCAGAGGCAAAAGGGGGGAAAGCTAGAAGGTCCTATACAGTGACACATGTGTCATGGATATATAGGATATAAAAAGAGGTAGAAAAAGCAGAGAAGATAGAGGTGGTGTTGGTGGTTATGTTGCAGATACTACAGGACTTGCCATTGAGGAGGACATCACTTGGGAGATGTGTAGTGATATGGAGCCTGCAAGTCCAGAGATTCCAGTCTTGAATGAGGAGAAAGACCAGGAGGAAAATCCTTGAGCAGAATCTGAACATGTGGCCAGACCAGGAGAATGGACAGTGTTATGTTTAAGGAGATTTTGATACTGGACAGTCAAACTGTGTGAGTTAAAGGTTTTGTTGTCAGCAGAACAACCAGGAAAGCCCACAGGTATTCCAAACCAGCCATTGAGAAACAGAGAGGGGGGAAAGAGGCCAAAATCCAGCACAGGTAAAAGTGAGGGAAACATTGAAAGGTTGTTGAGATGTTGAGAATTAAGGAGTGTGTGTGTGCATGCATGTATATTTTCACTTATACATACTTACACTATTATAGTTCTAGAAATACCTTAGCATTAAGAATAAACTTCTCCATTTTTTAAAGTGCTGTCCATGTCTACGGAGATTGTCATGGTCATCCCAAAGGTCCTTTTCTCCAAAAGGCAACTGGATTTTCTTGTTTTTGTTTGTTTGTTTGTTTCTCATCCAAGAAGCTTCTTCAGTTCTGAACTGAAGAAGATTCTTGGATAAGAAAAGAAGCATTTTCAGAGGAGGAAAAAAAAACACCTGTTGCCTTTTGGAAAAAGAACCTTCATGCTATCCATGTTTATGTCTATCAGATCTTATCCTGATCCAACCTTTGACAAGCATATTTACCACAGAATAACTGATCAAGCATTAAGCAAATTTACAGCAAACTGTGCTAATCAAAAACGATATTAGCATTTGTAATGACAAAAGATGCTAATTTCTAGGCATTTTTTTTAAAAAGCAAGTCTGCCAGCAACTCCAGTTATAATCTTTGGTGGACCTTAGAAATTTCACAAACCGATATTTGGGTAGAGTTTTCTCAGCTTTTTTTAAATAAAAGAAGGTAGAACTTCAGGGCTTTCTGAAGACTTCAGATAAAAAACAACTACCTAATGGAAATAAAAAATGTCCTTGCCAGGAATTAAATGAATGCAGGTTTATAGGAACACTGGAAGCATTTTTAAAAATCATGTCGCTCTGAGGCTCTGGGCAACATATGATAAATATTGTGGAAGTGTTGTCCAACAGCAGGGAATGACAATACAGCAAAGTCCACACATTGCCTGTCCCTGCCTTATATTTTGTCTTTCCTAGAACATCTTGAGCATAAAGATACATTTCTTTCTAATTGGAAGAATGCTGACATGTCAATATATCTAAGGGCCATAGCATTTCATAGATCTTCTTTCTAAGCATTTATTTTCCTGGTCTCCCTGGAGAAGATCTTCTGTGTAGATATAATATAAGATCTGAAGTGAAATTTTAAATACATGTGTGATTTGTAGCTCCTTCTTAAGTTTGACTGCTCCTACCTCCATCCCCAAAGGTCTGCTTTAGCTGTTAAGATTCTTTCTGAACATATTCCTAGTATTCCTACATATGTAAGTCACTGGATTAATCAAGAGAAATGTGTAAGCAAGAACAAGATTGCACTTTCATTGTCTGTCAAAATGTTCAGAGGGAGTATATGTGAGAAGATTTGGAGGTAACAAAATGAAAATATACACTTTCTGTTAATTAAAATTGAAGGCTGTAAACCTAGTTCCATTTAGTTTACAAATCCTATGATGAGATGTACAATTGTGGGAGATTTTGAATAGGTAGGTCTAGTTATTTCTGATGGTTGTACTCCAGGATGCAATCACAAATAACGGAATAACCTCAAATAACTGGAACTTAAGTTTACAGGATTTGAGGGTTTAAATTCTAGAGGTCTGGAAATGGACTAAAAAAA
The DNA here is from genome assembly GCA_009733165.1 of Naja naja. Taxonomy (NCBI): domain Eukaryota; kingdom Metazoa; phylum Chordata; class Lepidosauria; order Squamata; family Elapidae; genus Naja; species Naja naja. Next base: position 85,366,308 of record CM019148.1, on the reverse strand, counting down.
TCACCAATTACTTGATTGATTACGCATCATCAAGTCATTTTTTATTCCTAGCAACCACAAAGGTAATTATGATAATCTATCCCTAACCTGGTCTTTCAGGTCTTCCAACTAGCCTCAGTCTGAGTCCATCCACTTTGTTGTTGGCTGTCCTCTTTTTTGTCTTTCCTTCCATCTTTCCTGGCCTTAGAGCCTTCTCTAAAGAGTTAAGTCTTCAGTTAGCTGCCCAATGTAGGATAAATTTGAACCTATTACTTTGTGCCTCGACTGAGAACTCTGGATTGATTTGTCTGATGATCCAGTGGTGGGATTCAATTTTTTTTATTACCGGTTCTGTGGGTGTGGCTTGGTGGGCATGGTGAGGCTTGGTGGGCGTGGTTTGGTGGGCATGCCAGTAAAATCTTCATTCCCTCTCCACTCCTGGGGGAAGGTTACTGTAAAATTCCCATTCCCTCCCCACCCCCCTAACCTGCTTTTCAGCTCCATTCTCCTGTGCAGGGCAACAAAAGAAGACCCAGCCGATCAGCTGGGACTAGAGAGGCAGAGAATAGATGGAGGCAGGGCCAGTCGGAGGTGGTATTTGCCAGTTCCCTGAACTACTCAAAGTTTCTACTACTGGTTCTCCAGAACTGGTCAGAACCTGCTGATTATCACTTCTGTGATGATCCATTTATGTGGGGGAATGTAATCCAGTGTTGAAAGAGGGTGAGATTCTTTCACAAAGAGCAAAGGAACAACATAGCTTGGAATCTTTGGTAGGCAGGAAGAGGGCAAAGCCAAGATCCCCTCCAGCAGTTTGCAGAGTATATCTAATACAGGTAGTCCTTTCCATATGACCACAATTGACCCCAGCATTTGTGTTGATAAGTGAGACATTTGTTAAGTGAATTTTACCCCAATGTACATCTTTTCTTGCCACAGTTGTTAAGTGAATCATTGCAGTTATTCAGTTAGTAACACAGTTATTAAGTCATTGACTTTGCTTGTGAGAAAGTCACAAAAGGAGATTACATGACTCAAGGACACTGCAGCCATCATAAATATGAGTCAGTTCCCAAGTGTTTGAATTTTGATCACTTGATTATGGGGATGCTGTAAAGGTCATAAATGTGAAGAACGGTCAAAAATCACTTTTTTCAGTGCTGTTGCAACTTCAGTCACTAAATGAAGTTGAGGGCTGCAGATAACTGCTTTAGTCCTGCAAGATTTCTGTCTGTAGGCAAGCAACAATAAAGAACCTCCTCTGAAGTAACTCCTTGTGTTGTTCTTGGTTCCTTGGGGCCTGACAATGTATTTGTTTTCTTGGCTGTCCGCAGTGTTCTCAGGAGGCTTACCTAACACCAACATTCAAAAGCATCAATACCTTTCCTATGCTGCTTTTTCAAAGTACAACTTGTACATCCATAGTGTATCACAGGGAATACCATGGCTTATACTATTTTGATCTTTGCAGGTATAGAGACATCACAACATTTGGATAACTTCTCTAAGATTCTCATGACTGCTCTACCTAATGCTAGCCTGCGGCATATTTTTTTTTACTGTTGATTGTCATTCCTAAAAGGCAGAAGCTATTCACCACCATGATATCTTCATTGCTAATTCTAATTCTAGTTGTTATAAGAAAAATGCAAGAACAAGCTGAATTTTGGTCAGCTGGAATATTTTGTTTCCTTGCTCTGTTTTCTCCACAGTGAAAATTTGCATTAAAATAATGTCCAGGAAGAAGGTGGACTGTTGACAATTGCTGGAAAATCAGGGTAGAGGTAAGAGCTGTATGGTTCATGCAAACATAGTATGGTGGACAATCCAAAGCTACAAGCCCCCAAATCATGGATAAGTGAAAATTTTTTCCATGGATGTATATATTTATTTATTTGTTTTGTAAGGTTGTCCAGTTCCACCACAACCATATTGATAAAGAAAAAAAATGGCGGACAACTGAAAAGGAGCAGAACATTTCTCTTTTCTGACATAACATTTCTCACAAGCTCAAGTTTATGTTTGTGAACCATGGGTATGTAAAACCACAGTTACAGTAAGTCTTCATAATGCTAGCATTTGCAATCTTGTACTTGTTATGTATATTTGAATTTACTGAATAGAGAGGTACTGTCCATTACAGAAATCTGCTTTTGCGTATATCAAGCCTCAGACCAATATCTAGTATTTCAGTTTAATCTTTAGCTTGAAATCCTAGAGTTGGAAAGGGCCATTCCCTCAGTACAGTAATCCATATTAAAGCTTCCCAGAATGATGATTCTCTAGCCACAGTATTAACAACTCCAATGAAAGGCCCTCCATTTCTTCACATCAAATATTCTCCATCATTTTTTTGCCCATAAGATTCCCAGAATGTTAATGTTAATTTCAACTCTGACAACCCTGGTTCACGGTACTGAGTCTCCACTTTGCAATGGTGTATCTGTCTTTTCCATATCAAACTTTTCTTCTGCATCTGGCCACACTACAGCTGGGCATTTTTTAATCCAGCCACATCATAAATACCAGTATTATTCATACTTGCCCTCTGTTCTTCCTCAGTTGCTTTGTGGACATTTTTCTGGACATCTTCCAATTGGGGGTGGGGTGTCATCTCTCAATATCAGGTTGACTTATCTCAGTTGTAAATATCCAGTTAGTTTTCTTGGCAGAATATCAGAGAAAGTTTCTGTTTCCTTCTTCAATGGGTTGTATTTGGTCTGATCCTTTGCCCAGGTCACTAGTATTTTTCTGGAAAAGAACACAACCCTCAGTATAGCTCACAAAGTCACTGGGATATATGAAAAGGAAATATTGCTTTCCTTGCTACTCCCCCTGAATCTTTTTGTAACATTTAAGTCTTGCAAATATACAAGGTAAGAGATGGGAGCTCTCTTATCTATAGAACAGATTGGGAAAGGCTACCCAATGTTTCTAATTTTTCAAAAATAATACTTGCCTCAATAATAACAGTTAAAAAAGAAACCCCTCTAATGATTTAAACTAATTTTTAAACAATGATTACATAAGTTGAACAAGACAAAGCAATTGGGATGAGAATTTGGTTGTTGTTGTTGTTGTTATTATTATTATTATTATTATTATTATTATTATTATTATTATTATTATTATAGCTATCTAATTTGAAATACCAGTGAGATTTGCAACAGTTTTCTTATTTCTTTGCTCGATTTTGTGGATGTGTTCAATCAACTGTTTGAAGAAATGTTTGAACTTAGTAGAAATTAAAATAGGCTGCATTTGAGCATCATATTAAGTTACACTATGCTTTGATTTGAGAGCAATGTGAACCCTGTCAATTGTAATTCATAAATAATAGCTTTAGAATAGAATAGGATAGGATAGGATAGGATAGGATAGGATAGGATAGGATAGGATAGAATAGAATACAATACTTTATTGGCCAAGTGTGATTGGACACACAAGGAATTTGTCTTGGTGTAAATACTCTCAGTATACATAAAAGAAAAGATACATTCGTTAAGAATCAAGATTCATAACGTACAACACTTAATGATAGTCATAGGGTACAATCAGCAATCAAATCATACTAGGAAACAGTCAATATAAATCGTAAGGATACAAGTGACAAAGTTACAGTCACACAGTCACAAGTGGGAGGAGATGGGTGATAAGGAGTGATGAGAAGATTAACAGTAATAGTAGTGCAGACTTTGTAATAGTTGAACAGTGTTGAGGGAATTATTTGTTTAGCAGAGTGATGGCTTTTGGGAAAAAACTGTTCTTGGGTCTAGTAGTTCTGGTGTGCAGTGCTCTATAGCATCATTTTGAGGGAAGGAGTTGAAACAGTTTATGTCTGGGATGTGAGGGTCTGTAAATATTTTCACAGCCCTCTTTTTGACTTGTGCAGTATACAGGTCATATTATGGTTTAATATGCTGAATGAATCTATTCAATTGAACACAATCAATATTATGTGTGCACAAATTCAACATTAGACTGTTGGCACCTTGGTCAAATGTTATCCTAAGGCATTTATTTATTTATTTATTTGACTTGTATGCCTCCCCTCTCCAAAAGGACTCAGGCTCACAAATAAAAACAGAACAATAAATTAAGTTAGCTAAAATAGAATTAAATTACGACAAGCCAAATTAACTAAAACCCTTTAATAAATTTAAAATTAATAACCCATTCCCCAAGGAGTCAGCACAGCCCAGCCTGTTCAAACAACCAGGTTTTTAGGTTGTGTCGGAAGGTGCGGAGGTCAGGGGCCAGGCGGAGCCCCAGAGGTAGTTGGTTCCACAGAGTGGGAGCCGCTACAGAGTAGGCCCTTCCCCGGGATACCGCCAAATGACACTGGGTCGCAGACAGCACCCCAAGGAGTCCCTGCCTGTGTGCTCATACAGGGCAGTTGGTATTTGATGCCGGCAGTAGACACTCCCGTAAATAACCCGGACCCATGTCTCGTAGGACTTTGAATGTCAATACCAGAACCTTGAATCTCATCTGGAGGGCAACTGGTAGCCAATGCAGCTCACGCAGGAGGGGTGTAACATGGGAGTACCGGGAAGCTCCCATCACAACCTGTGCAGCCACATTCTGCACCAGCTGAAGCCTCCGGATGGTATGCAAAGGCAGTCCTAAATAGAGAGCATTGCAGTAGTCGAGCTGGGAGGTAACAAGTGCCTGAGTGACTGTGCGGGGCATCTTGGTCCAGGTATGGGTGTAGCTGGCGAACCAGCCGGACCTGGGCAAAGGCCCCCCTGGCCACAGCTCCCACCTGCTCCTCCAACCTGAGCTGTGAGTCCAGGAGGACCCCCAGGTTCCGTGCCCTGTCCACGGGGCAACACTTCTTCCCCATGACCAAAGATGGAATCTCCTGGCTGGACCAAGATGTCGGTATGCACAACCACTCTGTCTTGGCCGGATTGAGCCGAAGCATGTTTCTGTCCATCCAGATCCGTACCGCATCCAGACAACGGGATACCACAGAGAGGGCATCACTAATATGGCCTGGGGTGGAGATGTATAACTGCGTATCATCAGCGTGATGATACTTCACAAAGCCACGGATGATCTCGCCCAGTGGCTTCATATAGATGGGTGACAATTATTGTTTAATAATTAATAATGATCACTTTAACTAAGGCCCAGTGCCCACAGTTTATAAATATCTAGAATATCATGGTAAGTCACTTTAATCATGATTTAGAATAATACATGAATCCAGGCATTACTTTAAACAATGCTAAATGACGACAAACAGTAAACATGAGAATCACATTTTCTGTTCTCTAACTTGTAATATCTGAAGCAAAAGACATGTGCTTTCCCCTGGCTTTTGTTCCACAAATTCCACGTGCAAATGTAGGTTGTGTGGTGCAGAAACAATGCAAAATTTAGCATTCCAAACCATCCAATACATCTGAAATAAAAGCCATATTTTAAAGTCCCATCCATGCAACTGATGTCATTGGACATGCTCCATGCAGTCCTTGAGGTCCAAAAGAATCCTGAAAGCACCAAACTTTAGCCCTATTGTTTGAAAAAAGTTATACTTTTCTATCCTAACATATGCTTTCTTTATCTGGAAGGCACTGGGGGGTGTCAGGTGGGAAACAGAAGGTATCTAAAGGATCACTACTAATTTTTCCAAATAACTCCTGATGTCAGATTTTTTTTTAGCTTAGTGCCCAAATATCCAGCAGATGGAGAAACATAACTGGAAAGAATCAAAAGTCCATAGAATACCAAGCAAAACATTGGTTAAAGTGGAATTTCTGATACATGTCTCTAGATAAAGACAAAACGAAAAATTGAATAAAAATTGGCTGCTCATTTCTGAATACAAACCATTTGCTTAGAACCTCTCTTGCACCCAAACATGCAAAAAGGAGAACACAGTTAAAAGTTGATCTGCGGTTTTGCAAAGTTCCTTCCATCAATGTTTTGTCATTTATTATTGCACTAAAATATTTATACAAGGTGGTTTCTTGAAAACCAGTCTGATCATGAAAACAATTTCCTGCTTTTTTCCCCCTTTCATGGAAGTATGCTGAGGTTTAGATTTACAACACTGGAGCAATGTTTTGAGCTTATTTATATTGGTATGATGTTGTGAATATCTTCTTCTAACAGGCTTAAATTGTGGCAGATCTATGCACGCACCAAATGAGAGAGATGCTTCCTTTACAACCCATCCATAAGTCTAAAAACAATCTCCATCTATTCCAACAAGACCTTGCTTTTGCAAGTTAACTGTGGGTTGGAAATGCTAACAGGTGGTTTCATTCTTGGACAGTGGCTAAACCCAAAGAGAGAAACTGAAGTGCAGTTCAAAATCCCTGGTTTTTCAGGGCTGCTCTTAAATCTGCCTGTCATTCTTAAAAATACAATTTATATATCCTTGACCACAACTCTACTTTGCTCTTCTCAAGTTACCATTGTGCCTAAAACTATGCAGTAGACATATTCCAATGTATTAGTACTTAAATAAGGCCCATTAGTATTTTTCTAATTATTTATGGAGAAGTTTGCTGCGCTGTCTTTCTTGATGAAACATTTTGTGGTTTGCTGCCAATAAAGTGCTATTTTGTAACTGCAAAATAAAATAAAACCCCTGGTTTTTGATCCATCTTTTATTTTATTTTATTTTATTTTTATTCATATTTATATGCCGCCCTTCTCCAGAGACTCAGGACAGCTTACAATCTTTGGAGCACAATCCAATGTGCTCAACAATAGCCTTCATTCCATTGTATATGCCTGCTTATTACTAGGGCTTTTTTTGGCCCCCCCAAGCGGCATTTTTACAAAGTCAGCTTATTGCCCCCAACAATCTTGGGTCTTCAATTTACCTACCCCAAGAACATGGAAGGCTGAGTCAACCTTGAGCCTGGTGGGATTCGAGCCTGCACTAATTGCAGGCAGCTGGAACTAAGTGCTAGGCGTTTAACAGCCTGCACCACCAAGGCTCTTTTGTTGCTGTTTGGTATATAGAAAGAAAATAAAAGCCCAATGATTTATTAGCTATGCTGTAGAGTTTTATTGAAATTCGACTTAATTAGCTGGGTAATTTTCTAGAACCAGAATTTAGCATTTTTTATATAGTGTATATATATTGCTGCTAGCAAAATAGAGATGTACCAGGCTGCCTATGTGGAAGAAATTCATTAGGACACAAAAGCAACAGTAACAAATGGCCTATGAATTCATTGCTAGAGAAGCCATTAATAGATATAGCTAAGATTCTTACTGGACTAAGTGCCCAATGTAGGGTAGACTCAACACACCTGTTGTCTGCAGCCCAATCCACCTTCCTGTTACTAAGGTTGGCAACTCTATTTAGACACCTGTTCATTGATCTCTGCCATCTCTAGGACAGCCTGAAGCAAGCCACTCTGCCCTGCAGAATGCCAAGTTGAAGCCTGGGAAGCTGCTAGAGTTCAGCCCCCTCCCACCCTCATATGAGTTTCCCTTGGATAACAAAATATTATCCATCATAGGATTTACTTGTTTTTTCTTGTGCAAGGGGTTTTCCCTTTCATCAACCTCAAATGATTTATTTTCAGAAACAAGGCTACTTGTTTCTCAAGGGATGAGTTTTGCCGTCATTGGATAAGCATTGGTTGGGGATCCTACACTGATGAGAAGGTTGAACTAGATGACCTAGAAGGTACCATCCACCTTTGTGTTAATCAAATATAGGAACTAGAGGTGGTATTCAGGAGGTTCTGACCAGTTCTAGAGAAGCGGTAGCAGAAATTTTGAGTAATTCAGAGAACTGGCAAATACCACCTCTGACTGGCCCTAGCCACATCTGTTCTCTGCCTCCCGAGTCCCAGCTGACCGGCTGGGTCTTCTTTGGTTGCCCTGCACAGGAGAACGGAGCTGGAAAGCAGGTTAGTGGGGTGGGGAGGGAATGGGGATTTTGCAGTATCTTTCCCCTGCCACGCCCACCAATCTACACCCACCAAGCCATGTCCATAGAACTGGTAGTAAAAATTTTTTTGAATCTCACCACCGATAGGAACCCAATATAAGTTATAACCAGTGGACTATAGGATACTCAGACAGGATTGACAAGGCTCAGAAAACAGGGTAAGCAATTAGACAGGGTCCTATAATCTATACAGGCAAGCCCACTCCATAGTATTCTTTATAGCGTATTAATTTTTACAAGCCTGTGGGAATATATGGGAACAAAGAGGCATTTTAGTTGCCTTTGCCACCAGGTAGAGTTAGGAAGGTAGGTTCAGTAATAGAGATGAGGCGTTTTTTTCCCTTCCTAGTCACCCTGTAGCCCCAACCCTTTTTCTTGGAGGACTACTAAAATGGGCTGGGCCTCACATTTGGTCAGATGATAGCAGTCACCCAAGAGGACACTTTAACCCAAAATAAACCCAGCACTGTTAAAACTGAATTTCCCTGATCTCAGAGGTTAACCAACTGCTGAATTAGTGTAGCAATTTAGCAATTGGTGTTGAATGTGCGAGAAACATATAGTGAAGCCATGTCTGGTAGTTGTTTGGAGTACAATCTTCTATGTTTTTATTTAGGCAACAGAATTTCATTTTTAATGTGGGCCAGTGAAAATGACAATAAAGTTTATCTTATTTTTAATCCATTGTTTTATTAAGCCCATTACAAATCCACCTAAATTGATGGTTGTTTGTATATTTTGCAGGAAGCAATTTCAAAACCCAGCTACAGAGCTCTCTCCATTCCTATGCATGAGCACACATGCTTTTAAATTAATCTTTAGAGTGTTTTCTCCAATTTGCTTTCAAAGTCCCAAGCTTATAACTGTCTTCATAGCAGAGTTGCTTCAGGCTGCTTCTTTTGGATTTCTCTTTCCAATAACTTTATCAACTGTGTTCTTGAAGTGCGAAAAGTTCTATTGTGACCCTGAATTAAGTAAAGCAAATGTTAAAGGTTGGCAAAAGAAAATTTGTTTTTGATATACAGAAGACAGCTTTCCTCTTTTTTCAATGTGCACAAGCCAATTGAAACACCAGAGACAAATGATGATGCATTATATTTTAATACTGTTGTATACAATTAGGTGGGATATCGTAAAATTACCCATTTATCCACTGGATAGTGTCGTCTCTGAATTTGAAGTATTAGGAGAGTCTTTTCTTAATTCAAAGACAGATGATCGTTGATGGACTGAGGCCTGGACATTTTACTGATTGTGCAGACCAGCGTGGGCAAAGCAATGATTCAAATTAGGTGGAGCCAGGACATTCTGGGAGCCTTGGAATGAGGTTCTTCCCCCAAAAGATATTTTAAATATATTTTAAGATTTACAGTAGATTTTTATTTCTGAGTAACACCTACTGCAGATTGCACCATTCAAAATGGTGAGATGTGGAGGTGGAGGTGAGAAAATGGGTTGGAAGACTTCAGGAAACTCTAGGCCCTCAGTCTGATTAAGGCAAATCTCCTCCTCACATTTTCAGCATCCACTGCCTGAGGCAGCCATAAAAGTAGCCTGATATAAAAGCTGGGTTTGCAAATGTTGTTTCACATTGTGGCTTCTGTTTGGAAGAAATTGCTCCAGCTATTAACACAAAGAAAAGTTGTCTGCCTATGTGAAGAGAAACAGAGAAAGAAGGAAGATGGGGGAAAATGTAGTTTAAATTGTCATTTCTATTTCTGATTTATTTGTATCCACTGAAATATTCTATAGTGAGAGCACAAAGGAGCCAGTAAGATTGTTGCAGGTAACAATAAGACAGGTGTTTTATTATGACTACTTTGGACAAATATAAACAGATAAACCAATATCATTTTTACATTATTCATTTTGTCTATCCCAGGGTATAGGCTTCACTTGTAATGTCAATTCTCAGGTGTTCCATATTCAAAGAATAGCAAACCTAATAATGGAATCTAAGAGTTTCGTTAGGAAAATATACATTTGAGAGAAAATAGGCAACTGTCTGTGATGTAGCATAGGCACTGGGGAATCTGCATTGTGAAGCTGTTTTGATTGTTGCATGATGCTTATTTCAATATATTTTG
>CM019148.1:85330242-85355315 GCA_009733165.1 Naja naja | reverse complement strand
GATATTTTTTTAAAAAAATAATGAGTATTTGGTGCCTGGTGCTTCAAAATGTTACCAAGCCCTGTAATGGAGTGGTCTCCTAGGACAAGCAGGTATATGGATCAAATGAAAGCCTAGTAAATGTTAAAGAAAAATGAGGCACAGAAAGTACATATTACAGTAATGACACTTGCAACCATATTTATCTCTGTCTTCTGCACTGTGTTTCTCTCAGATATCACTATCACTCTGTCACCTTGGGTTTATGATCCCATACTGAAATTCCAGAAATGAAATGGACTGGGGCCCATGAGAACATATGACACCATAAATGAAATGCTACAACACTCCTTTGTTGGATTTGCTCTTGTACACTGGTAGAGGTGCTTCTCTCAAAACGGGTGGAATTGTTGTTTTTTGGAGAAGGTGGTACTAAGACCTACCAGGATTTTGTAATGTTCTGGTTTTACGGCAGGTTGAAGAGCCTGGCTGAAGGAAAGCAGCTGATTTTGTGCCACAGTCATGTTATTTTTAGGGAAGGCAGATGACTCAGCAGAGGCAAAAAGGGGGGAAAGCTAGAAGGTCCCTATACAGTGACACACATGTGTCATGGATATATAGGATATAAAAAGAGGTAGAAAAAGCAGAGAAGATAGAGGTGGTGTTGGTGGTTATGTTGCAGATACTACAGGACTTGCCATTGAGGAGGACATCACTTGGGAGATGTGTAGTGATATGGAGCCTGCAAGTCCAGAGATTCCAGTCTTGAATGAGGAGAAAGACCAGGAGGAAAATCCTTGAGCAGAATCTGAACATGTGGCCAGACCAGGAGAATGGACAGTGTTATGTTTAAGGAGATTTTGATACTGGACAGTCAAACTGTGTGAGTTAAAGGTTTTGTTGTCAGCAGAACAACCAGGAAAGCCCACAGGTATTCCAAAACCAGCCATTGAGAAACAGAGGGGGGAAAAGAGGCCAAAATCCAGCACAGGTAAAAGTGAGGGAAACATTGAAAGGTTGTTGAGATGTTGAGAATTAAGGAGTGTGTGTGTGCATGCATGTATATTTTCACTTATACATACTTACACTATTATAGTTCTAGAAATACCTTAGCATTAAGAATAAACTTCTCCATTTTTAAAGTGCTGTCCATGTTCACGGAGATTGTCATGGTCATCCCAAAGGTCCTTTTCTCCAAAAGGCAACTGGATTTTCTTGTTTTGTTTGTTTGTTTGTTTCTCATCAAGAAGCTTCTTCAGTTCTGAACTGAAGAAGATTCTTGATAAGAAAAGAAGCATTTTCAGAGGAGGAAAAAAAAACACCTGTTGCCTTTTGGAAAAAGAACCTTCATGCTATCCATGTTTATGTCTATCAGATCTTATCCTGATCCAACCTTTGACAAGCATATTTACCACAGAATAACTGATCAAGCATTAAGCAAATTTACAGCAAACTGTGCTAATCAAAAACGATATTAGCATTTGTAATGACAAAAGATGCTAATTTCTAGGCATTTTTTTTAAAAAGCAAGTCTGCCAGCAACTCCAGTTATAATCTTTGGTGGACCTTAGAAATTTCACAAACCGATATTTGGGTAGAGTTTTCAGCTTTTTAAATAAAAGAAGGTAGAACTTCAGGGCTTTCTGAAGACTTCAGATAAAAACAACTACCTAATGGAAATAAAAATGTCCTTGCCAGGAATTAAATGAATGCAGGTTTATAGGAACACTGGAAGCATTTTAAAAATCATGTCGCTCTGAGGCTCTGGGCAACATATGATAAATATTGTGGAAGTGTTGTCCAACAGCAGGGAATGACAATACAGCAAAGTCACACATTGCCTGTCCCTGCCTTATATTTTGTCTTTCCTAGAACATCTTGAGCATAAAGATACATTTCTTTCTAATTGGAAGAATGCTGACATGTCAATATATCTAAGGGCCATAGCATTTCATAGATCTTCTTTCTAAGCATTTATTTTCCTGGTCTCCCTGGAGAAGATCTTCTGTGTAGATATAATATAAGATCTGAAGTGAAATTTTAAATACATGTGTGATTTGTAGCTCCTTCTTAAGTTTGACTGCTCCTACCTCCATCCCCAAAGGTCTGCTTTAGCTGTTAAGATTCTTTCTGAACATATTCCTAGTATTCCTACATATGTAAGTCACTGGATTAATCAAGAGAAATGTGTAAGCAAGAACAAGATTGCACTTTCATTGTCTGTCAAAATGTTCAGAGGGAGTATATGTGAGAAGATTTGGAGGTAACAAAATGAAAATATACACTTTCTGTTAATTAAAATTGAAGGCTGTAAACCTAGTTCCATTTAGTTTACAAATCCTATGATGAGATGTACAATTGTGGGAGATTTTGAATAGGTAGGTCTAGTTATTTCTGATGGTTGTACTCCAGGATGCAATCACAAATAACGGAATAACCTCAAATAACTGGAACTTAAGTTTACAGGATTTGAGGGTTTAAATTTAGAGGTCTGGAAATGGACTAAAAAAATCACCAATTACTTGATTGATTACGCATCATCAAGTCATTTTTTTATTCCTAGCAACCACAAAGGTAATTATGATAATCTATCCCTAACCTGGTCTTTCAGGTCTTCCAACTAGCCTCAGTCTGAGTCCATCCACTTTGTTGTTGGCTGTCCTCTTTTTTGTCTTTCCTTCCATCTTTCCTGGCCTTAGAGCCTTCTCTAAAGAGTTAAGTCTTCAGTTAGCTGCCCAATGTAGGATAAATTTGAACCTATTACTTTGTGCCTCGACTGAGAACTCTGGATTGATTTGTCTGATGATCCAGTGGTGGGATTCAATTTTTTTTATTACCGGTTCTGTGGGTGTGGCTTGGTGGGCATGGTGAGGCTTGGTGGGCGTGGTTTGGTGGGCATGCCAGTAAAATCTTCATTCCCTCTCCACTCCTGGGGAAGGTTACTGTAAAATTCCCATTCCTCCCCACCCCTAACCTGCTTTTCAGCTCCATTCTCCTGTGCAGGGCAACAAAAGAAGACCCAGCCGATCAGCTGGGACTAGAGAGGCAGAGAATAGATGGAGGCAGGGCCAGTCGGAGGTGGTATTTGCCAGTTCCCTGAACTACTCAAAGTTTCTACTACTGGTTCTCCAGAACTGGTCAGAACCTGCTGATTATCACTTCTGTGATGATCCATTTATGTGGGGAATGTAATCCAGTGTTGAAAGAGGGTGAGATTCTTTCACAAGAGCAAAGGAACAACATAGCTTGGAATCTTTGGTAGGAAGAGGGCAAAGCCAAGATCCCTCCAGCAGTTTGCAGAGTATATCTAATACAGGTAGTCCTTTCCATATGACCACAATTGACCCCAGCATTTGTGTTGATAAGTGAGACATTTGTTAAGTGAATTTTACCCCAATGTACATCTTTTCTTGCCACAGTTGTTAAGTGAATCATTGCAGTTATTCAGTTAGTAACACAGTTATTAAGTCATTGACTTTGCTTTGAGAAAGTCACAAAAGGAGATTACATGACTCAAGGACACTGCAGCCATCATAAATATGAGTCAGTTCCCAAGTGTTTGAATTTTGATCACTTGATTATGGGGATGCTGTAAAGGTCATAAATGTGAAGAACGGTCAAAAATCACTTTTTTCAGTGCTGTTGCAACTTCAGTCACTAAATGAAGTTGAGGGCTGCAGATAACTGCTTTAGTCCTGCAAGATTTCTGTCTGTAGGCAAGCAACAATAAAGAACCTCCTCTGAAGTAACTCCTTGTGTTGTTCTTGGTTCCTTGGGGCCTGACAATGTATTTGTTTTCTTGGCTGTCCGCAGTGTTCTCAGGAGGCTTACCTAACACCAACATTCAAAAGCATCAATACCTTTCCTATGCTGCTTTTCAAAGTACAACTTGTACATCCATAGTGTATCACAGGGAATACCATGGCTTATACTATTTTGATCTTTGCAGGTATAGAGACATCACAACATTTGGATAACTTCTCTAAGATTCTCATGACTGCTCTACCTAATGCTAGCCTCGGCATATTTTTTTTACTGTTGATTGTCATTCCTAAAAGGCAGAAGCTATTCACCACCATGATATCTTCATTGCTAATTCTAATTCTAGTTGTTATAAGAAAAATGCAAGAACAAGCTGAATTTTGGTCAGCTGGAATATTTTGTTTCCTTGCTCTGTTTTCTCCACAGTGAAAATTTGCATTAAAATAATGTCCAGGAAGAAGGTGGACTGTTGACAATTGCTGGAAAATCAGGGTAGAGGTAAGAGCTGTATGGTTCATGCAAACATAGTATGGTGGACAATCCAAAGCTACAAGCCCCCAAATCATGGATAAGTGAAAATTTTTTCCATGGATGTATATATTTATTTATTTGTTTTGTAAGGTTGTCCAGTTCCACCACAACCATATTGATAAAGAAAAAAAATGGCGGACAACTGAAAAGGAGCAGAACATTTCTCTTTTCTGACATAACATTTCTCACAAGCTCAAGTTTATGTTTGTGAACCATGGGTATGTAAAACCACAGTTACAGTAAGTCTTCATAATGCTAGCATTTGCAATCTTGTACTTGTTATGTATATTTGAATTTACTGAATAGAGAGGTACTGTCCATTACAGAAATCTGCTTTTTGTATATCAAGCCTCAGACCAATATCTAGTATTTCAGTTTAATCTTTAGCTTGAAATCCTAGAGTTGGAAAGGGCCATTCCCTCAGTACAGTAATCCATATTAAAGCTTCCCAGAATGATGATTCTCTAGCCACAGTATTAACAACTCCAATGAAAGGCCCTCCATTTCTTCACATCAAATATTCTCCATCATTTTTTTGCCCATAAGATTCCCAGAATGTTAATGTTAATTTCAACTCTGACAACCCTGGTTCACGGTACTGAGTCTCCACTTTGCAATGGTGTATCTGTCTTTTCCATATCAAACTTTTCTTCTGCATCTGGCCACACTACAGCTGGGCATTTTTAATCCAGCCACATCATAAATACCAGTATTATTCATACTTGCCCTCTGTTCTTCCTCAGTTGCTTTGTGGACATTTTTCTGGACATCTTCCAATTGGGGGTGGGGTGTCATCTCTCAATATCAGGTTGACTTATCTCAGTTGTAAATATCCAGTTAGTTTTCTTGGCAGAATATCAGAGAAAGTTTCTGTTTCCTTCTTCAATGGGTTGTATTTGGTCTGATCCTTTGCCCAGGTCACTAGTATTTTTCTGGAAAAGAACACAACCCTCAGTATAGCTCACAAAGTCACTGGGATATATGAAAAGGAAATATTGCTTTCCTTGCTACTCCCCCTGAATCTTTTTGTAACATTTAAGTCTTGCAAATATACAAGGTAAGAGATGGGAGCTCTCTTATCTATAGAACAGATTGGGAAAGGCTACCCAATGTTTCTAATTTTTCAAAATAATACTTGCCTCAATAATAACAGTTAAAAAAGAAACCCCTCTAATGATTTAAACTAATTTTTAAACAATGATTACATAAGTTGAACAAGACAAAGCAATTGGGATGAGAATTTGGTTGTTGTTGTTGTTATTATTATTATTATTATTATTATTATTATTATTATTATTATTATTATAGCTATCTAATTTGAAATACCAGTGAGATTTGCAACAGTTTTCTTATTTCTTTGCTCGATTTTGTGGATGTGTTCAATCAACTGTTTGAAGAAATGTTTGAACTTAGTAGAAATTAAAATAGGCTGCATTTGAGCATCATATTAAGTTACACTATGCTTTGATTTGAGAGCAATGTGAACCCTGTCAATTGTAATTCATAAATAATAGCTTTAGAATAGAATAGGATAGGATAGGATAGGATAGGATAGGATAGGATAGGATAGGATAGAATAGAATACAATACTTTATTGGCCAAGTGTGATTGGACACACAAGGAATTTGTCTTGGTGTAAATACTCTCAGTATACATAAAAGAAAAGATACATTCGTTAAGAATCAAGATTCATAACGTACAACACTTAATGATAGTCATAGGGTACAATCAGCAATCAAATCATACTAGGAAACAGTCAATATAAATCGTAAGGATACAAGTGACAAAGTTACAGTCACACAGTCACAAGTGGGAGGAGATGGGTGATAAGGAGTGATGAGAAGATTAACAGTAATAGTAGTGCAGACTTTGTAATAGTTGAACAGTGTTGAGGGAATTATTTGTTTAGCAGAGTGATGGCTTTTGGGAAAAAACTGTTCTTGGGTCTAGTAGTTCTGGTGTGCAGTGCTCTATAGCATCATTTTGAGGGAAGGAGTTGAAACAGTTTATGTCTGGGATGTGAGGGTCTGTAAATATTTTCACAGCCCTCTTTTTGACTTGTGCAGTATACAGGTCATATTATGGTTTAATATGCTGAATGAATCTATTCAATTGAACACAATCAATATTATGTGTGCACAAATTCAACATTAGACTGTTGGCACCTTGGTCAAATGTTATCCTAAGGCATTTATTTATTTATTTATTTGACTTGTATGCCTCCCCCTCTCCAAAAAGGACTCGGGGCGGCTCACAAATAAAAACAGAACAATAAATTAAGTTAGCTAAAATAGAATTAAATTACGACAAGCCAAATTAACTAAAAACCCTTTAATAAATTTAAAATTAATAACCCATTCCCCAAGGAGTCAGCACAGCCCAGCCTGTTCAAACAACCAGGTTTTTAGGTTGTGTCGGAAGGTGCAGAGGTCAGGGGCCAGGCGGAGCCCCAGAGGTAGTTGGTTCCACAGAGTGGGAGCCGCTACAGAGTAGGCCCTTCCCCGGGATACCGCCAAATGACACTGGGTCGCAGACAGCACCCCAAGGAGTCCCTGCCTGTGTGCTCATACAGGGCAGTTGGTATTTGATGCCGGCAGTAGACACTCCCGTAAATAACCCGGACCCATGTCTCAGGACTTTGAATGTCAATACCAGAACCTTGAATCTCATCTGGAGGGCAACTGGTAGCCAATGCAGCTCACGCAGGAGGGGTGTAACATGGGAGTACCGGGAAGCTCCCATCACAACCTGTGCAGCCACATTCTGCACCAGCTGAAGCCTCCGGATGGTATGCAAAGGCAGTCCTAAATAGAGAGCATTGCAGTAGTCGAGCTGGGAGGTAACAAGTGCCTGAGTGACTGTGCGCAGGGCATCTTGGTCCAGGCATGGGTGTAGCTGGCGAACCAGCCGGACCTGGGCAAAGGCCCCCCTGGCCACAGCTCCCACCTGCTCCTCCAACCTGAGCTGTGAGTCCAGGAGGACCCCCAGGTTCCGTGCCCTGTCCACGGGGGCAACACTTCTTCCCCATGACCAAAGATGGAATCTCCTGGCTGGACCAAGATGTCGGTATGCACAACCACTCTGTCTTGGCCGGATTGAGCCGAAGCATGTTTCTGTCCATCCAGATCCGTACCGCATCCAGACAACGGGATACCACAGAGAGGGCATCACTAATATGGCCTGGGGTGGAGATGTATAACTGCGTATCATCAGCGTACTGATGATACTTCACCCCAAAGCCACGGATGATCTCGCCCAGTGGCTTCATATAGATGGGTGACAATTATTGTTTAATAATTAATAATGATCACTTTAACTAAGGCCCAGTGCCCACAGTTTATAAATATCTAGAATATCATGGTAAGTCACTTTAATCATGATTTAGAATAATACATGAATCCAGGCATTACTTTAAACAATGCTAAATGACGACAAACAGTAAACATGAGAATCACATTTTCTGTTCTCTAACTTGTAATATCTGAAGCAAAAGACATGTGCTTTCCCCTGGCTTTTGTTCCACAAATTCCACGTGCAAATGTAGGTTGTGTGGTGCAGAAACAATGCAAAATTTAGCATTCCAAACCATCCAATACATCTGAAATAAAAGCCATATTTTAAAGTCCCATCCATGCAACTGATGTCATTGGACATGCTCCATGCAGTCCTTGAGGTCCAAAAGAATCCTGAAAGCACCAAACTTTAGCCCTATTGTTTGAAAAAGTTATACTTTTCTATCCTAACATATGCTTTCTTTATCTGGAAGGCACTGGGGGGTGTCAGGTGGGAAACAGAAGGTATCTAAAGGATCACTACTAATTTTTCCAAATAACTCCTGATGTCAGATTTTTTTAGCTTAGTGCCCAAATATCCAGCAGATGGAGAAACATAACTGGAAAGAATCAAAAGTCCATAGAATACCAAGCAAAACATTGGTTAAAGTGGAATTTCTGATACATGTCTCTAGATAAAGACAAAACGAAAAATTGAATAAAAATTGGCTGCTCATTTCTGAATACAAACCATTTGCTTAGAACCTCTCTTGCACCCAAACATGCAAAAAAGGAGAACACAGTTAAAAGTTGATCTGCGGTTTTTGCAAAGTTCCTTCCATCAATGTTTTGTCATTTATTATTGCACTAAAATATTTATACAAGGTGGTTTCTTGAAAACCAGTCTGATCATGAAAACAATTTCCTGCTTTTTTCCCCCTTTCATGGAAGTATGCTGAGGTTTAGATTTACAACACTGGAGCAATGTTTTGAGCTTATTTATATTGGTATGATGTTGTGAATATCTTCTTCTAACAGGCTTAAATTGTGGCAGATCTATGCACGCACCAAATGAGAGAGATGCTTCCTTTACAACCCATCCATAAGTCTAAAAACAATCTCCATCTATTCCAACAAGACCTTGCTTTTGCAAGTTAACTGTGGGTTGGAAATGCTAACAGGTGGTTTCATTCTTGGACAGTGGCTAAACCCAAAGAGAGAAACTGAAGTGCAGTTCAAAATCCCTGGTTTTTCAGGGCTGCTCTTAAATCTGCCTGTCATTCTTAAAAATACAATTTATATATCCTTGACCACAACTCTACTTTGCTCTTCTCAAGTTACCATTGTGCCTAAAACTATGCAGTAGACATATTCCAATGTATTAGTACTTAAATAAGGCCCATTAGTATTTTTCTAATTATTTATGGAGAAGTTTGCTGCGCTGTCTTTCTTGATGAAACATTTTGTGGTTTGCTGCCAATAAAGTGCTATTTTGTAACTGCAAAAAATAAAATAAAAACCCCTGGTTTTTGATCCATCTTTTATTTTATTTTATTTTATTTTTATTCATATTTATATGCCCTTCTCCAGAGACTCAGGACAGCTTACAATCTTTGGAGCACAATCCAATGTGCTCAACAATAGCCTTCATTCCATTGTATATGCCTGCTTATTACTAGGGCTTTTTTGGCCCCCCGGCATTTTTACAAAGTCAGCTTATTGCCCCCAACAATCTTGGGTCTTCAATTTACCTACCCCAAGAACATGGAAGGCTGAGTCAACCTTGAGCCTGGTGGGATTCGAGCCTGCACTAATTGCAGGCAGCTGGAACTAAGTGCTAGGCGTTTAACAGCCTGCACCACCAAGGCTCTTTTGTTGCTGTTTGGTATATAGAAAGAAAATAAAAGCCCAATGATTTATTAGCTATGCTGTAGAGTTTTATTGAAATTCGACTTAATTAGCTGGGTAATTTTCTAGAACCAGAATTTAGCATTTTTTTATATAGTGTATATATATTGCTGCTAGCAAAATAGAGATGTACCAGGCTGCCTATGTGGAAGAAATTCATTAGGACACAAAAGCAACAGTAACAAATGGCCTATGAATTCATTGCTAGAGAAGCCATTAATAGATATAGCTAAGATTCTTACTGGACTAAGTGCCCAATGTAGGGTAGACTCAACACACCTGTTGTCTGCAGCCCAATCCACCTTCCTGTTACTAAGGTTGGCAACTCTATTTAGACACCTGTTCATTGATCTCTGCCATCTCTAGGACAGCCTGAAGCAAGCCACTCTGCCCTGCAGAATGCCAAGTTGAAGCCTGGGAAGCTGCTAGAGTTCAGCCCCTCCCACCCTCATATGAGTTTCCTTGGATAACAAAATATTATCCATCATAGGATTTACTTGTTTTTCTTGTGCAAGGGGTTTTCCCTTTCATCAACCTCAAATGATTTATTTTCAGAAACAAGGCTACTTGTTTCTCAAGGGATGAGTTTTGCCGTCATTGGATAAGCATTGGTTGGGGATCCTACACTGATGAGAAGGTTGAACTAGATGACCTAGAAGGTACCATCCACCTTTGTGTTAATCAAATATAGGAACTAGAGGTGGTATTCAGGAGGTTCTGACCAGTTCTAGAGAAGCGGTAGCAGAAATTTTGAGTAATTCAGAGAACTGGCAAATACCACCTCTGACTGGCCCTAGCCACATCTGTTCTCTGCCTCCCAGTCCCAGCTGACCGGCTGGGTCTTCTTTGGTTGCCCTGCACAGGAGAACGGAGCTGGAAAGCAGGTTAGTGGGGTGGGAGGGAATGGGGATTTTGCAGTATCTTTCCCTGCCACGCCCACCAATCTACACCCACCAAGCCATGTCCATAGAACTGGTAGTAAAAATTTTTTGAATCTCACCACCGATAGGAACCCAATATAAGTTATAACCAGTGGACTATAGGATACTCAGACAGGATTGACAAGGCTCAGAAAACAGGGTAAGCAATTAGACAGGGTCCTATAATCTATACAGGCAAGCCCACTCCATAGTATTCTTTATAGCGTATTAATTTTTACAAGCCTGTGGGAATATATGGGAACAAAGAGGCATTTTAGTTGCCTTTGCCACCAGGTAGAGTTAGGAAGGTAGGTTCAGTAATAGAGATGAGCGTTTTTTCCCTTCCTAGTCACCCTGTAGCCCCAACCCTTTTCTTGGAGGACTACTAAAATGGGCTGGGCCTCACATTTGGTCAGATGATAGCAGTCACCCAAGAGGACACTTTAACCCAAAATAAACCCAGCACTGTTAAAACTGAATTTCCCTGATCTCAGAGGTTAACCAACTGCTGAATTAGTGTAGCAATTTAGCAATTGGTGTTGAATGTGCGAAACATATAGTGAAGCCATGTCTGGTAGTTGTTTGGAGTACAATCTTCTATGTTTTTATTTAGGCAACAGAATTTCATTTTTAATGTGGGCCAGTGAAAATGACAATAAAGTTTATCTTATTTTTAATCCATTGTTTTATTAAGCCCATTACAAATCCACCTAAATTGATGGTTGTTTGTATATTTTGCAGGAAGCAATTTCAAAACCCAGCTACAGAGCTCTCTCTCCATTCCCTATGCATGAGCACACATGCTTTTAAATTAATCTTTAGAGTGTTTTCTCCAATTTGCTTTCAAAGTCCCAAGCTTATAACTGTCTTCATAGCAGAGTTGCTTCAGGCTGCTTCTTTTGGATTTCTCTTTCCAATAACTTTATCAACTGTGTTCTTGAAGTGCACGAAAAGTTCTATTGTGACCCTGAATTAAGTAAAGCAAATGTTAAAGGTTGGCAAAAGAAAATTTGTTTTTGATATACAGAAGACAGCTTTCCTCTTTTTTCAATGTGCACAAGCCAATTGAAACACCAGAGACAAATGATGATGCATTATATTTTAATACTGTTGTATACAATTAGGTGGGATATCGTAAAATTACCCATTTATCCACTGGATAGTGTCGTCTCTGAATTTGAAGTATTAGGAGAGTCTTTTCTTAATTCAAAGACAGATGATCGTTGATGGACTGAGGCCTGGACATTTTACTGATTGTGCAGACCAGCGTGGGCAAAGCAATGATTCAAATTAGGTGGAGCCAGGACATTCTGGGAGCCTTGGAATGAGGGTTCTTCCCCCCCCCCAAAAAGATATTTTAAATATATTTTAAGATTTACAGTAGATTTTTATTTCTGAGTAACACCTACTGCAGATTGCACCATTCAAAATGGTGAGATGTGGAGGTGGAGGTGAGAAAATGGGTTGGAAGACTTCAGGAAACTCTAGGCCCTCAGTCTGATTAAGGCAAATCTCCTCCTCACATTTTCAGCATCCACTGCCTGAGGCAGCCATAAAAGTAGCCTGATATAAAAGCTGGGTTTGCAAATGTTGTTTCACATTGTGGCTTCTGTTTGGAAGAAATTGCTCCAGCTATTAACACAAAGAAAAGTTGTCTGCCTATGTGAAGAGAAACAGAGAAAGAAGGAAGATGGGGGAAAATGTAGTTTAAATTGTCATTTCTATTTCTGATTTATTTGTATCCACTGAAATATTCTATAGTGAGAGCACAAAGGAGCCAGTAAGATTGTTGCAGGTAACAATAAGACAGGTGTTTTATTATGACTACTTTGGACAAATATAAACAGATAAACCAATATCATTTTTTTACATTATTCATTTTGTCTATCCCAGGGTATAGGCTTCACTTGTAATGTCAATTCTCAGGTGTTCCATATTCAAAGAATAGCAAACCTAATAATGGAATCTAAGAGTTTCGTTAGGAAAATATACACATTTGAGAGAAAATAGGCAACTGTCTGTGATGTAGCATAGGCACTGGGGAATCTGCATTGTGAAGCTGTTTTGATTGTTGCATGATGCTTATTTCAATATATTTTGCTACAGAAGAGAAGGGAGATAAGCCCTATTCTAAGCTATTTAACATAAAAAAAACCCTCTGCTGCATCAGGTCATAGGACCATCAAGTCTGCTATTCGGTTCCTGCAATGCTTAACCAGATATTCCAAAAGGAAGTAGTGTGATGGAATGCAAAATGGAATGGAATGGAATGCTGGGGGCATGTGATATTTTCTTAAATCTGGAAGATTTCCTTAGTGTTATGTATGTAGGTTTGAATGTTATTGGTTTAGTTTGAATTGTTCTTGTAAAATGTAAAATATGATTGGTGTAAAAAGTGCGGGAAAACCCTGCACTCTGATTGGCTGGCAGCTACGGCTGCTGGCTATAAGTAGCAGCTGTAGCCCAGCCAAGTCGGGTCCATTCGAGCTGTAGTCACTAAATAAACTCTTCACTGAAGCTCTTCGCGTCTGACTCTTCATGCAAACTTAACACTGGCGACGAGGATGGGATTCCCCTGAAGAGAAGACGACGCGGAAGACAAGCAGAAGAGCAAGATGGCTGTGCTGAACACCCCCCCAGCCCCGTTTGATCCAGCGGCAGAAGACTGGGAATCGTATGCGGATCGCTTCCAAATGTATTTGGAAGGAAACGACTCGCCAACATCTCCGGAAGCGGAAGAGGGCGGTCTTTCTTACGCACGCGGTCCGGCAGTCTTCAAGATGGCGAAGGCATTGGCGGGAGCTGCAGAGGTGAAGGTAATGGAATGGCTGATTTAGAAAAGCTTTTAAGAGCCCATTACGCCCACAAGTATCGTGCCTCATTAAGAGACACGAGTTTTACCATTGGGATCAAGGGGAAAGCGAAAACGTTAACGACTTCATGGCAAGCTTAAGAGACATTGGGGTGCGAGTTTAACAGCTTGGAGGAGGCCACGATCGTTTGTCTAGGCCTCAAAGACAAGGTGCTTCAGAGCAAATTGTTATTAAAACCTAAGATCATGTTGAAGGAGGCCTTAGAAGAGGCCTCCTCAGCAGAAGCCACTAAGTCCTCAGTGGCAGCCATGAAGAAAATTAACAAGGCCTCAAGCCATTCTGATGTGGAAAAGTCCACAACAACTCATTGCGAGCAAATAGATTCTGATTCAGACTGTAGTGAGGTGGAGGAAGGAATTTATAGACTCAGAATGGAGAAGAAAAGGAAAGACCTGGGAAGAAAAAGGCAAGACTTTTATTGCAGAGGCTGGGGGAGGGGGCACCCCCACACTGAATGCAAGTTTTAGACACCATCTGCCTACGTTGTAGAGAAAAGAGGTCACCTAGCAAGAGTCTGCAAATCATCCAGAACTCCACCTAGTAGGAAGAAATTTCCTGAGAAAGAATTCAAGCCCAACAACTTCAGTGAGAAAATGGGGCGCAACTCAGAAGCAAATGGGAAGAATGAAACTCATCAAACAGTCACCATTGGTCATTCTTCACCCTTCAGAAGCAGAAAAGTACATGTGAAGGTACTAATTGAAGGAAGGCCTTGCCAAATGGAAGTGGACTCAGGCTCCTATTTATCTATGGTGTCATGGGACACTATTCACAGGCTACTTCCCAACATTCAGAAGAAACATTTCCAGAAGCAAGCACTGACTCTTAAAGACTACCAAGGGAACAAGATTCCAGTAGTTGGAACAAGAGAATTCAACGTGAAGTTCAAAGGCCACACCAAACGTTTGCCCCTGACCATCGTGGACAAGGATTGCCCAAGTTTGCTGGGACTTGAGTGGTTCAATCCACTAGGCATCGAGGTGACTGGCATCAATCACGTGAGCAACTCTGAATGGGAGGAGGCCTTGAAGTCTGAGTTTCCAGAGGTCTTCAGCGAAGGATTGGGCAAGTATATGGGGACCCCTATCACTTTCAACCTAGATCCCAGGGTGCCCTCAATTCGTTTAAAGCCCAGAAGGGTCCCATTTGCTTTAAAGGAAAAAAATGATGCACAATTAGACAAATTAATAGCTCAAGGGGTTTTAGAGCCCACTGACCACTCCAGGTGGGAGACACCCATAGTCACACCAGTCAAGACTGATGGGTCAGTAAGAATCTGTGGAGACTATAAGGGGACACTGAACCATGCGCTTCAATAGAGCATATCCAGTTGCATCATTTATTACATTCACTTGGCAGGGGTACAGTCTTTGCCAAATTGGATCTGGCCCAGGCATATCAACAACTAACAGTTGATGATGCCACTGCAGAGGCCCAAACCATTGTGACTCATAGAGGTGCCTTCAAATGTAAAAGGTTACAATTTGGAATAAGCGTGGCACCAGGCATCTTTCAAAGCCTTATGGAAAGGATGCTCCAAGGACTGCCAGGGGTAGTGCCTTACTTTGATGATGTGTTAATCTCTGCTGAAAATGACACTCAGTTACAAGAAAGACTCAGAGAAGTCCTTACCAGATTCAGGGAAGCGGGGTTAAAAGTCAAGGAAGAAAAATGCACTCTTAAAACTGACAAGGTTGAGTTCCTGGGCTATATGATTGACAAGCATGGCATCCACCCTACAGATGCCAAGGTTCAAGCAATCAAAGAAGCTCCTAGACCTAAATGCAAAACAGATTTGCAAGCCTTCCTTGGACTCATTAACTTTTATCACATGTTCCTACCTCAGAAGGCAACCATTGCTGAACCATTGCACAGATTACTTGATAAAAAATCTGTTTGGGTTTGGGGAGGAAGGAACAATCAGCATTTAACAGTATTAAAAGACTAATCACGTCTGATGCTGTACTGATACAGTTCTCTGAGAATTTGCCTGTTGTACTGACTTGTGATGCATCCCCTTTGGGGGTTTGAGCCACAGGCTTCCCAGTGGGAGAGAAGCCCCTATTGCATTTTACTCTGCACTTTGACCAAAGCAGAGAGGAATTACAGCCAATTGGACAAGGAAGCATTGGCAATTGTTGCAGCTGTCAAGAAATTTCATGAATATTTGTATGGGAGAACATTTACCATTGTTACAGATCACAAACCTTTGTTAGGCATTGTGGCAGGAGATAAACTACACCTACTATCCTGTCACCAAAATGCTGAGGTGGACTGAATTTCTTGCTGCTTATTCTTACAAACTTATCCACAAGCCTGGCAAGGACATTGGACATGCTGATGCACTGAGTCGTTGCCCACTTCCTTGCCACAAGGAGGACTTTGAACCTGAAACACACACCTTTTCCTAGAAACTGTTGCCAAGCTTCCAGTGCATGCTGCTGAAATTGCCAGAGACTGCCAAAGACACTTTATTGGCTCCTGTTATAGGCTGGATTAAGAAAGGTTGGCCTCTTTAAGATCTACCTCACCTGGCTCAACCTTTTAAGTCCAGGCAAACTGAATTATCTGTATTAAGAGGATGTATTTTGTGGGGTAACAGGGTGGTTATTCCTGCAAAACTGAGGTTTTGAAATGTTACATGAGGGTCATCCAGGTATTGTTAGAATGAAGGGATTGGCCAGGAGTTATGTATGGTGGCCAGGTATTGACAAAATGGTTGAAAACTGAGTTGCATCTTGTCCCAACTGTCAGGTAGTCAGGCCTGCCCCCTTACAGGAATGGGAATGTCCATGGTCACATTGATTTCGCAGGCCCTACCAGAGGGCAAACCTTTCTTATCATAGTAGATGCATATTCCAAATGGTTAGAGGTCATTCCTATGGCATCCACCACAACTGATGCTGTCATCAAGCAGCTCAAAAAACTTTTTGTAACCCACAGGTTACCTGATGTTCTTGTCTCTGACAATGGCCCTCAATTTACATCCAACCTTTTGAATCCTATTTAGCACAACAGGGTATCAGACATGCCCTCACTGCCCTGGGCACTCTTTGGCTAACGGCGGGCTGAACATGTGCGTTTTACCAAGGAGAAGCTTCAGCAACTGGGTCCTGGGGACATCACTGAGAAAGTTGAAAAACTTCTTAGTGTTCAGCACATCACTCCTAACCCATCTAATAACTTATCCCCAGCAGAGTTGTTGATGGGTAGGAAACTTAGGTCTTCCCTTGACTGCCTTCATCCAATAAACTTACGCACCCAACGCACCACTAGATTCCACTTCCAAAGTTTGCACATTCAGTGTGGGTGATTCTGTTTATGCTAAGAACCTTATGGGTGAACCTTCATGGATTCCTGCTGAGATAACTAAAATCACAGGCCCTCTTTCTTACAGGGTGCAAACAGAGGATGGACTCCTCTGGAGCAAGCACGTTGATCAACTTAGATCCAGGTTCTCTCAGGAACATCACAATTGTTCCTCTCTAGTTCCCTCACCTGATGTCAATTCTAGGGGGGAAGGGGAGGAACAGGAGGAAAATCAGCAAGCAAGAATCAACCCCATGTGTAACGAGCCATTACGACAGGAATCATCCCAAAACCTGTCACAATGCCAGATTCCATCCTTAGAAGTGGAAGATTGTACATCACTACCTGATTTGGGTGCTGACATTGGGCTGGAGATGGGTTGGGAGGAGAGACCAGATTCTAACAATCAAACAGGGTCTTCTTTCACAGGGAGTCCCAGAAGGGAAATGTCAGCAGACACATTTCCTCTCTCACTGGGTGAGAATGTTAAAACTTCTGAACCACAGAGGTCTCAACGTACACTTAAGAGCCCCACCTATTTAAAAGAATACATTAGATAGGTTGGGATGGACTGAACCTAGTGGGGAGGGGTGTTATGTATGTAGGTTTGAATGTTATTGGTTTAGTTTGAATTGTTCTTGTAAAATGTCAAATATGATTGGTTTAAAAAGTGCAGGAAAACCCTGCACTCTGGCTGGCAACTATGGCTGCTGGCTATAAGTAGCAGCCATAGCCCAGCCAAGTCGGGTCCATTCGAGCTGTAGTCACTAAATAAACTCTTCACTGAAGCTCTTCGCATCTGATTCTTCATGCAAACTTAACACTTAGGATATTTTGTGTGGTGAGTGAGACCAGCTGGTATCTTTAAGTGTTGCAAATGGATCTAAGGATTGCTTCTCCTGGGTGGGAAAGGGTATTTAGTCAGTTCACTGAGCTAAGGAGTCTCTTGACTATGGGGACTCTTCATTGTCATCACTGGAGGTTTCATGGTTGTCTGCCAATGAGGCATTTGGACTTTTTCCAGAAAAAGATCAGTGTTGGGACACTGCTGCATTGCGTGGCAGGCTGAGGTGTCTGATAGGTTTGCCGGGAGTAGGTGGAAGGGGGCCACAGCCAGCAGATCACCTCGTTTTAGTTTTCTCTCATGATAATAAGGGTTAGTAACTTGGGACCAGGTTTGAACTTTAATTAGATATCTGTAGCATGTACTAATTTTATTGTGATCCTGACAAGCTTGGGAGGGCAGAGAGTTGGGTCCCTTATATACTTTGTTAATTTGTCTCTTTAGCTGAGCATTTTGTAGCCCAAGTATGCCCACCCACTTTTTGGAGAGCTTAAATGAACTCTTTGCTAAAGGGTTTCACTTTATGAGCAAGAGTTGGCTGCTGATTGTTATTGTGGCATTTTAACTATTTTAATTCCATCCTGCCTCTGGGCAGGTAACTCTGGGTTGCAGGTATTGCTGATGAAAAGGAAGGTATTCAGACAGAATGGTTTAGGTTTCCATGATGGCTGTGACCATCATTGATCTTCAGTGTGTATTTTGTTTTATTCACATTTATATCTCGCCCTTCTCCGCAGACTCAGGGCGGCTTACAGTCTTTGGAGCACAACCCAATGTGCTCAGCAATAACTTTCATTCCATCGTATATGCCTGCTTATTACTAGGGCTTTTTGGCCCCCACCCAAGCGGCATTTTTACAAAGTCAGCTTATTGCCCCCAACAATCTTGGGTCCTCAATTTACCTACCCTGAGAGGATGGAAGGCTGAGTCAACCTTGAGCCTGGTGGGATTCGAGCCTGCACTAATTGCAGACAGC
The DNA here is from genome assembly GCA_009733165.1 of Naja naja. NCBI lineage: Eukaryota > Metazoa > Chordata > Lepidosauria > Squamata > Elapidae > Naja > Naja naja. The sequence goes on along the minus strand of CM019148.1, from coordinate 85,336,941 downwards.
TGGAGCTAAGTGCTAGGTGTTTAATAGCCTGCACCACCAAGGCTCTTTTTATTCCCCCATTTCTAATCTAATGATTAATATTTAGGACAGCTTTTTGCAAGCAAAGAAGCTTTTTGTATTTTTGTGAAATCCTTGTCTTACAACAGTTCATTTAGTGATCATTCAAAGTTACAATGGCACTGAAAAAAGTGACTAATGACCATTTCCACACTTACAACCATTGCAACATCCCCACGGTCACGTGATCAAAATTCAGATGGTTGACAACTGTCTCACATTTATGATGGTTGTAGTCTCCCAGGGTCATGTCATCACCTTTTGCGACCTTCTGACAAGCAAAGTTGATGAGGAGGCAGATTCACTTAACAGCATGTTACTAACTTAACAACTGCAGTGATTCACTTAACAAACATGGCAAGAAAAGTCGTGAAATGGGCCAAAATTCAGTTAATAAATTTCTCACTTAGCAACATAAATTTTGGGCTCAATTGTGGTTGTAAGTTGAGGAGAGGCTCGACGAGGTGAGACAAGGCTGGGTGTGACAAGGAGTTGCTGGGGGGGAGGGGAGTGGGGAGGCAAGGCCGGGCATGGTGAGGAGAGCTGTGGTGAAGCGCCCCTTGATGTGAGTGATGTTGAGTTGACCATACCCACCCAGTCACATGACCACCCAGCCACACCCATCCAGCCAGTCATTAGGGCATAGAACCAGTTGTTAAATTATTTGAATCCCACCACTGCCTACATTGCAAAAATCTGTATGGATTGGGACTCATTGAATATGAGCAAAAGCTTCACAGTGACCAAAAACAAATAATTCAGGGTCTCAACCTCTGAGAAAGCTCCATACATATAGTTACTCTATGCATGGAGACTCTCTTTCAGTAGAAATTTTCACTATCTACCTGGACGATCATGAAGAGAACAATGCAATGTTTAGCTACCTATGCATATTTAAGTTTCTTGGTATTGCTGGTAAACTAGTTCCTAATTAGGGCTATATTTGCAATTATTTGGGGAGAGTTTTTCTGTATCTTGTTTATTATTAGGAGACTCTGTGGCACAGTGGTTAGAGTGCAGTACTGCAAGCTACTTCTGCTGCAGCTAGCTGCCTACAATTTGGCAGTTCAAATCCCACCAGGCTCAAGGTTGACTCAGCCTTCCATCTTTCCAAGGTGGGTAAAATGAGGACCCAAATTGTTAGGGGCAATATGCTGACTTTGTAAACCACTTAGAGAGGGCTGTAAAGCACTATAAAGCTATACATAGGTCTAAGTGCTATTACTATTGCTATTGCAATTATCTCATAATCTTGCTTCCATTGTATGTCTTGGCAAAACTGAAAAGATTTGCATGTAATAAAATGTACAATTATATTCCCAGGAATTCAAGGAAATGTAGTTCAAATTGGTGGCACAGTAGTTAGAATGCAGTATTGTAGTTTAATTCTGCTGACTGCCAGCAGTTTGATCCTCACTGGCTCAAGGTTGACTCAGCCTTCCATTCTTCCGAGGTCAGTAAAATAAGATCCCAGATTGTTACTGACTCTGTAAACTGCTTATAGAGGGCTGTAAAGCACTATGAAACCGTATATAAGTCTAAGTGCTATTGCTATTAATATATCTAAAAGATATTGGATCTGGGAAGGCTGCTTCAGCAGATTATTAAACGATTTTTGGACATTTGTATTCTTGTTCTGATACAATATGTATAATATTGTAAGTCTTAAGTCTGGGTGCATGTTTGTGATAATCTGTCATTATATTTGAGTTCATTATGCAGTTAATCCTTCCCTTCAAACCATGAAAAGTTACAAAAAGAATGATCAAAACTCAAAAAAACAATTGAATCATCTTCCTAAAGAAAATCAAGTCCTGGTCCCATGAGTCTGAAAGTGGGTGGATGCCATAACTAAAATTTTCCTGCTTGTTGTATTTATCATGTTATCTTAAACCAGTGGTTCCCAAAGTGGGTGGTACTGCCCCCTGGGGGGCAGTGGGATGCCTTAAGGGGGCGCTAAGAGGCAAGGGGCTGGCAGGGGGGCACTAAGAGGTGGCAGGGGGACATTCGAGGTGCCAGCCCTGCAGGCTCACTGACTGCCAGCCACGCAGCCCATTGACTGTGTCATTGCTCTGTAGAGGGTGCCTCGAATGCGGAACCTGCACACAGCAAGCCTTGCCAAGGCTGGGGGGGGGGGGGAAGAGGTGGGAGGTGGCAGAAAGGGGGCGCCTTAGCTTGCAGGTGGAAGCAGCGGAGGCATGCCAGAAGGCCCAAAAGCAAAACCCTCCCAAGGCGTGCAGTGGAAGGGGAGGGTGGTCCGGTGTTAGAGCCCCCTTCCCCGGAGGAGAACAAGGGAGTGCACAGCGCCCACCCGGCCTCCACCTCTCCAGCCAGCTGGGCTTGTGAGCAGGATGCAGGTGGGTGCAGCTGCAGCTTTCCAAGGTGCGTGGCTCGGTTCTGTTCAGCTCTATGTGGCTGGCCCAGACCTAGAACCTAGCCTCCCTCTGCAGCCCGGTTCTTTCGACCAAACTCTGCACTTGCTTGCTTACTTTCCAAGTGATCGTTCCCTCCGCCTCCGCTGTTCTGGGCTGCTTCAGCATGCCTTCCTCCTCCAGGGTGGAACATAAAGATGGGCGGAGCACTTCCCTGAAGTTGGGAGTCTCTGAGCGTGTGCAAAGTGTTAAGTTTGCATGAAGAGTCAGACGCAGAGTGCTTCAGTGAAGAGTTTATTAGTGACTACAGCTCATAACAGACCTGATTTGGCTGGGCTGCGGCTGCTACTTATAGCCAGCAGCCGCAGTTGCCAGCCAATCAGAGTGCAGGATTTTCCTGCACTTTTTAAACCAATCATTTCTGACATTTTACAAGAACAGTTCAAACTAAACCAATGACATTCAAACCTGCATACGTAACACCCCTCCCCATTAGGTTCAGTCCATACTCAAACCCCAACCTATCTAATGTATTATTTTAAATAGGTGGGGCTCTTAAGTGTATGTTGAGACCTTCATGGTTCAGAAGTTTTAATGTTCTCACCCAGTGAGAGAGGAAATGTGTCTGTTGACATTTCCCTACTAGGGCTTCCAGTGAAAGAAGACCCTGTTTGATTGTTACAATCTGGTCTCTCCTCCCAACCCATCTCCAACCCAATGTCAGCACCCAAGTCAGGTAGTGATATGCAATCTTCCACTTGTAAGGATGGATTTTGGCATTGTGACAGGTTTTGGGATGGTTCCTGTCGTAATGGCTCGTTACACATGGGGTTGATTCTTGCTTGCTGATCATCCTCATGATCCTCCCCTTCCCCCCTAGAAAAGGCATTAGGTATGGGAACTAGAGAGGAACAATTGCGATGTTCCTGAGGTAACCTGGATCTAAGCTGATCAATGTGCCTGCTCCAGAGAACACCATCCTCTGTTTGCACCCTGTAAGAACGAGGGCCAGTGATTTGAGTTATTTCAGCAGGAATCCATGAAGAACCCATAAGGTTCTTAGCATAAACAGAATCACCCACACTGAACATGCGAACTTTGCTAGTGGAATCAAGTGGTGCGTTGGGTGCGTAAGTGGGATGAAGGCAGTCAAGGGGAGACCTAAGTTTCCTACCCATCAACAACTCTGCTGGGGATAAGTTAGTTGATGAGTTAGGAGTGATGTGTTGAACACTAAGAAGTTTTTCAACTTTCTCAGTGATGTCCCCAGGACCCAATTGCTGAAGCTTTTCCTTGGTAAAACGTACCATGCGTTCAGCCCAGCCGTTAGCCGAAGGATGCCCAGGGGCAGTCAGGGCATGTCTGATACCCTGTTGTGCTAGATAGGATTCAAAAAGGTTGGATGTAAATTGAGGGCCATTGTCAGAGACAAGAACATCAGGTAACTCGTGGGTTAGAAAAAGCTTTTTAAGCTGCTTGATGACAGCATCAGTTGTGGTGGATGCCATAGGAATGACCTCTAACCATTTGGAATATGCATCTACTATAATAAGGAAGGTGTGCCCTCTGGTAGGGCCAGCGAAATCAATGTGAATCCTAGACCATGGGCCCCTAGCCTATAACAGGAGCCAATAAAGTGTCTTTGGCAGTCTCTCTGGCAATTTCAGCAGTGTGTACTGGAAGCTTGGCAACAGTTTCTAGGAAAAAGGTGTGCGCCTCAAGTTCAATGTCCTCAGTGTGAAACAGAAGTGGGCAGTGACTCAAGGCATCAGCATGGCCAATGTCTTTGCCAGGCTTGTGGATGAGCTTGTATGAATAAGCAGCAAGAAATTCAGTCCACCTCAGCATTCTTGGTGACAGGATAGTGGGTGTAGGTTTGTCTCCTGCCACAATGCCTAACAAAGGTTTGTGATCTGTGATAATGGTAAATGTTCTCCCATATAGATACTCATGGAATTTCTTGACAGCTGCAACAATTGCCAATGTTTCCTTGTCCAGTTGGCTGTAATTCCTCTCTGCTTTGGTCAAAGTGCGAGAGTAAAATGCAATAGGGGCTTCCCTCCCGCTGGGAAGCCTGTGGCTCAAACCCCCCCCACTCCAAAAGGGGATGCATCACAAGTCAGTACAACAGGCAAATTCTCAGAGAACTGTATCAGTACAGCATCAGACGTGATTAGTCTTTTAATATTGTTAAATGCTGATTGTTCCTTCCTGCCCCAGACCCAAACAGATTTTTTGTCCAGTAGTCTATGTAATGGTTCAGCAATGGTTGCCTTCTGAGGTAGGAACATGTGATAAAAGTTAATAAGTCCAAGGAAGGCTTGCAAATCTGTTTTACATTTTGGTCTAGGGGCTTCTTTGATTGCCTGAACCTTGGCATCTGTAGGGTGGATGCCATGCTTGTCAATCATGTAGCCCAAGAACTCAACCTTGTCAGTTCTAAGAGTGCATTTTTCTTCCTTGACTTTTAACCCCGCTTTCTTGAATCTGGTAAGGACTTCTCTGAGTCTCTCTTGTAATTGAGTGTCATTTTCAGCAGAGATTAACACATCATCAAAGTAAGGCACTACCCTGGCAGTCCTTGGAGCATCCTTTCCATAAGGCTTTGGAAGATGCCTGGTGCCACACTTACTCCAAACTGTAACCTTTTACATTTGAAGGCACCTCTATGAGGCACAATGGTTTGGGCCTCTGCAGTGGCATCATCAACTGTTAGTTGTTGATATGCCTGGGCCAGATCCAATTTGGCAAAGACTGTACCCCTGCCAAGTGAATGTAATAAATGATGCACCACTGCAACTGGATATGCGCTCTATTGAAGCGCATGGTTCAATGTCCCCTTATAGTCTCCACAGATTCTTAATGACCCATCAGTCTTGACTGGTGTGACTATGGGTGTCTCCTATCTGGAGTGGTCAGTGGGCTCTAAAACTCCTTGAGCTATTAGTTTATCTAATTGTGCATCAATTTTTTCCTTTAAGGCAAATGGGACCCTCTGGGCTTTAAATGAATTGGGGGCACCTTGGGATCTAGGTTGAAAGTGATAGGGGTCCCCATATACTTGCCCAATCCGTGGCTGAAGACCTCTGGAAACTCAGACTTCAGGGCCTCCTCTTATTCAGTTTTGCTCACGTGATTGATGCCAGTCACCTCGATGCCTAATGGATTGAACCACTCAAGTCCCAGCAAGCTTGGGCGATCCTTGTCCACGATGGTCAGGGGCAAACATTTGGTGTGGCCTTTGAACTTCACATTGAATTCTCTTGTTCCAACTACTGGAATCTTGTTCCCTTGGTAGTCTTTAAGAGTCAGTGCTTGCTTCTGGAAATGTTTCTTCTGAATGTTTGGGAGTAGTCTGTGAATAGTGTCCCATGACACCATAGATAAATAGGAGCCTGAGTCCACTTCATTTGGCAAGGCCTTCCTTCAATTAGTACCTTCACATGTACTTTTCTGCTTCTTAAGGGTGAAGAATGACCAATGGTGACTGTTTGATGAGTTTCATTCTTCCCATTTGCTTCTGTGTTGCCCCATTTTCTCACTGAAGTTGTTAGGCTTGAATTCTTTGTCAGGAAACTTTCTTCTGTGGGGTGGAGTTCTGGATGATTTGCAGACTCCTGCTAGGTGACCCCTTTTTTCACAATGGAGGCAGATGGTATCAAGAAACTTGCATTCAGTGCGGGGTGGCTTCCCCACAACCTCTGCAGTAAAAATTTTGCCTCTTTCTTCCCAGGTCTTTCTTCTTCCTCTCCATTCTGAGTTTATAAATTCCTTCCTCCACCTCACTACAGTCTGACTCAGAATCTATTTGCTCACAATGAGTTGTTGTGGACTTTTCCACATCAGGATGGCTTGAGGCCTTGCTAATTTTCTTCATGGCTGCTGCTGAGGACTTGGTGGCTTCCGCTGAGGAGGCCTCTTCTATGGCTTCCTTCAACGTGATCTTAGGTTTTAATAATAATTTGCTCTGAAGCACCTTGTCTTTGAGGCCTAGAACAAATCGATCGTGCATGGCTTCTTCCAAGTTGGTAAACTCGCATGCACCCCCAATGTCTCCTAAACTTGCCACGAAGTCATTAACATTTTAGCTTTCCCCTTGATCCCGATGGTAAAACTCGTGTTTCTTAATGAGACACGATACTTGTGGGGCATAATGGGCTCTTAAAAGCTTTTCTAAATCAGCCATTCCATTACCTTCACGTCTGCAGCTCCCGCCAATGCCTTCGCCATCTTGAAAACTGCCGGACTGCAGTACGTAAGAAAGACCGCC
>CM019148.1:85267742-85327742 GCA_009733165.1 Naja naja | reverse complement strand
AAAGTAGAGCAAAGCCAGAGGTCTGTAATTTTTGCTGCAAAGAATCACAAAAGCTTCTGGGTTGTGCATAAGAAGGGACACACATGTCAATGCAATTCAGCAACATAAAATAAAGAGATACAAATAAAACAAATCAACAAGAATCGGCAAAGCATCTCTGATTAGATTTTATTCACTACTAGAATCTAATGAGAGATGCTTTGCCGATTCTAATCCAATGACCTGCTCCAGCAGGGTTAGAAGGGAGTTTGTGTGTATGTGTGTGCATGGCTGTCAAAACTCCAAAAACAGATCAAGTATCTCTGGGGAAGCCAGTCATAAATTTGAACACTTGCCAAACAACCGGCCATTAAGTGAGGACCACTTATTTGCCAGTCACCTGGCCATGCCCACCCAGTCACATGACCACCAAACCACACCTACCCGGTCATGTGACCAACAAGCCATGTCCAGCCAGCAAGCCATGCCCACCCAGTCACGTGACCAGCAAGGCAAGCCCACCCAGCCACGTGACCAGCAAGCCACACCCACCCAGTCAATGACCAGCAAGCCACACCCTCAAATTAAGCCATGCCCACAGAAATTTGAATCCCACCCCTGGGTGGGGGGCAAACAAGGATGAGTTTGTAGCACCAAGGGGGCGGTGGACTGAAAAAGTTTGGGAACCACTGTCTTAAACCATGAAAGACATTTCAGAAGCATTCTTTGTTATTTATTGGGTGTCAAACTGGAAGAAGAACAAGTTAAAGAAATGATGATTGCGTGGACAAAAAAATTTGGATATGTTATAGAATTGGAAAAATGGCAGAAACTATGGGATAGGAACTATAAATTGACAATATCGACAGCATATAAGGAGAACTTGTATAAGGTAGATGGCACTTAGCGCCAGCAAGACCAGCAAAAATGTTTAAAGATAAATCAATGAAATGTTGGAAATGTCACCAAACACCAGGAACATATTATCATATGTGGTGGACTTTCACAGAGGTTAAAAGGTATTGGACTAAAATACATACATGGTTGGAAAAAATGATTAAAGAACATATAGATCTGAAACCTGAAATATTCCTATTAGGAATGGTACCAGGAGGTTATAGTAAAGAAAAGATTTACTTAATTATACATGTACTATCCTTCCATTCTTATTTACCATATCAATATGTTTAGGTTATAATTCTTTTTCCTTTTATGCTTACCTTCGGTGTGGTCAGCAAAAACATAGCCAAGGTTACACATTTTTACATACCTACTGCTATGAATAAGAGGTATTTATATCTGTGTTATGCACAATTCTATCCACAGTACTTTTTTGGGGGGTGAGGGTGCACTCTGTTTAATTCGGGGAGACTTAACTTCTGACTATACAAGGAGAGGGGTGGATTAAAAGTACACATTGCAGATTGTCACTGTTGTCAAATAGAGAAAAATTCTTTGTGGCATTGTCTCTAAACCTTAAATACACTGGAAATGGTATGAAGGCTGTCTTCCAAATCTTGCATCATGCAAAGAATATTTGCTCATCCCTTGTTTGGACAGGCATATTGGTTAGACATTAAATACATCTCCTGGGGGTAACTGTAGCTTTTGTATGTAATTACGTATTTGAGGCATAAGCTATCTTCAGTTTTAGAAGATGAAAATCAATCGGGACTACATTTGCAGCGGTTAGGAATATTTTTAATAGATACTCAGACTGTTCAGCTCTGCCTGTTGGTGTAATAACATTTTTCTTAGGTTTCACATGCTGTTATTGATGCATTCTAGCATGCCAAGAAAATTCCTGCAGCTGAAGGAGAATTCCTACCTTGTTTAAATCCAAGCAAACAGGGTGAGAACTTAAACTTGTCTCTTCCATTTTACAAGGATACTTTTTGTAGGTGTGGCAAATGTGGGTACTGCCATGTTTTTATTAAAGCATAAAGAACATCTCCCTAGCAGAATTCTTTGCACACTCCTGTGATGCAGTCATAAAGTTCTAAAAACATCCCTACAGCCTATCTCTGTTATCCCTGTCAGCTGTTTCAAGCATTAAGGTCCTGGGTACTACAATCTTAGGCATGCCAATCTTAAAGTAAGTCCTGTAAAGTTTAATATGAGTTGGCCCAGGGGACTATCAACAGCTTACCTTGATGACGGATCTTGGGATCCCGAGAGGTGGCATGCTGCAATCAATGGGCTAAATTTTAAATTAAGAGCTAAGGGTCGAATTTTAAAATTTTTAATTCGTTGTTTTAAAGGGTTAGGGAGGAGGAGGGGGTGCAGGGGTCATTTTGCAGCCCGGGGGACGGTGGGAGTGTGTGGGGGTTGGGGGCCGGTGGAGCTCTGGGCCCTGGGGTGGGGCAGCGATTCCCAGGGTGATCGGGATTGGAGGAGGACGACGAGGCATAGGGCCATATCAGGTTAAGGGAACGCGCACCCGACATTTAAGGCTGGTTGCGCGTTCCGACCCTATGGCCTCCTCCCAAGGGGGCAATGGAACCAGGATCCCTGGGCTTAGGTTGGTGTACTTTAATGCCAGGTCTGTGGCTAATAAATCGTCCCTCCTCCGGGAGATCATTGAGGAGGAGGCTGCGGACCTGGCTTGCATCACTGAGACCTGGTTGGGCCCAGAGGGGGTGTCCCTCTGGTTGAGTTATGCCCACCAGGTTTTCGGGTTTTGCACCAGGCCACGAGCCCAGGGTAGGGGTGGTGGGGTGGCCGTGGTTATTCGGGAGACCTTGTTTCCGAGGGAGGTCTCTGTTGCAGAGATAGGCGGAGTGAGATCCTCCTCCTGAGATGGGGGCCAAATGGGTGGGTGGGCTTGCTGCTAGCATACCTTTCCCCAGCTGTGTGGCAGCGGCCCTGCCTGGGCTCCTCGATCCTCTCTCGGGGTGGCGGTGGAGCTCCCGGACCTTATGGTCTTGGGGACTTCAACTTGCCTTCCTTGGGGGTCGGGTGTGGCCCAGGAATTCATGGCTTCTATGGAGGCCATGGGCCTGACCCAGTTGATTCAAGGTCCTACTCATGGAGGGGAAATACTCTTGACCTAGTTTTTATCTCTGAGCAGTGGCGGAGTGACAGAGGGCAGGTCACTATTACGACTTTGCCCGTTCCATGGTCTGATCACTATCTCCTACGGCTGGTCTTCCAACAGGCCGTCCCCCACTGCTGGGATGAGGAGCCACCTAGATGGTTCCGCCCCAGGCGCCTAATGGACCCTGAGAGGTTCCAGGCAGAACTGGGGTTTTTTCCTTCTTCCCTTGCTCACAGCTCTGCCGAGGATCTGGCAATAGCCTGGCAATGGGCTGCGTTGGAGGCCCTCGACAGGGTTGTCCCCATGCGTCCCCTTGTGCGTCGTGGATCCCGGTTAGCTCCTTGGTATACGGAGGAGCTCCGGGGGATGAAGCGCCATCGAAGGGGTTTAGAGAGCAGGTGGAGGTCTACCCGTTCCCAATCCGACCGAGCCTTTATTAGGACTTACCTGGTAGCTATGAGAGAGGCGAGAAGATCTTATCTCTCCACTCTCATAGCGTCCGCAGATAATCGCCCAGCCGCCCTGTTTCGGGTTACTCGCTCCCTCCTTTGGTTAGAGGGGGGGCCGGACCCGTTGCGGGGTAAGGCCGAGGAATTTGTTCAATATCTGTCGGATAAGATTGCTCGTATTCGGGACGGGTTATCCTCCGATTTGCAGTGGTCTGAAGAAGGGGGCGCAGGGAGTCTGGTTATCTGGGATGAGTTCGATCCGGTTTCCGAGGATGAAGTGGACAGGATTATGCGGCGTATGAGTTCCACCACATGTTTGTTGGACCCGTGTCCCTCCTGGCTGGCTTATGCCACCAGGGAGGCCACCTGCGGTTGGCTCCGGGCAGTTATCAACGCTTCTTTAAGGGAGGGTGTCTTTCCCGCCGCCTTGAAAGAGGCGGTGGTGAGGCCCTCCTGAAGAAGCCTGCCCTGGACCCGACTGTGTTAGACAACTTTCGTCCAGTCTCCAACCTTCGTTTTGGCGAAGGTTGTTGAGAGTGTGGTGGCTCAACAGGTTCCGCTTTTCCTGGATGAAGCGGACTACCTAGATCCGTATCAATCGGGCTTCCGACCTGGGTATAGCACGGAGACGGCATTGGTCGCGCTGATGGATGATCTCTGGAGGGCTCGGGATAGGGGTTTTCCTCTGTCCTGGTCCTATTAGACCTCTCAGCGGCTTTTGATACCATCGACCATGGTATCCTTTGCGTCGCCTTGGGGGTTGGGAGTGGGGGCACCGTTCTTCGGTGGTTCTCCTCCTACCCTCGGGCGGTCGCAATCGGTGCTGACAGGGGGGGTCAGGTCGTCCCCTAGGGTGCTCTCTTGTGGGGTCCCTCAGGAGTCGGTCCTTTCCCCCTTTATTTAACATCTACATGAAGCCGCTGGGTGAGATCATCCGTGGTTTTGGGGTGAAATTCCATCAGTACGCTGATGATACTCAGCTGTACATTTCCACCCCAGGCCAGATCAGTGATGCCCTCTCCCTGATGACCCGGTGTTTGGATGCGGTACGGAACTGGATGAGCGGAAACATGCTTCGACTCAACCCGGCCAAGACTGAGTGGCTGTGCATACCGGCGTCCCGACCCAGTCAAGATTATCCATCTTTGGCCATAGGGGGAGAGGTGTTGCCCCCTGTGGATAGGGGCGGAATCTGGGGTCCTCCTGGATGTACGGCTCCGGTTGGAGGAGCAGGTGGGGGCCGTTGCCAGGGGGGCCTTTGCCCAGCTCCGCCTTGTTCGTCAACTTCGCCCTTTTCTGGATCGGGACGCCCTGCGCACGATCACTCATGCCCTTGTTACCTCTAGGCTCGACTACTGCAACGCTCTCTATTTGGGACTGCCCTTGCATACCATCCGGAGACTGCAGCTGGTGCAAAATGCGGCGGGCGGTGGTGATGGGAGTTACCCGGTTCTCCCATGTGACCCCCCTCCTGCGCGGCTTGCATTGGTTGCCGGTTGCGCTCCGGGTGAGATTCAAGGTTTTAGTGTTAACATATAAAGTCCTTCACGACATGGGTCCTCAATATTTAAGGGGCGTCTTCTTCCGATGTCAAACACCGATCGCCCTGTTCGAGCTCATAGGCAGGACTCCTCGGGGTTTCGGCGCCAATGCCCTGTTGACGAGCCCAGCTCTGACCTCTGGAATTGCCGAGCTCCGCCTCTGACCTCCGCACCTTCGCAGTTGAAGACCTGGTTATTTCGGGCTGTGACCCGGGTCGGCAATGCCAATGCCGGCTGGCGGTTCCCAACGACGAGCCTTTTCTGTAGCTGCCCCTGACCTCTGGAATCAACTGCCTTTGGAGCTCCGCCTGGCCCCTGACCTCCGCACCTTCACCCGTGAGTTGAAGACCTGGTTATTTGACCAACCCGGCTGTGACCCTTTGGGGAGGGTTATTTTTTAAATTTTTAATTTATTTTATAAATATTTGGGCTTATAACTTAATCTAATCGTTTTTTAATGTATTTATTGTTTCCTGTTTTTAGTTGTAAGCCATGAGTCTTCGGAGATGGGGCGGCATATAAGTTCAAATAATAAATAAATAAATAAATAATATGTCTCAAGCCAGTGGTGGGATTCAAATTTTTTTACTACCAGTTCTGTGGGTGTGGCTTGGTGGGTGTGGCAGGGGAAAGATACTGTAAAATCTCCAGTCAGAGGTGGTATTTGCCAGTTCTCCGAACTACTCAAAATTTCCCCTACCAGTTCTCCAGAACCGGTCAGAACCTGCTGAAAACCCCCTCTGTCTCAAGCCCAGGTTAGCATAAGTTTGAATCCTAACCAACTGGGGTTACATCAGCATAGTGTGAGAATTTTTATATCAAAACATACATTATTCTTTATACTGTTTCCATTTTTCCTTAAAACATTAATATAATCCTCAATGGTCTAAGAATCAGCATCTCCACTAAATAATTGACAGCCAAGCTGAAACTAAATTAATCAAGTAAAAACAGCAAATGAGGGCAAAATCCTTTAGGCAAACTTCCTCAAACCTCCAAATAAGTTACCCAGTCCTAATCTACATATCAAAGGATATGGTTTGTAAACACAAATAGAGTTAATTAAATTTGGTCCCCTATCAGAACTGCATATCCACAAGAATACATATCTACACACCCATATACCCCCCCTCAAGTGTCACTCTAGAACCAGCACATAGACACTTCCATATCTCAGACAAGTTCCCCCTATAAAAATCTGCTGCATTACCCCATTTCTCTGCAGCTGCCCCTAAAGGCAAACTGTTTGCTTTTAGGAATAAATATTTCTTCTTGCCTCACAGCTGTCTGGATCTCATTTTTATTTATTTTTGTGCAACCCTAGCTTGAGTTGGAACCCCAAATTATTCTTCTGACAATAGTGTTCAAGGCAGCTTTCTTTGACTTGAATGTTTGTTTGAGCAAATATATTTATTATATAAAATTCAGGTAATGAATGCTACATTAGCAGATCAATTACTACGTTAGGAGACTAATGTAGTTACCACCTCTCAGATTCTGAATGGTACAACCATTTCTCCTACTCTCTGCTACAAAAAATTCCCTTCCTTCCCCACAAAATCTACAGACAGTGTTAGCAACTGCTCAGCCATGCTTCATGTTCAAAGGAAGAGTTGTAACTCAGTGGATGAGTTTCCGTTTTGTATCGCAAAAGGTTCCAGTTTAAATTTGTCCCATGTCTTCTGGCAAAACTAAAAAGATACTCCCATATGAAACCTAAGGAGTTGCTGTCAGTCAGTGTAACTCATCTAGAACCAAATGGACTGATCTGATTTGGTGACTAATTCCTTTCTGTGTCCTATTTTAAAACATTGCTTTCTCTTTTTCTGTTGTAATCTGTACATTAAAGCACAGAATAAAAAAGCTACACAAAAGAAAAAAGAAAGCCAGCTAGAAAGAAACATAATGGATTAAAAATTTAAAAATATTAGCAAATAAAGAAGTTTACAATTCAATTTCAATTTCAAATGAATGTATTAATTAAATGTGCCTATTTTTGAACATTGGATCCTTTTCCTAGCAAAGCATCTGAGAGTAGTGGTGCTTCTGGTAATTAAGGCACTCTTAAGACTGCTGTTCTATCTTTTATTATGGAATATGGCATTCACTAATCAACAACGCATACATGCAAAATAAATTTATTATGTTAATGTGGCCCACAGTTCCATCTTTGTTACAGCTTGGTCCATCTTCCATCCCAGAAAAAAATCTGTGAATGATCTTGAATACTCTGGAAAGAAATAATGCTTGAATGAAAAATTTGTGAAACCAATATTGAAAATATAAATGTATTTGTGTGCACATACACACAAGCATGCATCAAGTAACAACATGATGGAAAATTTTATATCAAGTAATTTAACTTCTGATTGAAATCTTTATTATAAAACGAATACCTTGATGTATGCTGTTCCTTCATTTTTTTTTCATTTAGTTTTCAATGATATATTTAATTTTGAAGAAAAAGTCAAATAATCATAACCCAAAACTGTTTTTAATATTGATATAACATTCCTCTTGTCCCTCTTATCTATATTCAATACTGTAATGCAACTAAACAATAGAATATTAAGAATGTAATTATGTTACATAAATATAACTATATTGTATTGAAATAACATATTGCATTAAAATGGAGAAGATGGAGCAATGGATATTTTGTATGACTAGATTTAATAATACTTTAAAAGATTGAGCTAGTTCTATATGAACATTTTATGTATACATTTTTAGTTTTTTCAAATGTCACTCATTTAAGCAATGTTCTGCATATTCTGATAATACTAACAATGATACATTTTTGATTAAACTTGATTATATCTTCTGGTTATTATAGTTAACCAATACACTGTTTAAAAAAAGTTTGTGGGATCTTTGAACTTATTTGAAAGATTCTTGATTTAATTCCTCGTATTGAATAGATTCATCAATTCAGCTTGAAAAGTTGATTTGAAAGGGGTGATTCAGTTGAATGGCCTTTGAATTGAAATTTCATGTAGCATTAGAGATATTCATGGATTGAAGGGGTGAGGGGTAGGCCTAAGAAATGAAAATAAATGACAGACAAGAATTCATTGCTTTGATGGATTTCACTTGCAGAGTGATGGCATTTAACTAGAAAACAATGGTCTTTCAGTAGCTTAGAATTTATAGAAATGTAAATTATATATATATATGTGTGTGTGTGTGTGTGTGTGTGTGTATAAAATTTATTTATTTATTTGTCAAAAGCTTACAATACAACAGAAACAAGAATAAACATAAGTTTAAATACAAGAAATAGGAACTAATAATTGGGGACAATAGGACAGGGATGGTAGGCACGATTGTGCACTTATGCATGCCCCTTACAGACCTCTTAGGAATGGGGTGAGGTCAATAGAGGTTAGTTTGAGGGTAAAGGAGTGGGGGTTTGAGCAGGTGACAACAGAATCAGGTAGTGAGTTCCAGACATTGACCACTCTGTTGCTGAAATCGTACTTCCTGCAATCGAGTTTGGAGTGGTTTTACATTTAGTTTATATCTGTTGTGTGCTCTTGTGTTGTTGTTAAAGCTGAAATATTCATTAACTGGTAAGATGTTGTAACATATGATTTTATGTACTATGCTTAAGTCCAATTTTAGTTGGCGTAGTTCAAGGTTGTCTAAGCCTAGAATCTCAAGTGTGGTGGTGTAGTGTATTCGGTTGCGAACAGAGGAATGTTGTACTCTTCTGGTAAAATACTTCTGGACTCACTCAATTGTATTTATGTCTGATATACAGTGTGGATTCCAGACAGCAGAGCTGAATTCAAGTATTGGTCTAGCAAAGATTTTGAATGCCCTAGTTTGCAGATCAGTATTACCAGAGGAGAAGCTTCGTAAAATTAAATTTACAACTCTTAAAGCCTTTTTGGCAATACTGTTGCAGTGAGCTTTGGCACTTAGGTCATTCAATATGAGAACTCCAAGGTCCTTGACGAAGTGAGGGTCATCAACAAGGTCATATCTGCCTAGCTTGTATTCGGTATATAGATTTCTTTTTACCAATGTGTAGGACAGAGCATTTGTTGGTAGAGATTTGGAGTTGCCAACTGTTAGACCATTCAGACACATAATCAAGGTCTTTTTGAAGGACAGTAGTTGAATAGTTTTACATCATCAGCGAAGAGGATGCAGTTGCTAATAAGGTGATCACAAAGGTCATTTATATAGAGTGTAAAGAGTGTGGGTCCTAGAACGCTCCCTTATGGGACACTGCTGATAACTGGTGCAGGGTTTGATAGGGCGTTTCCTATTTTTACTATTTGTTGCCTGTTTGACAGGAAGGCAGTAATCCACTTGTTAAAGGATCTGGAAATGCTGTAAGGATTTAATTTTAATAGTAGTAATTTTAATAGTAGTAATTTTGTCATGTACCACTGAGTCAAATGCTTTGCAGAAGTCAATGTAAATTACATCTATTGCTTTACCTTGGTCAAGAAGTGTAGTCCATATGTTTTTGCTGTGCAGAAGTTGCAAATTGCAAGACAATTTTTTTCTGAAACCAAATTGTTTATTGGAGAGTAAGTTGTTTGACTCAAGATGGAAGGTAATGCATTGATTAATAATTGATTCCATAACTTTGCTCGTGACACAACACAATGAGATTGGTCTGTAGTTTTCAATCAGGTATATATATATATATACCTCTCCTTCACAGTTTTCTCCATCTTTTACTTAAAATTTCTCAACAAGCCTTGGACTAAAATCAAAACAAAGAATTGTGTTTCTAATTAAACAGCATTTGGATACGGTCTGTGTTTTTCCTTGCAGGTTGAAGGATGAACTTCAGTGAAAACAGATGGTCACCATGGTATTAAAAACTAAATACTTAATTCAAGCTTTTAATTGAAAACAATTGGACCCTGCTGGATGGTAATTACCTTGACTGTTTGCAAATAGCATCTCAGCATTTGCACCTATGCAGGAAGAAAGCTGAAAAGTTAATAAGAATGCCACGATCTGCATATGATAAGCAAAGAACATCCAAAATTGTTTGCACTGTTGGCTTCCTCCCTCTAAGGTGGCTTCAAGTGGCTAGCAATGTGAAACAGAATATACTGCTACAGAAGATGAAATGTTTATTGATTCATAAAATAGTCTGAGGCATACTTATGTGCTCTCTTCCGCCCCTTTCTTCCCAAGTTAAAAACTAAATTATTGAAATTTTGCTCCAGTGATTCTCTCTTCCTCTATCTTCTGTTTAGTATAATGTCAGAGACTCCATTATAACATTAAACAAGTATATTTTACAGATTTCTGAACCACACTATTGTTATGGGGTGCTTTACTATATACCATGTTCCTGGAAGATGGCTTGCTGCCTTCTGCAACCATGCATTTTTAAGTAATGCAGCTCATATATTTCCTGTGTTTAGCATCTGTCAACTTAAATGCTGCCAGAACATCCAACACCAGATCTTGCACTATTTATTAGCATTTAGGATCAATCTGCCCCCTCCACCTGATGCTGTTTAGGTCCCTTATAATTTCTGCCAGCCTTGAACCTGGTGGTTGATACAGAGGTAGCCAACTTTAAGATTTGTGATCTTCAACTCCCAGAATTCCCCTGCTAGCATGGTTAGATACCCTGCTTTAGTCAAACAGGTAGCAACCACCTTCCCAAACTTCCATACTACAGCCAGTGGTCACTTTAAAAAAATTGGGGAAAAGCAACCTTTAAAAAAGAGACTAGAAAGCTGGCATACTATTTCTGCCCATCTGGCACTCCTGGGTTATGTATATGTGAAGAGTAAATGATCAAAGAGGGCGTGCCTAGTGTAGGGGTGTCAAACTCACGTCGCCATAGTGGTGTCAGGTGACATATCGGGACTTTTTCCCCCTTTGCTAACCGGGTCGGGGGGCATGGCCAGCGCATGATGCATCTGGCCTGCGGGCTGGAAGTTTGACAGTCCTGGCCTAGTGGAATCCTCACTTTATGTTCATATTATGTGATTGACTAGGAAAGTCAATGTAATTATAAAGAGATCTAGGGTTATTTCATCGTTAATTTTCAACTTTACACTGATTGAGTTTATTTGTTTGCACAACCCATTAACCTTATCCACAACTCAGCTAAGTATGCTGTGGGAACAGACTCCTTACTTGCGCCCCATTGACTTCAATGGGAGCTAAGTGAAATGAACTTTGTCTGGATATGTCCCATTCCTCAACTGAGCAACTGGTTTTTCTTATAAGTGAGTTCAAATTGATGGGTAGATAATTATGCAAGACAGATGTCAGCCATAAGGCATGCTCTAAACACACACACCATCTGAATAGGCACTTCAGTAATGGCATCTGTAAAGCATTTTTCAAATAAGGAATATCCCATAACTCTTAGCTATAATGCTAGCTATGTGCTGTATTTGTGATGTTGTTGAAGGCAATTGTGGAGGATCTGTGTCCTCTATGGACTGCTGTAGTTCAATTGTGGGAAGTGTACTTCAAAAACACTTGGAGGGATTCAGGGTCTCCGCCCCTGACTTTAGAGCATGCTATGGCAGTGAAGAAAAGAAGTAAGATTTGAAATGTGATAGGGATGTGGCAACAGGGGAGAAAGTGAGAGAATCATTTTCAACCACAGATTCAACCTCCTGCTGTAATTACATTTCAGGCTGAAGTCTAACTGATGATACTTCTCCCATCCTATTTTCTTGAGAAGCACGTTTAATCCTGGTGAATACCTGATTGTCACACAGACTGCAAGTGGTCTGCCAGAAAACACACAAAAACTATACTTACCTTCTATTGACCATTTACGATGTCTAAATTGGCCCTTGGCAATCTTTCAGTCAATTCCAACTATTCTCCGTGTTAACTGAGTAATAGAGCAAAATCCTTGTTTTTGGATGGCGGGGAAGAGCAGATAAACCAACCGTTAACTGCCTAATTCCACAATAGTGAAGACTTCTCTAATGTCAACAAACTAGTGTCTCAAGTCCCAAATTACTCTATTAAAGATTATGGTCATATCCTTTGCTGCTTCTTGCACAGGGATTTCTTTGAAGAGAACCCTGTAAATGAGAATCTTGATAAGCTTATATCTGGTCCATTGCTGTATTCGTTCTGAACTTCAGTCCAGCCAGACTAGATCCTGAACCAAGAGATTTGCACATGCAAGGCTGGAAGAAGTTTTTTTCTTTTCTTTTCTTGTTTAAATGTATGGACATTTGTGCAACAAATAAGCAACCAGAAACCAGTCACGTCTAAAAAGTAATGTGAGTGAATACCATTATTTTTACCAAGCAGATAATAACTACTCTCCCCTGCTTCTCTGCGACATAATTGCATGCTGTAATTGCCATTTGCAGCTTTGTGGGGCCGATGGAGTGTAGAAAACTATTTTAAAGGTATATGTAAAGCATAAGCGCTATTGATTTGTAGTACACAAAGCGATAAACAGCTGCTAGCTTTGATGAAAGCTGACGTGAAACTGAAGCTCTTAATCAATCTCTAAGGCTGCTTTGAATATATCACAAAGCAATACTGATTATTGCTATTATATGGCAAAACTAGGGCATCTAAGAACCCCCCCCCAAAAAAAGACCTTCCACATCATCACTAAGATGCTCTTATTTCCCTCCTCTCTTCTTCAGGAATGCTGGTTTACATGAAATACTTGCTTTCTTTTCTTCTTTCATACACCTGGAGCAGTCATGGTAGAAACGAGGCAATGGTAACAATCCAAGACTTTGAATGGTTACTCCTGAAGAACTGTCTTAATTTTTGAGCAAAAACTGAATAGGAGAAAGTGTTATTCAAGAATGTGCACTCCCTGCTTTGAAAAAATGTTTCCAGATGATTTTAGGAGACTGTTCACAGAGTGTGTGTGCATGCTGCACTTCCTCTCCTGTATGTGTTAAAGGATAAGATGAGCCTCCATGTTCTCTGACCTGCTAGAAGTCAGTAATGTCCACGAAGATTCTTAGTCATCCAAGTCAAGGTTGCTCCAAAGGTGCTTTTTCAAGAGACAACTGGACTTTCTGGTTTTTCTTTGAAGTTGTTTTGCTTCTCATCCAAGAAGCTTCTTCAGGTCTGACTGGATGGAATGGAATATAGCTGAAGAGGCTTCTTGAATGAAAATGAAATGTCTTCCAAGAAACACAAAAAAACCCCCCATTGCCTCTTGAAAAAGTACCTTTGGGGCTAGAAATCAGTAATATTTCTCAGTCCCCAAAATTTTACATGCCATATAAAGTCTGGAATGATACTCCTATTGTAAATTGGAATTTCTTTTAATGTCAGTGATTTTTAAATTATGGATTGGAATAGCCGGAGGTTTTGAGCAACTTGAGGGTATAAGCACATTTTTTTTAAAAAAAATGTGATCAGATTTAAACAGGCCAAGTGAAAGCATTGTCAAAATTTGCGCTGGGTTTTGGTTCTCATTTTCCCTGTGCAGGATGGAGTGCCATATTTAAGAACACATAGATTATCTGATTCCTCCATATACAAAATCCACAGCTATAGCTTCAGCAAAATGTCATGGGAATGATGGTAGAAAGATGAGATTGCAAAATGGATGGTAATGTTCCCAAAGGAGAAGGCAAATGAAGTGGATGTTGTCATGTGCAAACAAAAACAAAAACAAAACAACAAAACAACAAGAACAAAAAAACACACCACCTCTTTGAAATAGTAACATAAGGTTACAGCCAATGGGAGAAGTGAGAATCCTGACAAGCAATTTGAACAATAACCAGATCAGTTTGATAATCTTCACCTGGTATGGATTACAGCTCCTACATTCCATTACTATTATAAATGTTGCCTAGAACACATGAGAGACAAGGCTGCAAGTTTGTGGAGAACACTAGATTGCCTGTCCCAGAATTAAAAGTTTTTGCTTAACTCATCTCTGTATCTATGTGTGATAATATCCCAAATAACAAAACTTTGTTTTTTTGGAGCTGACTGAAGGAACAGTCTAGCAAAGCAGCGAATGGTTGTGAATGAACGCAGTGAGGTGTAGAGACTTTGTATAGTTAGTGGGTAAATACCCACACCATGTAATATTGCCAAATGAAACCCCTCACATGTCTGCGGAAAGACTAGGATTAATGATATTTTAGAAAATTTACAGAGTATTTATACTGAATTTGGTACACTCTTATTTTTCTGCAGGCTTGATAGATGACAAAACACATGTCGTAAGTCCTAGGAGTGTAGAAACTGTCCACTAAAAACCTGATTTTGCAAACTTTTTTGTTGTGGAATATCAGCAACTTTTTTTCCTCTCAAAGTACTTTATCGTGTGAGACCAATAACCTATGAGTAAATAATTTCACTACAGGCTGAAGCATTTCCATTATCTTGAGGAATGGGTGTTCACCATGGATGTGCAACTCTCTGTACCTGAAGTAGTCTATAGTGGTAGCTACGCGATCCCAGAAAAAAAATACTTTTGAGTTGAGAGACATATTATTATCATTCTGATGACAATGTAAAGTGGAAAATCAGGAGACTGAAACTGATTATATGTGGAGGGACTCAAGTTCAGGAAGTAAGGGTTGGTTAGCTTTAATGTCATTCCCTAACACCAAGGTTGGGACTGGAGTTGGGTTCCCCCATCCTTCAGTCCCAAGCTCAGAGTGGTATTCATCCATCGAATTCTTCAAGCCCCTTATTCTTAGCATGGCCCTTTTAAAAATCTGGAACAGTATATTAACCTCTGTAGCCCTGGCTTCCCTAAACAGAAAGGAATTTCAAAGCTATATTGTTCATTTGGATTTGTGATCTATGGGGTAAGCTTTTAAAAGAACTCTCATCACTTGAAAAAAAAACCCTTGCTGAGAACACTGTTTACTTTCAGCGGTTGCAAGTGACACTTAAGACAACCATAAGTGAAAGAGATTAGAGAGAAAAAAATAGTCTCTCCCTCCCCTACTTTGTTTACCTACTTTTTTTAGTAACACCATACAGAGTTCTGCTTTTGTCAGTCCTTCCAACCAGTCCATTCACCTTGAATGAAATTTTTCAGTGTTCTTTCAGTGAAATAAAATCAGCAAGATGAGACACAATAGGCTGCTCACAATAGAGTTCTTTTTGCTGCCTCTGGTAGACAAATCCCCAGCAGAATGAGTCACATCTGTCAATACCTGTCGTCTGAGGCATTTATGCATGAGTGTTTGTGCATTCACACATGAGACTGAAGTGGGCTTTGTCTGAAGCAGATTTGTCACATGGCAAATCAGTGTTACTATGGATTGATTTATACTGATAGCTAACATCAGAGGGCCACTGAGCTTACACTTTTTTCTCTCCTTCTACCTCAAGACTGGAATAGTGGTGGCATTTTACCGGTTAGGCCCATTTCTGCCCAGCCGGTAGTGGTGATGAGCAGCGGAGACCGAATTGGTTCTCTCTGACGCTCTGTGTTGGGCCCGCCCGCCTGCCCAGGCTCCTATAATAACAGGGGTGGGATTTAAATTTTTAACAACTGGTTCTGTGGGTGTGGCTTAGGGAGTGGACATGGCTTGGTGATCATGTGACTGGGTGGACATGGCTTGGTGGTCATGTTATTGGCTGGGTGTGGCAAACTCAATATCACTCACATCGAGGCACACATCTCCTCACCTCGCCTCTCATGACTGTGGGGATGCTGCAACAGTCGTAAGTGTGAAAAATGGTCATAAGTCACATTTTTCAGTGCCATTGTAACTTTGAATGGTCACTTCACACAAGCAAAGTACCAGCAAAGGAAGGAAAAAAAAAACTCCAGAGAAGTTCCTGAGACAGGAAGTCTAGTCCTGCCAAGAATATAATAAGGGTTAACAGAGAGGCAGTTTCTGTAAGCAACGCCAGAATGTTTCCTTCCTGCCTTCCTTACAGGATTAGGTAATTCTGCCTCTGGTAGTAATTTCTTCTAACAACCGGTTCTCCGAACTGCTTAGAATGTTAACAACCGATTCTAGTGAATAGGTGCCAACTGGTAGAATCTCACCCCTGCATGCTAACCTTTATGTCCTGCTTTTGAAGCGCAATTGCTGCGTGGCAGCTGCTGAAGTGTTAGGGAGAGTGCAGGATTGCAGGAGGTGAGTCAAAATGCCTCTGGGTCTGCGCAAAGTGTGCATGTGTGTGTGCGCAAAGCATGCCTACCAAGCCACACCCGGTGGTAAAAATATTTGAAACACACCACTGGGCTGGAAAATAAGCTATTAGGACTGTGCCGATTTCAAACATAATTTAGAAGGAGAGCCTTGACTGTCCTATGTAAATGTGGCTTACCTCTGCTTTTTACTAAAAATGTTTCCTCTTTTTTCAGGCTTCAGTCAATATCAGTCTTGATTCTTAAAGGAGCTATAGATTGGAAAAATCTGAAACATTTTCAATTGTGCATAGCTTTACTAAGGAAATGTGGAAGGTCCTGGATACAGGGGTGGGATGCTATCTGAAGATCAGCAGACACCGAACTGGTTCGGTGTCTGCTCCTCTGTTTGGCCCAGCCGCCTGCCCGGGCTCTTGGCTGTTCTTTATTTCCTGCTTTTTCAACCTCAGCTGCTTTGCGTGGCACAGCTGTTGTTGAAAAAGCAGGAAAGAAGAGGATTTTCAAATGCTGTGCACCTGCGCGCAGTGCTTGTTAGCTGTCCAGGCGGCACAGCTGAGGTTTTTAGGAAATTGTCTACATGCAAGCGTAAAATGCACTGTCACCAGGGGTGGGATTCTACCTGCTGGAGAACTGGCAAATTGAGCCATTGGCTGGCCCCGCCCCCACACTCCTTACCTGGCATGTGCGCCATCAAACTTGCCTGCTAAGTTGCTATTTTTCCTTTTTTTCCCCCTGACCATCAGCTGTTCTGCTGTGCCAGGAGATTTAAATTAGCTAGAAACCAGGAAATCATTGGATTTCTTGCTTTCTAGCTAATCTAAAAACAGAGCTGAGCCTGAAGCTTCTAGTATTCAGTGCAGACTCAGGTAGCAGATGGCAGAAACCCAGATCTCTAATTGAATCTGTGATTCTGTGAGCAACTCAATCTGCCTGCCTGCTCTGTCTGATTTTGGGTAAAAGTTGCTCTTTTTTAAAATAAAAAATTCAATATTTACATACATGGTGTGTTGTGAGTTAATTTTGTGAGTTTGCTTGCTAGCAAATTTTATGAGTTTGCTAGCAAACAAATGTTATGTGACAGACTCAGGTAGCCGATTGCAGAAAGATAGATCTCTGAATGAATCTGTGATTCTGTGAGCAACTCAAGCTGCCTGCCGGCTTTGCCTGATTTTGGGTAAAAGTTGCTTTTTTATAAAAATTCAATATTTACATAAATATTTATAATATTTACATACAAGCCATGCCCAGCCAGTCACATGACCACCAAGCCATGCCAAGTCAGCAAGCCACAGCCAGCCAGTCACGAACACCAAGCCACACCCACAAATTAGGCCACACCCACAGAACCAGTTGTTAAGACACTTGAATCCCACCCCTGCCTGGATACCTTCTATGATCTACCAGGCACTAGACTACATTTGTAAGCAGGGATTAGAGCAGTGGTGGGATTCAAATTTTTTACTACCAGTTTTATGGGTGGGGCTTGGTGGGTGTGGCAGGGGAAGGATACTGTAAAATCTCCAGTCAGAGGTGGTATTTGCCAGTTCTCTGAACTACTCAAAATTTCCACTACTGTTCTCCAGAACTGGTCAGAACCTACTGAATACCACTTCTGGATTAGAGCCACCATTGCTCCTTCAAATATTGATGCGGCTCCAGGACAACCTTCCTTTACACCTGGGAAATGTGAGGGAAGACTGAAACTTTGGAGAGTTTGGAGCAATAGGCACAATGGGGAAATTTGAGACCACTCTGAATTTCTCAAAATGGGTTCATGGTACTGTTGGAAGAAATATCCATCTGGCTCACTTCCAAGTGGGGAGAAAGACATTGGAAACATGAAGGCTGATTTGAAAGATGGTTTATTAGTGAACAGGCCACATGTGTTTGAGGTCCTGGGCACCTGATCACATGGAGTGAGTGTTATTTATACCTTCTCTTGGGCCTTGCCCTTGAGCTTCCTGTTCCTGTGGTGAGGGCATGTATTCTATTGGTTGTTGTCAGATTCCCATGGGGTGATGCAGGGGTCATAGCTAACTTTGTAGGTTTTCTGAGTCAAGCTTGGTTGAAACTTGGGCTGATGCAATGCAGTTCCTATTGTGGCTGAATGGCTTTGCTCTGAAGGATAATCCCATCATCCTAGAGCTGGAGGCCTTTTGTCTGATAGATAGGCTGCCCCAGTCCTGCTGGGGCTATTAAGAAAAGTGGGGGCTGCTTTCCAAGAGTATGTTTCTCCTTTAGGGAAATATAATTTTCTGCCTTTTATAATATTTCCCAAAATATTTCATTCTTCTAGGAGAGGGGCGGGTGCTAACTTTCTACAAGCCCCCCTTTGGGCCATAAAAGTGTGGGTTGAACACCTTTTCTTGCCCAAGATTAGGAATTGATCTGATCAGGGAGACTTGATGGGTGCTTTTAATTTTTCTGATGCAAAGGAGTAGGCATTGACAGAGGCAGCGGAAAAGTATCTCTTGGCTTCCAAGAGAAGTTTCAACCCATGAAGGTCTAGCAACCAGGGCAAAAATTCTGGAAATCAATGTACTATCCAATTTTTTTAATGCCAATTGAAATTTTGAGTAGTTCAGAGAACCAGCAAATACCACCTCTGACTGGAGATTTTACAGTACCCTTCCACTGCCACGCCCACCAAGCCACGCCCACAGAACCGGTAGTAAAGATATTTGAATCCCAAAACTAGAATGAACTTGGTTCCCCATAGTCTCTGGAATCTATAGTCCTCCTTTTTTGTCCCCAGGCAATTGCAGGAATCTTGCTTCACAATTTCAAGATAAATTGTTCATGTTCTCTGCATTGTGTTTCCCCCCCTCCACCTCTTTTATAGTGGCATACGGTGTTCAGTCATCTCCAAATGCACTGCTTGCTCTGTGTGTCACACTTGTGCCAAGCACACTATTAATTACCACTCCAGTCCAAGTTTTAATTATACATGACTGAATTATTTTGTGTAAAACGAATTTGTTCTAATTGCAGGATGACTTCCAATTGGCAGGGTTACTTTAAAAATGGTCATGATCCAGCAAAAGTTGAACATTGGTATAGCTCATTGATTTCAATAGTAAAATTAAATTATCTTTGTTAAAATGAATGGGAGTTAAGTGGACTTAACTTTTAATTAGCTGGATTGTTAAGATATTTTTAAATACTGTTTTGAGCTAATCTTGCAATTCATGGATCATCAAAGGAAATGTTGAATATGTTTTTGCTTCATATAAATACTACTTTGACTCAACATATCAAAACATTTCTAATATCAGAAATTTCAGTAAGTTTTTTTCTTTTTGGGGAGGACATGCTGCATGGCTGCTACAGGCTGGGTGCAAAATACTTCCTCTGAAATTGAGATGCACAACTTTTTTTAAAAAAATTACATTTATATGCCGCCCTTCTCCGGAGACTCAGGGTGGCTTACAATTTTTGGGATACAACCCAGTGTGCTCAGCAATAGCCTTCATTCCATTGTATATGCCTGCTTATTACTAAGCGGCATTTTTACAAGGTCAGCTAATTGCCCCCAACAATCTTGGGTCCTCAATTTACCTACCCCGAGAGGATGGAAGGCTGAGTCAACCTTGAGCCTGGTGTGGGATTCGAGCCTACAGCAGTTGTAGGCAGCTGGAACTTAAGTGCAGGCAATTAACAGCCTGAGCCACCAAGGCCCTATGGATTATGGATTGTGTTAAGTTTGCATGAAGAGTCAGACGCGGAGTGCTTCAGTGAAGAGTTTATTAGTGAATACAGCTCATAACAGACCCGATTTGGCTGGGCTGCGGCTGCTACTTATAGCCAGCAGCCGCAGTTGCCAGCCAATCAGAGTGCAGGATTTTCCTGCACTTTTTAAACCAATCATTTCTGACATTTTACAAGAACAGTTCAAACCAAACCAATGACATTCAAACCTGCATACATAACACCCCTCCCCACTAGGTTCAGTCCATACTCAAACCCCAACCTATCTAATGTATTCTTTTAAATAGGTGGGGCTCTTACGTGCGTTGAGACCTTCGTGGTTCAGAAGTTTTAACGTTCTCACCCAGTGAGAGGAAATGTGTCTGTTGACATTTCCCTAGTTGGACTTCCTGTGAAAGAAGACCCTGTTTGATTGTTAGAATCTGGTCTCTCCTCCCAACCCATCTCCAGCCCAATGTCAGCACCCAAGTCAGGTAGTGATGTGCAATCTTCCACTTGTAAGGATGGATTTTGGCATTGTGACAGGTTTTGGGGTGGTTCCTGTCGAATGGCTCATTACACATGGGGTTGATTCTTGCTTGCTGATTATCCTCATGCTCCTCCCTTCCCCTAGAAAAGGCATTAGGTATGGGAACTAGAGGAACAATTGCGTGTTCCTGAGTAATCTGGATCTAAGCTGATCAATGTGCCTGCTCCAGAGGACACCATCCTCTGTTTGCACCCTGTAAGAAAGAGGGCCTGTGATTTGAGTTATTTCAGCAGGAATCCATGAAGGTTCACCCATAAGGTTCTTAGCATAAACAGAATCACCCACACTGAAAGTGCGAACTTTGCTAGTGGAATCTGGTGGTGCGTTGGTGCGTGAAGTGGGATGAAGGCGGTCAAGGGGAGACCTAAGTTTCCTACCCATCAACAACTCTGCTGGGGATAAGTTAGTTGATGAGTTAGGAGTGATGTGCTGAACACTAAGAAGTTTTTCAACTTTCTCAGTGATGTCCCCAGGACCCAATTGCTGAAGCTTTTCCTTGGTAAAAGTACCATGCGTTCAACCTGGCGTTAGCGAAGGGTGCCCAGGGGCAGTCAGGGCATGTCTGATACCCTGCTGTGCTAGATAGGATTCAAAGAGGTTGGATGTAAATTGAGGGCCATTGTCAGAGACAAGAACATCAGGTAACCGTGGGTTACAAAAGCTTTTAAGCTGCTTGATGACAGCATCAGTTGTGGTGGATGCCATAGGGATGACCTCTAGCCATTTGGAATATGCATCTACTATAATAAGGAAGGTGTGCCCTCTGGTAGGGCCAGCGAAATCAATGTGAATCCTAGACCATGGGCCCCTAGGACATTCCCATTCCTGTGGGGGGGCGCGAGGTGGGGCAGGCCTGACTACCTGACAGTTGGGACAAGATGCAACCCAGTTTTCAACCATTTTGTCAATACCTGGCCACCATACATAACTCCTGGCCAATCCCTTCATCCTTACAATACCTGGATGACCCTCATGTAACATTTCCAAAACCTCTCTCTGCAGTTTTGCAGGAATAACCACCCTGTTACCCCACAAAATACATACTCTTAATACAGATAATTCAGTTTGCCTGGATTTAAAAGGTTGGGCAAGGTGAGGTAGATCTTGAAAAGGCCAACCTTTCTTAATCCAGCCTATAACAGGAGCCAATAAAGTGTCTTCGGCAGTCTCTCTGGCAATTTCAGCAGTGTGTACTGGAAGCTTGGCAACAGTTTCTAGGAAAAAGGTGTGCCTCAAGTTCAACGTCCTCAGTGTGAAACGGAAGTGGGCAGCAACTCAAGGCATCAGCATGGCCAATGTCTTTGCCAGGCTTGTGGATGAGCTTGTATGAATAAGCAGCAAGAAATTCAGTCCACCTCAGCATTCTTGGTGACAGGATAGTGGGTGTAGGTTTGTCTCCTGCCACAATGCCTAACAAAGGTTTGTGATCTGTGATAATGGTAAATGTTCTCCCATATAGATACTCATGGAATTTCTTGATAGCTGCAACAATTGCCAATGTTTCCTTGTCCAATTGGCTGTAATTCCTCTCTGCTTTGGTCAAAGTGCAGAGTAAAATGCAATAGGGGCTTCCCTCCCACTGGGAAGCCTGTGGCTCAAACCACCCCCACTCCAAAAGGGGATGCATCACAAGTCAATACAACAGGCAAATTCTCAGAGAATTGTATCAATACAGCATCAGATGTGATTAGTCTCTTAATACTGTTAAATGCTGATTGTTCCTTCCTCCCCCAGACCCAAACAGATTTTTTGTCCAGTAGTCTATGTAATGGTTCTGCAATGGTTCCCTTCTGAGGTAGGAACATGTGATAAAAGTTAATAAGTCCAAGGAAGGCTTGCAAATCTGTTTTGCATTTTGGTCTAGGGGCTTCTTTGATTGCCTGAACCTTGGCATCTGTAGGGTGGATGCCATGCTTGTCAATCATGTAGCCCAAGAACTCAACCTTGTCAGTTCTAAGAGTGCATTTTTCTTCCTTGACTTTTAACCCCACTTTCTTGAATCTGGTAAGGACTTCTCTAAGTCTCTCTTGTAATTGAGTGTCATTTTCAGCAGAGATTAACACATCATCAAAGTAAGGCACTACCCCTGGCAGTCCTTGGAGCATCCTTTCCATAAGGCTTTGGAAGATGCCTGGTGCCACGCTTACTCCAAACTGTAACCTTTTACATTTGAAGGCACCTCTATGAGTCACAATGGTTTGGGCCTCTGCAGTGGCATCATCAACTGTTAGTTGTTGATATGCCTGGGCCAGATCCAATTTGGCAAAGACTGTACCCCTGCCAAGTGAATGTAATAAATGATGCACCACTGGAACTGGATATGCGCTCTGTTGAAGCGCATGGTTCAATGTTCCCTTATAGTCTCCACAGATTCTTACTGACCCATCAGTCTTGACTGGTGTGACTATGGGTGTCTCCCATCTGGAGTGGTCAGTGGGCTCTAAAACTCCTTGAGCTATTAGTTTATCTAATTGTGCATCAATTTTTTCCTTTAAGGCAAATGGGACCCTTCTGGGCTTTAAACGAATTGGGGGCACCTTGGGATCTAGGTTGAAAGTGATAGGGGTCCCCATATACTTGCCCAATCGTCACTGAAGACCTCTGGAAACTCAGACTTCAAGGCCTCCTCCCATTCAGTGTTGCTCACGTGATTGATGCCAGTCACCTCGATGCCTAGTGGATTGAACCACTCAAGTCCCAGCAAGCTTGGGCGATCCTTGTCCACGATGGTCAGGGGCAAACGTTTGGTGTGGCCTTTGAACTTCACGTTGAATTCTCTTGTTCCAACTACTGGAATCTTGTTCCCTTGGTAGTCTTTAAGAGTCAGTGCTTGCTTCTGGAAATGTTTCTTCTGAATGTTTGGGAGTAGTCTGTGAATAGTGTCCCATGACACCATAGATAAATAGGAGCCTGAGTCCACTTCCATTTGGCAAGGCCTTCCTTCAATTAGTACCTTCACATGTACTTTTCTGCTTCTTAAGGGTGAAGAATGACCAATGGTGACTGTTTGATGAGTTTCATTCTTCCCATTTGCTTCTGTGTGCCCCATTTTCTCACTGAAGTTGTTAGGCTTGAATTCTTTGTCAGGAAACTTTCTTCTGTGGGTGGAGTTCTGGATGATTTGCAGACTCTTGCTAGGTGACTCTTTTTCACAATGGAGGCAGATGGTATCAAGAAACTTGCATTCAGTGTGGGGTGGCTTCCCCACAACCTCTGCAGTAAAAATCTTGCCTCTTTCTTCCCAGGTCTTTCTTTTCCTCTCCATTCTGAGTCTATAAATTCCTTCCTCCACCTCACTACAGTCTGACTCAGAATCTATTTGCCAGAATGAGTTGTTGTGGACTTTTTCACATCAGAATGGCTTGAGGCCTTGTTAATTTTCTTCATGGCTGCTGCTGAGGACTTGGTGGCTTCTGCTGAGGAGGCCTCTTCTATGGCTTCCTTCAACGTGATCTTAGGTTTTAATAATAATTTGCTCTGAAGCACCTTGTCTTTGAGGCCTAGAACAAATCGATCGCACATGGCCTCTTCCAAGTTGTTAAACTCACATGCACCCCCAATGTCTCTTAAACTTGCCACGAAGTCGTTAACGTTTTCGCTTTCCCCTTGATCCTGATGGTAAAACTCGTGTCTCTTAATGAGGCACGATACTTGTGGGGTGTAATGGGCTCTTAAAAGCTTTTCTAAGTTGGGCCAGTCCATTACCTTCACATCTGCAGCTCCTGCCAATGCCCTCGCCATCTGCCGGACTGCAGTGCATAAGAAAGACCGCCCTCTTCCGCTTCTCGGAAATGTCGGCGAGATTGTTTCCCTCCAAATACATTTGGAAACGATCCGCATATGAGTCCCAGTCTTCTGCCGTCGGATCGAACGGGGCTGGGGGTGTGTTCAGCGCAGCCATCTCTCTCAGCTTGTTTTCCGCGTCATCTTCTCTTCAGGAAGGATCCCACCTTCGTTGCCAGTGTTAAGTTTGAATGAAGAGTCAGACGCGGAGTGCTTCAGTGAAGAGTTTATTAGTGACTACAGCTCATAACAGACCCGATTTGGCTGGGCTGCGGCTGCTACTTATAGCCAGCAGCCACAGTTGCCAGCCAATCAGAGTGCAGGATTTTCCCGCACTTTTTAAACTAATCATTTCTGACATTTTACAAGAACAGTTCAAACTAAACCAATGACATTCAAACCTGCATACATAACAGATTGTGTGGGCTTCCCCAAATTGGTGGTGCTCCCTTTGAATTTAAGTTTGCTTCTTAAATTGTTACAGCAAGAAACACACTCATCCATATAAGGATTCACAAGGTTCTCCTGCTGCTAACATGGAACTCGCACCGTATATTGGACATTAACACAATTGAGCAGATTCAGAGGCATTTCTTGAGAAAAGTACTCCACTCCTCCACTCACAAGAGAGTTCCCTATGCCTCCAGGCTCGAATTTTTGGGCCTGTACAATCTGGAACTTCACCGCCTGCAGTCTGATCTAAGCATAGTTCACAAAATTGTCTGCTATAACATCTTGCCTGTCAATGACTTCTTCAGCTTCAATCACAATAATACATGGGCAAATAATCGATAGAAACCTAAAGTAAACCACTCCAATCTCAGTTGCAGAAAATACAACTTCAGCAACAGAGTGGTCAACGCCCGGAATACCCTACCCGACTCCATTGTTACAGACTCAAGCCTCACAGCTTCAACCTCAAACTGTCTACCATGGACCTCACCCCATTCTTAAGAGGTCCTTAAAGGGGGCATGCATAAATGCACCAGCATGCCTACTGTCCCTGTCTTATTGTCCCCATTTATCTGTATTTACTTCCTTTGTTCTTATTTATGTTCATACTTATACTTGTTATCTTGTACATGTTTGACAAACAAACAAACAAATAAATAAATAAACATGACTACTGCTTGGAATTCTACATTGCCCTCTCTTCTCTATGAGGATCAGTTTGAACTGCCGTGACATTGCAGCAGCCATTTTGAAGCTATGTTCCTTTATGCTATTGTCCTCTTCTTCCTTCTTTGATGGTAGATGGCAGAACAGGAATGCCAACCAGGGGAGACTGCTGTGGTTTGAAGGGAAAAAAGGTTATCAAAGATCTTTTCGCTTCTCCTTTACCATTTGTCATTTCCCTCCTATTGTGTCTTTTGGGGGGGGGGGCTTGGAACCTCCAGTCAGGCTGAAGCCTGGAGCCACACAGCAAAATTCAATCAAATTCAATCCTTAATTTGCTTCTACCTGATGGACAGAATCTTGGCAAACTACAAGATACAATCTTTGAACCTGCTAGATACATTCTGAGAGATTCTGGGGTATGGATACCCTGCACCTCTTGAATCTGGGCATCTCTGTTGGAAAGCTCTGTGTTGCCAAAACCCTTCCCCACTACACTTCCCATCATATCTCCAAAGAATTCAGAATTCTTTTCCTTTGTTTTTTTCATCCTTTCACTCTTTATTCTTTTACCTTTGTGTTGTGTCCTCACCTCTGATTAAGTACTATTACACTTATTAGCATATGCTGTGGTGACCACAATAAAGTAAACAATGGCTATTCATCAAATCCATCAATAAAGGTGTCAAACATAGATAGTGAGCATTTTATTTATTTTATTATTTTATCTGCAAAGAGGAATTGATTGATTTCAAAGGTATCAAAGGCCAGATTATATTGAGAGAATAAATTAACATCTGTTTCAGTAAATAATAAAGAAAATTATTTAATATACTATATATGCAACAAATAACTCAGGTCGCTCCATTTAAATTAGTTTTTGATTTAATGAGCCGTATTTCGTAATGGGTCGTCATGAAAAGTTCAAGTATGATCCTTATCTTGAAAATAAAATTGTACAGTATATCCTGCTCTAAAAGTTCAAGGTTAAATGCTTTCTGATGGTTTCAGACTAGCTTGCAAGAGTGCAGAATGTGTTGAGAAGGTATAGGAAGAATGGGGATACATGATGTATTTATTAAATCAGGAGTACTGTGAAGCCAATATTATGCATGGGTCTCATTATGCATCTGCTGTCTAAGCCCCCTGTCAAAAGCATGCTGAATAGAAAACTATCCTGTTCTTCTGTCAATGAAAAGGAGGAATGGATTGTGAAAATGGCAGAGGATACAGAAATGGTGAAAATGACTTGTTTGATTAAAACAGGAACAATAATTACTTCTATAAAAGACTGGAAAGCTATAGATTTTTTTGCTGAAAATGGATAAAAATTGGACATTTCAGGATTTATTGATTAAAAAGGTTTGTTTATGGGAAGAAGGGACCCATGATGTGTAATTTGGGAGGGTGCAAATGGCAATTACTCTCTGTAACTGCTGCAGAGAAGATTGGTAGTTGCTTCTTTAGACAGCACTCCTTTTCTTTTCTTTCATTTTTTATTTTCTCTCTCTCTCTCTCTCTCTCTCTCTCTCTCTCTTTCTTTCCTTCCCTTCTGTAAATTTTTCTTCCTATAAAAATTATACATACCCACACTCCTTGCCACTTCTTGTCATGCTTACTTTTCAGCTTACTTAACATTTAAACAACAACAGAATACCTGATGTTATACCGATCATGATTGGAGCTCTCAGAATAATAACTAAAGGATATCTGGAAATATTAAATCTATGGAAATATTGAATCTAAATACCCTACTTTTTTATTTAAAAAATCCTTCTTGGAATTGCCTATATTTTTGGACAGTGCCTTAATCATTTTTTGGTCCTTGGTTAGAATTTGAATGAAGTTTCCCTCAGTCTTAAATTGTGAACCTAAGTGTAGGTTACCCACACAAAATAACACCACCATCAAATAACACCATCAGGTCCTTGGGAAGGACTTGTTAAGTGGATAAAAATTCCAAACCCAGTCTAGACATCTGGCTGACTGTGCAGCCAACAACAACAACAACAACAACAATAATAATTTATTAAATTTATATGCCTCTCAGCTGCTAATGTTTCTGGATGGACTATAGTCAGTATCCCATAGCTATTTGAGCTAAGAGCCATGGTGGCACAGTGGTTACAATGCAGTATTGGAGGCTAAGTGAGTTTACTGCTGGGAGTTCAATCTTCATCGGCTTAAGGTTGATTCAGCCTTCTGTCCTTCTGAGGTCAGTTAAATGAGGAGCCAAATTGTTGGGGACAATATGCTGACTCTGTAAACCAGGGGTATCAAACTCAAGGCCTGGGGCCCGGATCCAGCCCATGGGGTGCTTAGATCTGATCCATGGGACCACCCTGGAAACAGCAAAGTACTGGCCCATAGTGCCTCTGCCAGTGAAAAAGGAGCTGAGGAGGGCCATACATGGCCCTCCCAAGCTCTGTTTTTGTGGGCAGAGGGTTGCAGGAGGCTGTCATAGCAAAAACGGAACTTGTGAGGACTGTGGGCAGCCCTCCCGAGCTCTGTTTTTGCTCACAGAGGGTTGTAGGAGGCCATCACAAACAAAAATGGAGCTTGGGAGCCATTTTAGCTGGCAGAGCACTTGGGCCACCACAGGCGTCCCTGACACAAGTGATGTTGAGCTGGTCACAACTACCCTGGTCATGCCCACCCCAGCTCTCCGAGGTCAAACACAATCCTGATGCATCCCTCAATGAAATTGAGTTTGAAACCACTGCTGTAAACCATTTAGAGAGGGCTGTAAAACATGATCAAGCAGTATATAAGTCTAAGTAGTATTGCTATCTGGTTCCTCTACAGTCATTTTGAGAGATGCTGTTCTCCAATAAACATAGAACATCAGCAGGAAAGCCCATAAATAGGTTAATAATGTGATTGGGGGGCTAATGGTAACTCTCTATATGGACTCTGTCCTATGTATATGAAGATCACTATGTAGTTATTCAGTGTTACACAGCTGTCTGTTCTACCCCAAGCAAAGTGAATGCGACAAGGGCTGCTTAAATTATTCATGAAAAGCTTTGCAATCTTGAATCCTTTAATTCCTCCATGTCTGTAGTACAAAAGGAAATGCCAATGTTCCCCACTTATAGATTTTGTAAAATAAAATCCTCCAGCAAAGCTTAGCAAGTGAAAGAAAAATTAATTGTAAAACATCAGTTACTATATCGCCCAACAAAATTAACAGCCCAATTGCTCTAGCAAACCTAGAGATTAGCTTCTCTGATCTGTAGAGTTTGGCAACTGACCTTTTAGATTTTTGCTCAAGGCTCCGGAGGTTGGAAGTCAAGCATGCAGAGGGAGGGCTTTGTGTCAAAGAAACAACATTATGTTGTTGCTCCAAGCATTGATTAGGAGTTAAAATAGTGGGCCTTAATTAAGCCTGTATGAAACCCACAAGACAGATTCTTGGCTGCATTCCCTCCTCCTCAAATTTTGATCAGCTTCCATGAAGAAAACAAATATTTGTTTTGCTTTGCTTTTAAAAAAAATCCCATTTCCTTGTAGAGACATTGCTCCAGGTTGAGATATCTGCTCATAATAATAAAGCTTAGGGTATCTTCAAGAAGAAAAACCAAGACAATCCTCTTGGTTTGACTAGAGGAAGCATTCAGAAGCTTTCACTTATAATTATCCATGGTTCCTTATCCTTTTGATTAGTATTTTTTTTAGAGTTTAGGGCAGGGGTCCCCAAAGTTGGC
This sequence comes from Naja naja, assembly GCA_009733165.1. Lineage (NCBI taxonomy): Eukaryota > Metazoa > Chordata > Lepidosauria > Squamata > Elapidae > Naja > Naja naja. The sequence goes on along the minus strand of CM019148.1, from coordinate 85,298,822 downwards.
AACTTTAAGACTTGTGGAATTCTGGGAGTTGAAGTCCACAAGTCTCAAAGTTGCCAACTTTGGAGACCTCTGGTTTAGGGGGTGTTTATTTTATTTTATTTATTTGATTTGTCAATCGCTTACAAGATAATAAGTATAAGTATAAACATAGTTATGAATACATGAAATGAATACATATAAAAAAAATAAAAGAAACAATAGGACAGAGACGGTAGGCACGTTGGTGTGCTTATGTATTTCCCCTACAGATCTCTTAGGAAAGGGATGAGGTCAATAGTAGAAAATCTAAGGTTAAAGTTTTTGGGGTCTGGGGAAGAAACCACAGAGTCAGGTAGAGTATTCCAGACATTGACCACTCTGCTGCTGAAGTCATATTTCCTGCAATCAAGTTTGGTGCGGTTAACCTTGACTTTGTATCTCTTGTATTGTTATGGTTAAAGCTGAAGTATTCATTGGCTGGTAGGACATTGCAATGTATGATTTTATATACTGTGCTTAGATCAGACAGAAGACTGCATAGTTCTAGGTTTTCTAGGTCTAGAATTTCAAGTCTGGTGGCACAAGGTATTCTGCAACGAGTAGAGTAGTGGAGAACTCCTCTTGTGAAATATTTCTGGACTTTCTCAACTGTGTTAATATCAGATACAAAATGTGGGTTCCAGACTGATGAGCTGTATTCAAGTATTGGTGTAGCAAATGTTTTGTATGCCCTAGTTAGTGTTTTCTGAAGGTGGCTTGTAAAAGTTCCTATTAGTTATAACTACAGTTGAGCAAAAATTATTTCCAGAGCATGGTAGAATAACAGAATAACAACGCTGAAAGGGACTTGGAGGTCTTCTAATCCAATCGCTGCTCAAGCAGGAGATCCTGTACCATATGTGTTGTGCCAAATCATAGTTTATTTATGCAGATTTTTCTATCATTGTGTGCTCCAGATGTTTTGTATTATAATTGTTATCTGCCTTATGCAGTTTAGTCATTAGGAAGAGTTGATGGGAATTGTACTCCAAATATTGGGAAAATATAGTAAAGAAGGCTGCAGCTTGTTGAGGGTATATGAACATTGTCAGTTGCCCATCTCTATCAAAGATTGAAGCTCTACTGTTCACACTTCATCATGGTTTCCAGTTTGGTCATTCTATATTTCTCTTTCAAGAAAGATGACCTGTAAAAGGGTTAAAATGAAGGCAGACTTTATAGAGTCCATTTAGACAAAGTAGGCAAATTTATTCTGACACCTTTCAATTTGCTTGTAAAAATGAACATTTGGCATGAATGGGTTGAAATATTGATAAAATGCAGATGGTCCACCGTGAAAGAAGATGCAACGGTGGCAATGCAAATTATGTTACCATTAAATGTTTGAATTATTGTAAGAATGCACATATTGTTTCTAGACCTATGATTAGCTCAATTAAGCAGGATTCGCAGCCCCCCCCCAGTTTTTAGAGTCGATGACATGTTCAGTTGAGGTTTTGAATAGAATGCAGTGTTTAATTAATTGAGTTGAATCTTGCAGAGCAATCTTAGAAATGTTGACATAGAAATAAGCTTAATGTGTAAAAGCTTATTCCTTTAGCAATCAAATCTAAACAGCTAAAAGAAAGAAAGAAAAAAGAAAGAAAGAAAAGAAAGAAAGAAAGTCAGTCAGTTTTGGGTTCCCCCCTTCTCGAAACCTGGCAGCCCTCTAAAATTTATGGCAGTTAGATAAGACCTTTTGCATGTGATCTTTTGAGACATGGGGAGATTATTTGGGAATAGTAGATAGTAGATCCAAATGAGAAGTTGAAATAGTATGTTGAAAGAAACAATAACAAACCATTTCTTTTCATTGCTAAAAATCAAGTGTTCATGAAGTTGCCAAGGATCTGTTTTTTACTTGGATTTTTTTTTAAGGGGAGTTATTTTCTAAGAAATGAAAGACTCTTTTAAGGCAGAATAGGACAATGTTCATCCATCTCAAATATTGTTGAGTGCCAGCCAGCATTGTCAATGATGAAAGCTGTAGTTCAGCTGAAGTGAAGACAAAACCAGGCACACAATTAGAGAGAAAATATTAGAGTAACTCTAATGTGCTACCAAGGAGAAAACTACACCCCTACCAAAACTGGCATGGCAAGCTATTATATAAAAACAGGCAGCAAATCCTACACTCACACCAATGACATTACCTAGCTGGTAATGAAAGGTCTTTTAGCACAGGGGTCGCCAACCTTTTGGACCTCAGGGACCACCAAACTCACAATTTTAAATCCCAGGGACCACTAACTGGTTCGGTGGGCGTGGTGTAATTTGTGGGTGTGGCTTGGTGGACATGTGACTGGCTGGGCATGGCTTGTATGTAAATATTATAAATATTTATATAAATATTGAATTTTTTATTTAAAAAAGAGCAACTTTTACCCAAAGTCAGGCAAAGCAGGCAGGCAGATTGAGTTGCTCACAGAATAATTCAGTGATCTATCTATCTGCCATCGGCTAGCTCAGTCTCTCAAATTTGCTTGCCATGAGTCTGCACTGAATAACAGAACTTTCAGTCCTAAGGGAAGTTCGACTGTGCTTAAAAGCAGAGCCAAAGATCTAAAGTCTAGCTAGAAAGCAAGAAATCCAATCATTTCCTGCTTCCTAGGTAATCTAAATCTCCCAGAACAGCAGAACAGATGATGGTTGGAAAAAGGAAAAATAGCAATTTTAGCAGGCAAGTTTGCCAGGTAAGGAGTGAGTAGGTAGGGAGCGTTCCTGCGGGCCATGTGGACGGCGCAGCCTTGTGTTTCTGCACAGCCTGGATTAATTGCTTTGGGAGGGTGCTCTGGGGGTGACATTTCTCTGCGGCCCACCAAAATTTTCTCACGGCCCAACCGACTCAATGGTTGGTGACTGCTGTTTTAGCAGACAACCAAGCTCAGAGAGCACCAAGAACCCCATCATTCAACCCTGAGCAGCAGATACTCTCTTCTACTGGGATTTCTGAAGAATCACAGGTTCTGTCATCCTCTACTAGGAACAAGACCATCCAGAGCAAGTGAAACATATCTTAGGGAAATATTTCCTGTCTTTAGTGCCTTCTAGGTTTTAAAAAATAATTTATAGACTCTTCTACTATCAGTTATGCTGGCTCAGACTGATAGAAGTAGACTGATAAAAATGGAACTCTAGTGATATTTGGAAGGCCCAAATTGTCTACCTCATACTTCAAAATTTTCAGTGCTTTCCATTCTATGGAGATATGCCATGAGCTCTGAAAACAGGAATCCACGTAAACCCGTACCACTCTGTGTGTTTGTATGTCTGTGAGTTCGATTATAGTGCTAATAATGAGTTACATAACTAGGCAGAGATGAAAATAATAATAAAACTGCTCATCTTTGGCATTTCTTAATCTTTCTTATATGTTTCTGTTTTATTAATTGATGCATGTTTGAGGTTAGAATGGCCTCTCTTAGTCTCAATGCCTGTGTTTCTAGGCATGTATGTATTCCCTCTGATGAAATGCATCCACATATTTTTATCAAATGCATCAGATTAAATTCCTGTTGGCAACTAAAAGCACCTGTAGCAGCAGTGCATTTCTGGGAATAAATTACTTGCAAAGGAAAAGAGTCTTTTACTGTGTAGTAGATATTTTAATGTGCAACCGAGCCCCTGAGACGCTGTATTCTAGTTCAGTAGTTTTAACAAGAGTAGTTCCCAAAAGAGCTTCTGTACTCAAATTAATTGAAATAACTTGAATTCCTGTTTTCATCCCTCTGTTGTTTTTATGTGCGTCTCTTCTGTTTTTACTCCCTGAGCATTACATAGTATTTTCCATGGATAGAATTTAAGCACATGGTACTCACACAGTAAATTCATATAAGCCTAGTATGAAGCTGCATGGATCATTTTGTTTTCTAAGTGAAAAGACATTGGAGTGTACTAATAGGTCAAACATACTTGGAACGTTCATGAATGAAACCTGAATACAAACTATGCTGGAAAGTGGAAACTATGTTCTTCTCCTTTTGACCTTCTCAGTTGGTTTGGAACTCCTTTGATCATAATCCAAAACATAATCCACATTTCTGGCTATGAGAACACGGATCCAGATTTGTCAGGCTTATAAACATGTGCTGGAGCAGTTCTAATCTGTGCATATATTTCAGGATCACTTTATAATCATCTTGAAGAAACTATTGAACTTTAATGAAAAGACTAGTTTTCTTTCACTTTTCTGCTAAAACCTAATGACATCTTGCTGCTTCATCTCAACCTCTTTACCCTGGTCTCAAAAATCTTCTTGGACATATATTCTGGATGAGTTTTTAGTTGTTGAAAAATGGTTGGAAATAATCATATTTACAGTATTATTGCAACCTGCTTTATATGGGATTGTCCTTGAAGACTTTCCAGAAGCTGCAGCTGTCCAGAATGCAGCAGTTGTGAGTAGCTATAGGTGCATCACAGCACAGCCATGTAACTACTTTATGAACTGCATTGATTCCATATAGGCTTCTCATCACCTACAAAGCCTTTCATGGCACAGGACTTTCATAGCTGGGTTGTTTGCCATACCTCCTACTCCACTGAGCTCTTATCCCACATGATCTGGTACAGTGAGCATGCTTCAGATCCATTCCATGAAACAATATCATTTAGTAGGGCTTAGTCTTATAAGTCTTCTCTATTACAGTGCCTGCCCCTTGAAACAGCATCCCCTGTGAGATTTGATGGCCTCAACCCTGCTGCCCTAACAGAAGGGCTGGAATTTCATGGACAATTCAGACGTACAGACACTATATTGAAGGGAAGAACCATGTTTATTGCAATGGTTGTTGGATGCCTGCTTTGGAAGGACCTTGAACAATGGGAAAGCAAAGGTCTTTATAGAAGTCAAGGGGTATCAGGTGGGGAAACCTAGAGAAGTGATTTGTGCCCAGTTTTGTGGTTCCCAGTTAGGTTCTTGTCCATGTACTTTGGTTATCTTTACTGTTTGACAAAGTGACTATTTCAGGAGAGCAGCAGAGTTGGAGAAATCCATTGTTAAGGAGATAGAATGTTGAGATAAATTGATTGAGAATGTAATGCTGGAATTTCTCTATGTGGTGAATCCCTTGGTAGGTCTGAACTGTAAGTTGGTGAGAGTGTTTCTACTTTTTGGTTTAAATGGGGTTTGAAGGGGCTTTGTCTGGGATGTCAATTTGGGACTGATAAGATTAGGCAAAGAATGAAACTGGGTTTGATGATCCTGGCCATGTACAAAAACAGGAGGGAGGGAAGTGGCTGTAGCCTCTATTTTATTTGCTACATTTATTTTCTCTACACATTGAAAATCAGGTTAGGGCAGTAAGCCAGAGTTTTGGATTAGTCTATCCAGAAATGACTTTGAATTGGAATATGTGATGTTTTAGCTTTGATTATCCTGTACTATTTTAATCTGTGTTATTTGGTTTTTTAAATATTTCCCCAGTTTTAAGTTTATACAAGGCTCTCAGACTCACTCTTTGTCATATAAATCAACCAACTAAATAAAAAGATTTGGAATCCAAGATAGTAAATATAATTTATTAACAGTAAAGAAAAAGAAAGAGGAATACTTGACAATGAATGCTGGATAGAAAGTGATCATTACAGCTGTTCTTCATCTACTCGCCTCTTTACACATAGCAAAGGAGAATGACCTATAATTTTTGAATTAAGGGCAGCACAGAGTTGTGTTGTTGTTTATGCTTTGCTCCCTTTTCTTCCAGAGAGCACACATTTCAGGCTATATGTACGGCATATTTCTAGGGTTGACAAAGGGAAGCAAGAGGAACTGCCTCTATCTTCATTTTTCTTTAAAAGCTTCATAGCAAACACTGAGAAATGTAGAGGTGATCTTCCATAGTGACTTCTGATTCTGACAAATTTTCCATTTCTCTTGGTACAGCAGGCTTAATCATCCCAACTCAAATGACTGAAAAGGAACAAGGACTCAAGCATGATGGAGGTTGCTGCGGAGCTGAACTATCTGAGAGTGAGAATCAAAGTTGTACTGAAAGGGCACACATTCTTCAGCAGAATGCTGATACACATTGTTTGTAAGAGATGACCAGCCTGAGCCCAAGGAAGGAGTCAAACACGTCATAAGTAATGAATCCCTGCACACCCACAAGAGATCTAAGTCTTGACTGCCTCTCTTATCTCACATGCATTGCCCCTGGCTGCTAGTTGATCAGATTCTAGTAGAGAGCTTAAGCTTGCCATAAATCTTTATACTCATTTGAACTGCCTGGATCTCATGATTTTCCGGCACTTGACATTGCTCCTTGTAGGATTGCGGATTCCTGAGAACATGCTTAAAATATTAAAAGTTCTAGTTCCTTGGGAATAATGTGAGACTCTTAATTTAAGACTCTAACGTGACCACATTTATCTTTTTAATGACATTGAGATTTTAAAAGCAATGCTAGTGTTGGTGGAGGTAGGCAGAAGATCTGGAATCCAGTTGGAGCCTGACTTTTCACAGTGAAAGAAATTCATGGGATTTCTATGTATTATCTTACTAATTTTCCAAATTTATTTAGAAATAGTTTGAGGTCTTCCTGTATCCCTTTTTCAGAAAATGTAAGAAAAGGCAGTATAATTAATATATGCCACTTATTAAGCTTTCACCCTTTGGATTACTGCACAGCTATGATTATTATGGTTATCAACAAGCAGCTCCTGGCAAAATTTCTTTTTTCATAAATCCATTAAAATAGAGGAACACTGTTTTTCTTTGCATCACCTTGCAATTTCTTACCAGAAACATGTAATATTTTCTAATTTAAGGTAGAGGGCTTGTGAGATCCACCCCCCCATATCTATGACCGTTCAGTGGTTTCCATTTTCTTTACCTTGCTGCCTCAATTTGAACTTAAATCAAGGAAACTACAAAGCTTTCTGACTGCTTTGTAACTGGATGGAAAGGTGGATATAAGCCAATATGTAAAAGAGAATGCTGGAAATGCATTTGGATGGTTAGGTAAAGATAGAAGCATTTTTAAAAAAAATACTGTTCTTATCCTGAAATTATTTTCATTTTGTTTCTGGTCATTTACTTTCTTGGTTAATTTTATTAAAGAAACCAAATTGTAGAAATTATAGAAATTGTAAAAATTATAGAAACCAAATTGCTTGGATTCCTGAATATTTATTGTTGTCCTTTAACCTTATGTAGTCCCCTTGTTTAATATCCACATATGACAGCTGACTGATGTGTTTTCACAGATAAATCTACAATATTGTAGGTGTAAATGAAAATGTGAAACTCTTGGGTCCTAGTCACCAACGTCACTACCATTATTACAGAGGTTCAAGTGCATTACAACATAGACTGTAAATATGCTTGCATAATATAGTTTACCGAAAACTACATCATGGAGTCATGTGGATTTGCTATAGAAATGACATTTGCTGATGAGATCAGGATGCCATGGTATGGATACTCAAAATTTGTCTAGGCTGCTTCATTCAAGCAAATTGAAATAGATTCCCTTCATTCTGTCCTTTAGTAGTTTGTTCTGAAGGTTTGCTGCATTCTTTCAGGCACTGTAGACCACGCTGACAAAATTCATTCATTTATTCATTCATTCATTCATTCATCCATCCATTCATTCATTCTATACAAAGTCTATATCACCTTCCAAAGAAATCAATACAACATACATACAATAGTCTCTCATTTTTACTCTTAGAAACACTCTGTAATTGGTTATTTTGAAAGATTATTTTTAGCCTTCTGTTAACCAAGAAGTTTTATGAGTAAACAGGGATTTTCATTTGGATTTCCCTAATACTAGAGGGATATCTTAACCAAAACTATACTCACTCTATACTCCTTTGCTACTATCCTCAGGCTCTTTTGCCTCTGTCTTCCTTTGTTCTTCTGGCATAGTAATAGTGGACCAGAAGTTTGCTGTCTTCGGTGCTTCTCACCTTTAATTTCTGAGCCTCTGGTCTGCTATGACAATTGAATATTCTATTTGCAGTTACGACTGTTAACTCTTCTCCTGTGGCTCCAATCTAAATACCATTATTATATGAAGTTGTCAATAACTGTCAATTATCTGCTTTTGTTCATTTTTTTTCAATTATTTGGCTGAGAACATCTGTTTAAACCTAAACTCTCTCCAAGTACTTGAACAGCCTGTCATATACAGTTTGGGTGAGCCAAGTTAAGTGTTCTCCAAAACATATTATTCTTGACATTCTAAAATTCCTTTCTATAGTTTTGTGTTGACAATACTGGGTGGGCAAAAATGAAATCAGAGATGTTTTGCAATTACTCAATTACTATCTTGAACTGTTTTAAGCAATCTTCTCGGAGAAAATAACTGTATATATTTAAAATATTGATTTGATAAAGGATACAAACTATGAATGTAATAAATAAATAAAATACTTTTATAAGTAAAACTAGTATGTCTTCATTCTGAGGATACAATATTCAGAGTCTGCTTTTTCCAACTAGAATAGTTACAAATGTGGATGTGTCTAGAACATTAATTGATGTGTCTAGAACATTAATTGATTGACTGTGATATGGCTAATATAGAATGGAGAAACTGTTATAATTGAAAATGTTTAGTTTTATAAAATGGAAAAGGTTTCTTTGTATAAATGGAGAATTTGAGTATGTTTCATAACTTCACATGTTCACATGGTTAGATTATTTATATTTCCTGTAGCATATTTCAGATGCTTATTCGAATGTGTGCATAAAGTTGGACTATAACTACTTATTCTACCTGATCCTACTTATAATTCTACATATGTTCACTACTGCAGGAACCTACTTTGTGTACAGAGGTGGTATTCAGCAGGTTCTGACCAGTTCTGGAGAACCGGTAGTGGAAATTTTGAGTAGTTCAGAGAATCGGCAAATACCACCTCTGACTGGAGATTTTACAGTATCCTTTCCCTGCCATGCCCACTAAGCCATGTCCACAGAACCAGTAGTAAAAAAATTTGAATCCCACCATGGCTTATGTAGCTTTCTCCATAGTTTCCAGTTTCAGAGTTAGAGTAACTCTGGGTAGCAACAAAAGTTAGGGGTTCCATATATGGGGTGCAAAAATCTGGAGAACCACTAGATATCAGCAAAAAAAAAAGATATAAGAACTGACTCCTCTTTGTTGTTATCTGGTGGTAGATAAAGGGCAATCTGTAGCTCTACTTATATAGCCAATTAGAGCCAGTAGGAGTTGAGTGGAATACTAGTTTAATAAATTAATATTATGGTTGGTTGCACAATCGGCCAGATGTTTACTGGATTTGACATTTCTGTCCACCTATTGATTCCTTTCCAATGACTTGGGATAGGCAGATAATGTTATTTAAATAATAATCATTTAGCAGACAATAAAACTGGACCTTGAACAAACCAGAGACATAGAGTTTCTTTCTCAGAAATATTGATAATAAATTATATCAGAGTTCAAGAAATGCAGAAAAACATTTAGAAAGAGAGGAAAGAAGCAAACTGGGGTCATTGGAAATGCCTAGCTGTCTGCTACAAGATCTAATAGAATTCTAAATAAAAATGGAAGTAATTAAAACCTTTTCTTTTGTATGAGAACTAAGAGATAACAAAATATAGAATGTCTTGGACAGAGGGAGGAAGGGGGTCATATGTACACAAGCAAGGCCCAGGATGCCTGGGAAATATTTGGCATGTATAATTTCACTAAGGAAGAAGGATACAGCTGTGTAAACTAAAGATCCCACCTATGTATAAACTAAATAAACCAGTGTTCAACCACCTTAGATCCTTTAGTAATGTTTTTACTGAAGTGTTAAATTCCCAACTTTGGGTCAAGACCCTGTTCTTCATTGTAAGGAATTTACTGAAATGCAGACAGTGAGGTCCATTCTGTCTCTCAGCCTTCTCTCTGGTAACAAAGGTATAATTCCACAAATTGCAGACAGACAAAAAAGGCTCTAAGCAGACACTACTGCCTGGTAAGAGAACATGGGAAAATTAGGAAAGGTCTAACAGCAATCGGAAACTTGTGATTCTCAATACGGTGAGTTACTAGACTACAACTATTGGCAGCCTAACCATGTTGGCCAAAAGTGACAGATGCCAGAATGATAGGTGCTCTGTTTTCCTATTAGTGTCCATTTAACTTGGCACCGAATGTATCTACAGTGTTGAGGACAAAACCAGAACTTGATGGTAATGATGGTTCCAGAAAATGAGAAGTAAATCAGTGGTGGGATTCAATTTTTTTTTACTACCGGTTCTGTGGGCGTGGCTTGGTGGGCCTGGCAGTGGAAGAATATTGTAAAATCTCCAGTCAGAGGTGCTATTTGCCGATTCTCCAAACTACTCAAAATTTCCGCTACTGGTTCTCCAGAACTGGTCAGAACCTGCTGAATACCACCTCTGAAGTAAATCTAAAATGGTGATGCTATCTTTCAAAATTGGAAAATGTAAAAAAATTAAAAAAAATAAACCAAAATTAAAAATATTTGCTGGATCAGATCAAAAACATCTTAAATATAACCTTACCTCTGCCATATAAAGCCAAGGAAACCATTTTCATCTTTAACAAAATACTTTAATAGATCCATAGGTAAGCAAGAATATTGTGTGGTCCAAAAATTTTATAATTTTTTCCAAATATTCTTCATTTTGGTATAGGGTACAAAAGTAGAGAAAGAGTAGATGTAAGTTCTAGAAAAACTAATACATTGATCTTGTTGTCTCCATTTTCTCCCCTTTGTGAAAGATGAACTTAAATAGTGTCAAATGCTGAAGAATAATTTGTGTGCTACACACAAATATGTAAAATAGAAATGACCACAAGTGGCATTATGATATTTATTCTTTGGAGATAATATCAAGCAGGAAATGGATTGAAGGACATATATAACTTTTTTTTCATTTTGATGCTATTGCTTATATATCACAGAGTCAAACACCTCAAAATTGGCAACATAGAGATGGATTTTTTTAGCTTGTTGATGATTCTTAAATGTTTTAATTCTAACACATGCATGTAGAATGAAGTTATTCTCCATAATATTTAAATAATTGCCTTGCTATACTTTCAAATCTATTCCTGTTTTCTGTAGGAACAACAACAATTGTTAGCTGAAAACTTTATAATACCATTTTACTTTTTGTTTATACATGTTTCTTCACAGGATTATGACTGCTCAAGTTCTTCCATCATTTCCAGTTTGACTAGTCCAGAATGAATCATTTCCAGTTTGACTAGTCAAGAATGAATGAATAGTAGTAATATTAGTATTACTAGAAACTGGTAGACCAAATTACTTCTTGGGCTCTTTTTGTTAAAGTGAAGGATTAAGGCAGTGGACTAAGATAGGAGACCTAGATTCAAGTCTACTCTCAGCCACAGAAACTCTCTGGGCAGTCATCGTATGTCCATTCCATTACTTCAACTGGTTGTTTCTGGAAAAAAAAACCACAAGGAGACATGCAAACCACGTCGAGCTCCTTGAGAAAACATAGGATAGCAAATTAATATATCATAATAATTACTATAATTCCAAGGATTTGGCAGTACTTGACTGACCTCATCTGAGGTTGGAAACTGAGCTGAACTGGACTTGGATACAGACCATTATAAAATACTTGGGCTGAGCCTGTAAGCTACTGGGAAATCCAAAAGCCATCCTGAAGAAAGCAAGAATGAGAACCTCTCCCTTGCTGTTGCCAAGAGAACATATCCATGTTGTCAATGGGGCTCAAGAAGACAACAACAAAAGGGTAGAAATCTACTTGTGTTTATATTGTCATTTGCTGTTCTATTTATAGTCTTGAATTTATAGCACAGATGCTTAAATGAACAGCCTCTTTTACAATTTTGGTGTCAACTCTGTGAACAATGGGAGAATACCCAGGAGGTCCACACAGGAAGCAGAACTTCCCTTGTATAATTAATGGGGTGGAGACTGGGGGAAAGGAGATAGTACACGAGAGACAACACATCAACTATGAAACAATAAACAAATGCAAGAGCCAGCTCTGCTTCCTTTGCTGAAATTATTGTTCCCTTGTTTCCTTACTGCTGGCCCTTCAACCACATCCCTGCCTTTGTAACCCTTCACAAGCATTTCTCTGAGATACAACGATCCAATTTCAGCTTGGCCTATCATTGGGATTATCTAGAACTTTGCTGGCTGAGGAACTCTGGGAGTTGAAGTCGACAAGCCTTAAAGTTGCCAAGGTTGGAGACCCCTGATCTAGAATGCCCAACAAAAAATCAAAGAGGCATATTTGAGAGAAAGGATTTCATTGCACTAGCACCCTGCTTTAACATTTGAGGTGCAAGTACTTGGCTACCTACTCCTTAGAGATGAAACCACACTGTTCAGATAGACCAGAGTTTGCCATGCTGTGGCAATCAAAGACTAGTGCAGCAGATAAAATTAGTTGTAGGATGGAATTAGTCGAGCAGGCATGTTACATGGGGAGAGCATATCTTTGCCTCCAATTGAATAATATAAATCAATTAATAAATGTATACTTAAGTCAATTTGCTTTCTCTGAGAAATCTTGCTCTCCTACATGATAATGTTTTGAGCCCAAGTGTGCAGAAAATAATTCATCCCAAGAAGGATGTTTATTTTACCATTACCCTTCTCACTTTAATTCCTGCCATTATAAGATTAGCAAGGCATTCATGCTTGGCCTTTGGGGCAGAAGTCCAGAACTAAATGAGAATGAGATGTCTCAAACACTGCAGGGCTGTTATCTCACCTTGAAGGAAGAATACGCTCACTTTCTGAAAAGTGTTTTTCCACATGACCAATCAGTCTCAAAAGTCTTAAATGACCTCGTTGTATTATAAATGTACATTGTTGGCCAGGAGATGTTTAATGGACACCTTTCCTGCAAAGCAATTGATGACTGCTTTAATAGAAAAGCCAGCAAGTATCTCTTTGTTAAGAAAATTACATGTACGGTGAAAATTTTGGTAAACAAACATGTCTCTTTCTTCCCCTTCCCTATTCTATTAACTAAGGATGATGTCATTGGAGGAAATGAGTCAGAGGGTTTTTAAAGCCACTGAATGTTCTGCCAGTCTCTTTGGAGATCTGCCGTGGGAGCAGTAGACATTTTGTAGACTGGTTCTCCGGATGTGCTCAGTTTATATCTTGGTAAACAACAATTAGATATTTGAAAGACTATTAAGAATGCTTCTGAGCAGGATTTATAGTTAGAGTTGACTGTCCCTGTGTACAGAATGTATGCAATCTATTATCTAACTGACATGAGTCATCATTTGTTACCTGCCATTTCTTTTGCTAAGGAAATAACTAAAGAGAGGCATTAAACTTTTGATTGTCTGCATCATGTGCTCTCCAGCAGGAGTAATGCTAATTCTCCTGGGCCTCACTACAAAAGAGCAAAAAACCTCATCAGGACCTAGCTTTTACCATAAGGAAAAGTAAGTGATTATGATAATGCTTAAATATATAGCTTTTCCACTAGGGGAGCATAACATTTAGTCTGTTTGCTCTTTAAAATGCCCAGAAGCAAATGTCAGACTCACAACTTCAGTGAGGCATATGCTAAACTTGGCACATTTACAGCCTTCACAGTTGATGAGAGATAGGTAGGTTTTCTGCTGGATATTTCATATATGACTTTCAAATGGTTCCATTTTTACAGTTTTTCACCTTCCTTCTTTACCTCATTGGATCCTATTTGTGAGCTGTTCCAGATATGATGGACAACACATTTTTGAAATGCTTTTCATAAAGAACACATTCCATGTGGGAAACTTAAGCTGTCATATTCTCACCACAAGGGTATCCAAGTCAGCTGAACATTCTTCACGGCATTACATAGTGTTTCTAGAATGAATTTCTTAAGTTGTTGCTGAGAGTTGTCGTCCAGTTGGGGACATTTGTAGACATAAGTAGACTTGTTTACAAATAATGTAGTCTTTAGCTGGATCAGTGTTTGGCAGAAGACATACCTTTGGATTTCATTTCAAGTGCTTTCAAAATCATATTGTGTAAATTAGCCATCCAGAGTTGCTTTGGCTAGTGAAGTGGGTGGCATATAAATTTAATAAAGAAGTAAAGCATGGTGTGTTCTTAGCAAAACAAAGCATGTTTTCACTGACTTTTTTAAAAAAACATCCTGTCCATGGTACCCTTCTCAAAATAAGAAAGAAATAAAGAAATAAAAGGAAGGAAAGGAAAGGAAAGGAAAGAAAGAAAGAAAGAAAGAAAGAAAGAAAGAAGAAAGAAAGAAAGAAAGAAAAAGAGAAAGAAAGAGAAAGAAAGACTCTTTAAGAAAGGCCCGGATATTTTTCTTTTCTTTCCCTCCAAGCATGAAGAGGCATGGAGCAGGTAATTGGAATTGGCTTAAATTTAAACGTATCAAGAAGCCAGAGCACAACGCTCCACTAAGAGCTATATAATGCCCGGATTAGTAAATTCATAAACTTTGTAGTTGCTATTTCCTTTTTTTTATGGTATAAGCAGCACTTCCATCTTACATCTTTCCTCCATGTACATAAGGTAAATAAGTCTCTTAATGAAGAGGAGTGGAAGGAGAGCAGAAAAACTTTGGGATGAGCAGAATGTGGATTCTCTTCCAAGCCTGACAATGGGTGCTGTAGCTGACAGCTTATTTGTTATTACTTTAAATGCAATCTATTGGCATTAAGCACAGCGAGAAATCTAGTTAAACTGGAATGGTGACATTTTAAAACGATGCCTCTCAAATAGGCTTTTAATCTCTTTCTAATAATAAAGTTCGCTGCTAAATGCCACGTTTAACAGTTATGTAATAAGTACATATCTGTAACACTGCTAATTGTTGGTGGGCAATGTTTTAGTGCTTGGTGTTTAATTAAATTATAAAATACTTTAAAAAGAAGAAGAAGATGGAACAACCCAAATGATCCCTATAGCTTTACACTGATTTACAATATTTGGAGTAGTCCTTAGTCTAATATTTTTGACAAGTTTCCCTGATTGGAGAGGACAAGATAAGTTGCTGGACCTTTTTAAACCCCCCCAACACCCTCCCGAGATATCGTGTTTGCTGAGATGTTATACTGGGATATGGTTCGTTGTGGAAGGTTCCCCACTATACATTATTTTTGTCTTTAAAAATTGTGACCAATATTGAATCAGATCTGCCAATTTGTAATGCTTGGATATAGTACAGATGTATTTTTAAAGACATAAAATCCTTATCATAAGATTAATGATATTTTAAAATATGCTTTATTACATTTCTACAGAAGATAAAATATAAAGAAATATAAAAAAAATTAAAAGGAAAAAATAGGAGAGGGGGACGTGCAAAGAAATAAGGGGAAAAAAAACATGAAAAGAGAAGAAGAGAACTTCCAACTTTCTTCCATACAGTTACAGATATAAAATGCATTAATATTTTGATCTAAAATTCAAATAAAAAATAAAACACAGTATAAAAATAAAACACAGTATTTCTATAGTGATGAACAATTCTAATCGTGAAACCTTTCCCCCAAATAATGTAACATTTATTTTGGTTTCTACCAATAGCGATTTCCACTTAGAAACAAAGCTAGACAAAATATTTTCTTTAATCAAATTAGCTAATTTTTGCCATCTCAGCCAGTTCCATTAATTTTGCCATTCCCATTGCAAGTCTTTCTATCTCCTTGCATACAAAAGTCTCGCTGTAATTATCATATACAAAAAGAAAGTCCCATGGTGTTTTTTAAATCCAGCTGCTTATCCATCAAACCTAAAAGAAAAATCTCCACGGCCATAAGATTAATGATGTGTAATTCAACATGCATATGAAAAGATGATATTCCAAGCAAAGTACATTTCCAAAGCAATATTTTATAGAGCTTTTGGGGATCATAACCAAGAGTTCTACTTGGTCTGGAAAGCTCTGTCTTTCTAAGTCATCTGCCTTTTCTCCAAAGAGCTTGAGGATTTGACATAGTACTCCCTGATAGAATGTATATTTAACGAAACACCAGCGAAAAAACAAAGCCCCTCTGCACAGCAATTGTGTCTCTTGAATATATATTGCCGCTTATTGTTTAGCCTCTTAAATTTCTTCTGATGCTTTGCCCCACTAAATAATGGCTTTTTATTTCTGAGTTCCCTATCACAGAAAACTTCCTCATGGCTGAGTAAAAGTGCTATCAGTCTTTGAGCTGGCAGAAAGCAACAAAGCCTAACATTTGCTGCCCCCTTGACGATTTCTATCCTATGACAGGCATGAGGCTGGCAGATACTGCTATCCTTATCTACAGAGTGAAAGGCATGCGAAGAGCTTCTCACCAATGACCAGCTGGTAGGAAAATATCTGCCAGTTATTCTTCATAATACGGGTGAGTTTAGTCATCTGCTAGGTAAGGATGCATTCAAAATAAGTATTTTAGCCGATCCTTGATTTCTTTGGGTCTTGGCCATTTCAGAATGAGATGAAGACAGGTTTTTGTGCAATTCCAGAGAATCACTGAACTCACATTAGAAGGAGCTGAATGAATAAAAGATGATAGTGCAATGCAGGCTTTGTTTTAAGCTAGAATATCACTAAATCCTTGTTCAGTGAATGCTGAATCCAGGCTTAGAGCTACTCCGGAAAATCACTAAGCATATGATCAAAAGAAGCCCAAATAAGAACTAACAGTCCCAAGTGAGGGTTGCATCTTGAAGTTACTGAGTCTAGTCTGAACAGGATCTGACACTGATATTATTGATCAAAGCCTGTTTAGGTCGATCCAGGAATCTGAGCCTTAATTTGGCTGGCTCAGAGACCTGGCAAGTTCAGGGGCTGAATCCTGTTGGAAAGAATTCTATTGCTTCTGAAGCAAAATTACCTGAAAACGATAAAGCGTAATATTTGCTGCCCCCTTGGCAATCCCTATCCTGTGATGGGCATGAAACTGGCAGACACTGCTATCCTTAACTACAGAGTGAAAGGCATGTTAAGAACAGGGACTGATGAAGCTCCCCTCCTCTCCCACCAATGGCCAGCCGGTAGGAAAATATGGTGTTGTGGGGCCAGAACGGAGGGCATGTGTATCAAGTTAAATGGCCAATAGATAGTGTGCTGAGCAGGGTTTGGGGGTTTTTTTATGCTTCTCCCTCCCCACCAGTTTGTTGATAGAGCTTATTCATTGTCACCTCCAACATAACATTATACTAACAGACAGGAATTTCCTTCCTCATCCATTTTCTTCTTAAATTACATTTATTTATTTATTTTTATTTATTTATTTATTTATTTTGTCAATTGCTTACAAGATAATAAGTATAAGGATAAACATAGTTGTGACTACATGAAATGAATACATATAAGAAAAATAAAAGAAACAATAGGACAGGGACGGTAGGCACGTTGGTGCGCTTATGCATGCCCCCTACAGACCTCTTAGGAAAGGGGTGAGGTCAATAGTAGACAGTTTAAGGTTAAAGTTTTTGGGGTTTGGGGAAGAAACCACAGAGTTGGGCAGAGTATTCCAGACCACTCTGTTGCTGAAGTCATATTTCTTGCAATCAAGTTTGGTGCGGTTAACCTTGAGTTTGTATCTATTGAGTGGTCTTGTATTGTTATGGTTGAAGCTGAAGTATTCATTGACCGGAAGGACATTGCAATGTATGATTTTATATACTATACTTAGATCGGACCAAAGGCGGCGTAGTTCTAGGTTTTCTAGGTCTAGAATTTCAAGTCTGGTGGCATAAGGTATTCTGCAATGAGAAGAGGAGTGTAGAACTCCTCTTGTGAAATATTTCTGGACTTTCTCAACTGTATTAATATCAGATACGTGATGTGGGTTCCAGACTGATGAGCTGTATTTGAGTATTGGTCTAGCAAATGTTTTGTATGCCCTAATTAGTAGTGTGATATTACTAGAGAAAAAGCTACGTAGGATTAGGTTAACAACTCTTAATGCCTTAGCTCTAGCACTTAGATCATTAGAGATGAGTATTCCAAGGTCCTTGATGGAGTTTGGATCATCAACAAGGTCTTGACTATTCAGCTTGTATTTTATTTTCTGATTTTTTTTGCCAATATGTAAGACAGAGCATTTATTTGTTGAGATTTGAAGTTGCCATTTGTTTGACCATTCTGATACATCTCTCAAGCAAAGAATTTTAGAATGTCTTTGTGATGACGCGGGGCGTGGCACAAAGGCAACACAGTCAAATAAGCAAGAAGAGTCCCTTTAATACTTCCAACTTTGCCCCCAATGTCCAGGTTACCTTCGGCTGGAGAAAAAAACTCTTCTAAGAACAGTCTTTAAGTGGAGGAAATTCAGTCTGAAAACAAAGTACTTACACACTGTAAATAAAAATCCACACAAACCACGCTGCAGCAATTAACTTGACAGGGCAGGATAAGGAATTGCAGACTTGAAAGGCCAACAAAACACACACAGTTGGGAAGATGCCAGGAACGCAGATAAGCCTCGAGAATAACAGATAACTCACGATTTGCTTTCAACAATTTTGCTGTGCATAGCTTCCCTTTTTTAAACACTGTGTTCCCAGCTGCAGCTAATGAAGGGAATCAGGGCCCTTTCCTCCCCCATAAGCCATGCAATTCACATCACTCCCTTCTCCATTCCTCCCTGCGTGCCCTAGGATGAAAAGGGGGTGGCCCTGAGTCTTCCTCTGAATTCCCTCTGCCTTGCTCTACCTCTCCCCTGCTCTGCCCAGCTAGACTTTGCCCTTCCCCAGTTTCTTCCCCAGCCAACAGAGCCACACTTCCACTCCCTTTCAGCTGCTCAGCTTCCCCCTCAGAATCAGATTCCAACAGGGGCATGACAGTCTTGTTTAATTGGAAATATGGAAGCCACTTGAGAGCCTTTTAAACCAGTGGTCCCCAACCTTTCTGACTCTGTGAACCAGCAGCGGTGGCAGCAGCAGATGTTTGTGTGAGGGGATAGTTTCATGCACAAGCCTGCCACTTGCACAAATGGAGCTTCATGTGCTGACCCACCACTTGTGCAACCCAGTTCCCAATGGGCTGTGGACCAGTATTCATTTGGGGATTTGGGGTTCAAGACTCCTGTTTTAAATTAAGGAACAATTGGGGAATCAGGCAGAATATTGAAATAAATAAAAATGTCCTACCCATATCAATCACGTCAGCCTGGAAAACTAAATAGGGAAGTAACATGTCAGGACAATGTATGAGTGCCATCAGAGAACATTGTAAATTCAGAGCCATGCAATTCATGATAATAACTCTCTGAAAACATATCAAACAACATCCTTAACCCAGGAGAGTGGGAGGACAATGAATGCAACACAAAATCACAGCAACAGCATGGAGAAAGAAGGAAATGCTTCTTTAAGGGATATCCACCTTCTTGATGAATCAAGGAAGATGGTGCAACCTAATAATGAAAACCAGGGATGGAGATTATGACGAACAATTGAAGATATACTACAACTGGACAGTAACATAGGAATGGAAAAGATCCACCACCGGTCAAAGAAGTTTCTGTCCAAAGTGGATGGACAGCAGCAGCTGTTGTCTTGGATAACAGCAGTGTCTACCGCCTGACAGGTGCCCATTCCAACCATGCATGCCAGCTTCAGAAAAGCTAGCTGGCAGGAAAAAAGGTATGGAGCCAGGGAGGGACAGCCAGTCCTTTCAGAATTGCTGGTGACTGACAGCTGATTTCTGTTAAAGGCTCTGTTCCCTGCAGAGCCACAGGTAAGTGCTTGCTGGGAGCCAAGGCTCTTAAAAATGCCTGATGGGCTGAATGTCTGATGGCAATCAAAGAAGAATGCTGTTGTTGGACAGGTTCTTCTACATTGCTTTCTGATTACTATTATTTTGGCAGGCCTGGGTGCTTTCATTGACTTCTCCACCTGTATCACAAAATGCAACCTTCCTCAGCAGGAGTTAGATGGAAAAAGAAAAAGAAATGCTCCCCTTTGATGTGAGTATTGAACTGAAACCTTGTCTTTTTGTGTAGAAGTCTAGATTAGGCATCAATCATCCCAAAGGTAGAGATTTACATAGTTCCCCAGGGAATGAACAAGTTTTAATTTCTACACCACATCTCCAAAGTGTTAAGGCTGTAAATGCAGAAGAATACATTTCAGCAGAAATGCATTAAATGCAGAAAAATACGCTGAAGCAGAAAAAGCGAAAAATTCCTTTAAGGCTCAATGTCTTAAAGCTAAAATAACCTTGGTTCCTTTCATTGGGATTTTCCAGGCTGGTTTCCTTCAGAAGCTTTGCACGATAACTTTTACCAGTCCCAGAGACATGGGAAGATTGTCAAATGCTATTGGAAGGTTCTGGGATTTGGGAAAAAATCACAGCATGTCAAAAAGGTAAAAATTAGGTGAGAGATTGTCAGGTGCAGGAAGCGAAGAATAACAGATGTAAAAGTTCAAAGCAATTTCTCGCCCATAGACTCAAGTACGTTGTACATAACTATTTGATAAATGCTGAGAAAATATTAGGGAGGGTTCCTCCTCATCTGCTTCTTCCAAAGTAATGATTTCAGATGTTTCTCTTCATTCCTCTCATTTGTATCTTGGTGCCAGATTCTAACTGCAGAGATCTCAGGAACTTTTCAAAATGGCCAGTGTGAATTTAGCATGATATCTAATGGAAATTAATCATGGCAACTGTAATTACTTAATTTGATTTACACTGTATTTCAATTACATCAAATTAAATGATCTTTTCTTGATGTGGCCTTCGCTACATTTTAGAATGCAGCATTCTCATGCCACTCCATGGCCCAGCTGTGGATGGTTGCTTGTACTTAAAACTTAGATTTTTTGCAAAGATGACATAAACAGGAATGTAAATAAGGTAACAAGAATTATGTAAAAGGAGGATGAAGTGTTGCGACTGAGCAATTCTTCCTCCTGAGCATCTAGCCTGGAAGAAGAACAGACCATAAGAAGAGACTGATGAAGCCTGAAATGTTCTCCAGGTCACCGGGGGGAATCCATCCATCGAGGAGTAAAGTTTTATTTGCAATCCAATCTTCCATGCAAAAGAGCCTGTTTTACTTATTGTTTTATGTATTTATTTGATTTCTACAACTGCCCATCTCAGCAAGTGTTTCTGTGATTATTTTTTTTACAAGTACGTACATTGAACAGGGAATGGACAATGCTCAAAGAGCTCCAAATGACAGCCAGAAGAGAAAAAGTCTTCTCAGCTGATCTCAAAATCAGGCATAGCCAACAGAGTTAAGTTCTGCTATCATGTTTAAGTGTCACCTTGACTTCAAAAAGTTCAACTTTGCTTTGAAAGATAGGTCAAACAGATGCTTGACTGCACAAGGCCATTTAGTTTTCTATGTTTTCCACTGAAACGCTCTATTGATTTGCACAAGAGAGTAGCCTTCTCCTGCTAAAGAGGGTCAATGTCTTATATCCACCAATTTCTAATCTAATGATCCCTCACAGATTGAATTAGCTTCTGAGACCAGGTGTTATGTATGCAGTGTTTGAAATCATTGGTTTAGTTTGAATTGTTCTTGTAAAGTGTTGGAGATGATTGGTTTAAAAAGTGCGGGAAAACCCTGCACTCTGATTGGCTGTCAGCTGCGGCTGCCGGCTATAAATAGCAGCCGCAGCAAAGCCAGTCGGGTCCGTTCTGAGCTGAAGTCACTAATAAACTTAAGAGCTGAAATACTCCGCATCTGCCTCTTCATGCAAACTTAACACTGGTGACGAAGGTGGGATTCCCCTGAAGAGAAGGCAACACGGAACAGAAGAAGAGCGAGATGGCTGTGCTGAACACCCCCCCAGCCCCGTTCGATCTGATGGCAGAAGACTGGGAGTCGTATGCAGATCGTTTCCAAATGTATCTGGAGGGAAACAATCTTGCCGCCATTTCCGAGCAGCGGAAGAGGGAGGTCTTCCTTACATACTGCGGTCCGGCAGTTTTCAAGATGGCGAAGGCACTCGCGGGAGCAGCAGACGTGAAGGTAATGGCTTGGCCTGATTTGGAAAGGCTGTTAAGAGCCCATTACGCACCACAAGTATCGTGCCTCATTAAGAGACACGAGTTTTACCGTCGTGATCAGGGGGAAAACGAAAGCATAAATGACTTCGTGGCAAGTTTAAGAGACATTGGGGGTGCATGCCAATTCAGCAGTTTAGAGGAGGCCATGCGCGATTGTTTCGTTTGGGGCCTTAAAGACAAGGTGCTACAGAGCAAGTTATTAATGAAACCTAAGATCACGCTGAAAGAAGCAATAGAAGAAGCCTCTTCAGCAGAAGCTACCAAGTCCTCAGCAGCAGCCATGAAGAAGATTAACAAGGCCACGAGCCATTCTGATGTGGAAAAGTCCACCACAAATCATTGTGAGGAACTAGATTCTGAGTCAGATTTCAGTGAGGTGGAGGAAGGAATTTACAGACTCAGAATGGAGTGGAAAAAGAAAGACCTGGGAAGAAAGAGGCAAGATTTTTACTGCAGAGGTTGTGGGGGAAGCCACCCCCGCACTGAATGCAAGTTTCAGGCACCATTTGCCTCCATTGTGAAAAAAGAGGACACCTAGCAAGAGTCTGCAAATCATCCAGAACTCCACCCAACAGAAGGAAGTTTGCTGTAAGCAACGACAAAGAATTCAAACCTAACAACCTCAGTGAGAAAATGGGGCGCAGTACAAAAGCAAATGGGAAGAATGAAACTCATCAAACAGTAACTATTGGTCATTCTTCCCCTTTAAAAAGCAGAAAAGTGCATGTCAAGGTACTTATTGAAGGAAGGCCTTGCCAAATGGAAGTGGACTCAGGCTCTTACCTATCTATGGTGTCATGGGACACTATTAACAGACTACTTCCTAACATCCAGAAGAATCACTTCAAGAAGCAAGCATTGACTCTTAAAGACTACCAAGGGAACAAGATTCCAGTAGATGGAACAAGAGAATTCAATGTGAAATTCAAGGGCCACACTAAGCGCCTACCCCTGACCATCGTGGACAAGGATCGCCCAAGTCTGCTGGGCCTTGAATGGTTCAACCCGCTGGGCATCGAGGTGACTGGCATCAATCACGTGAGCAACTCTGAATGGGAGGAGGCCTTGAAGTCTGAGTTTCCAGAGGTCTTCAGCGAAGGATTGGGCAAGTATATGGGGACCCCTATCTCCTTTAACCTAGATCCCAAGGTACAACCAATCCGTTTAAAACCCAGAAGGGTTCCATTTGCCTTAAAGGAAAAAATTGATGCACAATTAGATAAACTAATAGCCCAAGGGGTTTTAGAGCCCACTGACCACTCCAGGTGGGAGACACCCATAGTCACACCAGTCAAGGCTGATGGGTCAGTGAGAATCTGTGGAGACTATAAGGGGACATTGAACCATGCGCTTCAACAGAGCGCATATCCAGTTCCAGTGGTGCATCATTTACTACATTCACTTGGCAAGGGTACAGTTTTTGCCAAGTTGGACCTGGCACAGGCATATCAACAATAACAGTTGATGATGCCACTGCAGAAGCCCAAACCATTGTAACCCATAGAGGTGCTTTCAAATGCAAAAGGTTGCAATTTGGAGTAAGCATGGCACCAGGCATCTTCCAAAGCCTTATGGAAAGATGTTACAAGGGTTGCCAGGGGTGGTGCCCTATTTTGATGACGTTTTAATTTCTGCTGAAAATGACACTCAGTTACACGAGAGACTCAGAGAAGTCTTAATCACATTCAAAAAAGCGGGTTAAAAGTCAAAGAAGAAAAATGCACACTTAGAACAGATAAAGTGGAATTCTTGGGTTACATGATCGATAAACATGGCATCCACCCCACAGAGGCCAAAGTTCAGGCAATCAAAGAAGCCCGAGGCCAAAATGCAAAACAGGTTTGCAAGCATTCTTGGGACTCATTAACTTCTATCATATGTTTCTACCTCAGAAGGCAACCATTGCAGAACCCCTACACAGATTACTGGACAAAAAATCTGCATGGGTCTGGGGCAGAAAGGAACAAGCTGCATTTAACAATGTTAAGAGACAAATCACGTCTGATTCTGTACTGATACAGTTCTCTGAGAACTTGCCTGTTGTACTGACTTGTGATGCATCCCCTTTTGGAGTGTGTGGGGGTGTTGAGCCACATGCTTCCCAGCGGAAGGGAAGCCCCTATTGCATTTTACTCTCGCACTTTGACTAAAGCAGAGAGAAACTACAGCCAACTGGACAAGGAAGCTTTGGCAATTGTAGCAGCTGTCAAGAAATTCCATGAGTATCTATATGGGAGAACATTTACTGTTGTCACAGATCACAAACCTCTTTTAGGCATTGTGGCAGGGGACAAACCAACGCCCACGATCCTGTCACCAAGAATGCTGAGATGGACCGAATTTCTTGCTGCTTATTCATACAAACTGATCCACAGACCTGGTAAAGACATTGGGCACGCAGATGCTTTGAGTCGCTGCCCACTTCCTTCACACATTGAGGACCCTGTTCCTGAGACTCACACCTTTTTCTAGAAACTGTTGCCAAGCTTCCAGTACATGCTGCTGAAATTGCCAGAGAGACTGCCAAAGACACTTTATTGGCTCCTGTTATAGGCTGGATTAAGAAAGGTTGGCCACTTCAAGATCTACCTCAACTTGCCCAACCTTTTAAATCCAGGCAAACTGAATTATCTGTATTAAGAGGATGTATTTTGTGGGGTAACAGGGTGGTTATTCCTGCAAAACTACAAAAAGAGGTTTTGGAAATGTTACATGAGGGTCACCAGGAATTGTCAGAATGAAGGGATTGGCCAGGAGTTATGTATGGTGGCCAGGTATTGACAAAATGGTTGAAAACTGGGTTGCATCTTGTCCCAACTGTCAGGTAGTCAGACCTACCCCACCTCTCGCCCCAAACAGGAATGGGAATGTCCTAGGGGCCCATGGTTAGAATTCACATTGATTTGCTGGCCCTACCAGGGCACACCTTCCTTATTATAGTAGATGCATATTCCAAATGGCTAGAGGTTATCCCTATGGCATCCACCACAGCTGAAGCTGTCATCAAACAGCTTAAAAATCTTTTTGTAACTCATGGGTTACCTGATGTGCTTGTTTCTGACAATGGTCCTCAATTTACATCCAACCTTTTTGAATCATATCTAGCACAGCAGGGTATCAGACATGCCCTGACAGCCCCTGGGCATCCTTTAACGGCCAGGCTGAACACATGTAGTGCGATTTACCAAGGAAAAACTTCAGCAATTGGGTCCAGGGGACATCACTGAGAAAGTTGAAAAACTACTCAGTGTCCAGCATATCACTCCCAACCCCTCAACTAATTTAACCCCAGCTGAATTGTTGATGGGTAGGAAACTCAGGTCCCCCCTTGACCGCCTTCATCCCACTTACGCTACCAACGCACCACTAGATTCCACTAGCAAAATTTGCACATTCACTGTGGGTGATTCTGTTTATGCTAAGAACCTTATGGGTGAACCATTATGGATTCCTGCTGAGATAACCCAAATCACAGGTCTTACAGGGTACTAACAGAGGATGGTGTCCTCTGGAGCAGGCACATTGATCAGTTAAGATCCAGATTACCTCAGGAGCATCCCTTGCTCTCTCTCTGGTCCCATACCTACTGCCTTTCTAGGGGGAAGGGAGGATTACGAGTAATCAGCAAGCAAGAATCAACCCCATGTGTAACGAGCTAACACGACAGGAACCATTCCAAAACCTGTCACAGTGCCAACAACCATTTTCACAAATGGAAGATTGCACATCACTACCTGACTTAGGTGCTGACATTGGGTTGGAGATGGATTGGGAGGAGAGACCAGGTTGTAGTAACCAAACAGGTTCTACCAGTACTAGAAGTCCAAGTAAGGAAATGTCAACAGACACATTTCCTTCCTCACAAGGTGAGAACCTAAAACACCTGAACCACGTAGGTCTCAGCGCATAAGAGCCCCACCTATTTAAAAGAATACATTAGATAGATGGGGTTTTGAGTATGGACTAAACCTAGTGGGGAGGGGTGTTATGTATGCAGTGTTTGAAATCATTGGTTTAGTTTGAATTGTTCTTGTAAAGTGTTGGAGATGATTGGTTTAAAAAGTGCGGAAAAACCCTGCACTCTGATTGGCTGTCAGCTGCGGCTGCTGGCTATAAATAGCAGCCGCAGCAAAGTCAGTCGGGTCCTTTCTGAGCTGAAGTCACTAATAAACTTAAGAGCTGAAGTACTCTGCGTCTGCCTCTTCATGCAAACTTAACACCAGGTATCCTGAAGGAAGCATTGTAAAGCCTTCAATATGAGTACTATTTTTTTAATTACATTTATATGCCGCCCTTCTCCAAAGACTCAGGGTGGCTTACAATTTTTGGGACACAACCCAGTGTACTCAGCAATAGCCTTCATTTTGAGTGCTCAATCCATTAGTTTCCACTAGCATTTAAGCCTACTGTACCTCCAACACACACACACATTATTTTCCTTCTACATCTTTTCCGTGCAATGCTTATATGGGGGGGGGGAGATCAATTTCCTCTTCCCTTTGTGTATTAAGAAAGCCCTTCTCTCCAAGATGAATATTAAGCAGACCTTTCAGTCTCTCTTGGTACCTTCTTTCCTGTCCCTCTTTCTTAGATTCCCCTCTATTTTCTCTCACTGAATTTTATTCCATATGGGGTTCAAAGCTTGACAAAGTTTGTTTTCCCCATCACAGCCTATTCCTTGGTTGTTTGTAGAAAACAAGTTCTGGCATGTTTTTCTATGATAATCAAGTGTTTTGATGATTGGAAAACG
Organism: Naja naja; assembly: GCA_009733165.1. NCBI lineage: Eukaryota > Metazoa > Chordata > Lepidosauria > Squamata > Elapidae > Naja > Naja naja. Next base: position 85,272,114 of record CM019148.1, on the reverse strand, counting down.
ATAAGGAAAACATACTCTACATAGCTACGTAAGTGAAAGAATACCAAGGCTGTTATAAAACCATTAACCTTTACAGAATTTAATAGGAACACCAGACAATACTATTCTCTTTTTAACATCCATGTTTCCTTTAGAAATCGAGGAGGAAAAATGGAAATCATATTTTATAGCCATGGGAACTGTCTATCTGAAAACCCCTCCATTCACAATGCCTGCTCTACTATTAGGCAGAGTGAGGCAACCAACCCTTAGGGGCAATGAATAATACTGAGATGGGGAGGACAGAGGTCTTTGTGTGCTTATGTGTCATGCTGTAGCATTTGGGAATATACTTGTGCTGTCAGTTAGGATTGTTTTATATGTACCACATCTGTAGAAAGATTATGTTAACTTGCTTGTCCAGAATTCATGTGTATATAAATAAGCCAAGACAGCAAGACTCATATTCTAAGAATATTCATATTCTATTACTGCAATCATCTTACAAATATATGCTCATGGATACTTCATTAAGCTATAAATACATCATGTAATGACAATATTAGTACTTAATACACCAGTCAATCTGACAGATTGCCTTTGCTCTGCAGATACATTGATGAGCATGCAGTTGTATGTGAGAGAGAGAGATGAGAGACAGCTAAAACTAACAACAGGTTGTGGTTATGATTAATTCAGCCCTAATACATAACCTTGCTATTTAGCCTGTGTGGCTATTTTAGTTTCATTTAATATGTTGATTCTGAAGGAAATACTAGTAAAAATATTGATTTCATCTTATCCTTTCCTCTCAAACACTCTGCTTCTTTCTTTTTCCTTTCTTCAACCAACATGCTTTGTTTTATTTTCCAAGTCTCTTTGGATATGGATACCTTGGTACCATGATTATGTAGTCATTTGTCCAGCTGATAAATGTAACTTTGCCATCCTAACTTTGCTGAAGCTCTTAAATTGAACTCTTTTAAGATTTCCTTTTAATGTGCCCATTAGTTTTATGTTTTGAGGGAGATTGTAGCACATTTCCAGCAAATATAAATCAGTTAGAGACATCCAGGATTCAAGATAAGCAAGGAATAATGATCTTCCAACTGAATGTGTTAGAACTTACTGCTGGGGATGAGAAGAAGGAAGAGGGATTAGCATAACGAACTTTTTGTAAGGAGAAAATATAGCCCTGATGACAGCTAGGAGATTAGATAGTCACACCCCATCCTTCTGACATTTATGGAAGGGAAACAAATGTTTAATTTAGGATTGTTCCTCAAATTCTTTCCACCATAGCCATAGAATTCTAAGACTGGACGATGGATGATTACAGTCAAGTTCTGAATTGCCTCTTTCCAACAGAGCATTTTGCAGAAGAAAGAATCTGTTTTTATTTTGAAATCTGCCTAGCAGATGGCAAAGTTACCAGGCTGGAAGGAGAACATTATGGAAACCTTTGACTCTGGGCAGGACACATCGGAGTCACCTTCATTCATCATTTGCCTTCACTGACTTAAAAAACCTCCCACCTAAATATGCTTTGGATTTGAAACCTCTGTTAAGGTGATTTCCAAGATTATTGAAAAATATAGCCGACTGATACATTCCAACAAGTCATGTCCATGGTTTCCTCAGGATAGAAAAGTTCACCATCAATTTGTCCATGGGAATAGGAATCACTCCAAAAACTAAATTTTCAGAAGATAAACTTCATGAAGACAAGAGGCTTACTTAAAAAGAAAGTGAGAGGGAGAGTCCAGGAGTTAAAACACTTGCACCTTATTTAAAATCACTATAACAGAATCTCAATCAATATGTATACATATTGGTCTTGCTGTGCTGAAGGCAGCTTTGAACGTCTCTTTAGGAGTTAGAGAGCCTGGGCTCCTTCAACTATTGTTGAGTTTCAATCCTTTTTATCTCTGACCATTGGAAGAGGATACATGTAGCTGAGCTAGGTTGTTTCCTTATAAACATTTTACCTGACTAGGTAACCTCATCATTGCATAGTTAGCAAAGCATACTGCTGAAAATATTAACAACTTCACTGGAGGCAAGAAATCGGAGGCGAAATGTTTACTGAAAGAAGACTGAAAAATCGCAGCTAAACATTATTTGTGTTAGTCTTTATAGCAAGAAGTGTTGGGTAGCTAGATGTGTTCGAATTGCCTGTTTCTGCGAATCTGCTGGAATAATTAAAAGGAACATGAGGAATGAGATACAATGTTTAAAAATAAAATAAAACTGTTCTTAACTGAAGTGTTAAGTCTGAAAAATGTACAGAGAATACAATTGCTCATCATCTAATAAAATACTTTGTTACTAAAAACTGGCTCTGTACAGGAGGGTTTTAAGGGGATCAATTTTTATAAAGAGATTCAGTCTAAAAGAGCTATTAAATTAAAGATCCATTAGTTTACCATCTGTCCCAGGTACATCATTCAAAAGTATAATTAAAATGAAAATAATTAAATATATAAAAGAAAGCTTTGCTGAGGAAGCAATGGTGCCTTTGAATGACTTATGAATTAAAAGAGGCATGTATATAGAACGAACGATGGATGTAATAAACAATAAAGTATACTGACAGGTAGATAATGTTAGCAGAAAGAAATTGTAAATGGCAAAAGGAATGTAGCCTCTTGAGGAAAGCTAAAATAGACAAAAAATGTAAGTAGAAAGAGGTTAGAAAAGGAAGGGGGCAGATCTGCTGTCTGAATCATAAAACAAGCTGGTTGCAAGTGATTAGTGAGGGCAGAACTTATTGCCTCTTTTGCTTTCATCTCCTCTTTGATCTCTTTGGTCTCCAAAGAGTATCTGTGTTCAAATGGACTTCAGCACAATAATTGATTACTTGGAAGTATTAGCAATCCAAGCTAAGTAAAGACATAGGGAGCACCTGACTACCATTAACAAGTTTAAGACTCAGGATTAAACCCATTAGATTTGAGCATCTTGAAAAAGTTTATAACTTTAGATATAACCTTGGAGCCCCTTTCTGTGATTTTTTTTTTGAGAAAGTATGGAAGACAACAGAAGTGCTAGAAGACTGAACAGAGGACAGGTATGGTTCCTTTAAAAAAAAAGCTGGGAAAACACCTAGCAATTGCAGGCCAGTTTGGATTAGTATTGATGCAAGGCAAATTTACATTTACAGCTGTGAGTTTCCCAGAAATTTCTTTGTGGTTCCTGTTTTCAATGGTTGTTGAACTATAGCAAGATCGTACAATGCACGGCCCTTCAGATGTTACTGAATCGCATCTCCCATAATCCCTCACAATTGACCAAGTTGACTAGAGCTGTTGAAAACCAAAGGTGCAAACATCTGATACACAATGTATTGTTCATGCAGGAACAAGAAAGGCTTTTGATCTGTCCCAACTGAGCTGTTTTTATTTTATGTTCCCTATGATCTTCACGAGTATATGCTTGTCGTTCTTTGTCTCAAAACGCCATCATATGCACATGTGCCTGGGAGTAAATTTCCCCTCAACTCGCTAGGTTAGCTTTAGTTGTCATTCTGCTCAGAAAGCTCTCGCCAGTGCAGGAAATTTTAGCTCATTCCCTTTCCCTGATTCTTCAGTGTTTGGGAGTGACCCCTAATCCTCTCTTGCAATTTTTGAGATCCTGGCAGGGAGGGCTGCAATAGGCAAAGAGAAGCACAAAAGTTTTCCTTCCTTGATAAAGATCTTGAATTGAGTTTGATAGGATTTGGTTCTGAGTAAAGACGCATAGTCCCACTACGCACAAGTTTAACAAATGAGATAAAGAGACTTCCATGGAAAGGAAGAAGACGAAGAAAACTAGATCCCTAAGAAATTGGATGGGAGAACATAGGTATGCAGTTTTCAGTTAACAAACTGCATTGATTTTTAATCGCATCTATATATAAACTCTGGTCAAATCATAAGTATTCATTGAAGATGACTTCTGCTGATCCAATTACCGTGTTTCCTCGAAAATAAGACACTGTTTTATATTTTTTTTGGCTCCCAAAAACACACTAGGTCTTATTTTCGGGGTAGGTCTAATATATTTATGGTGCCAAATAGTGGGTGTGAGTGTGTAGGGGGGGGTGTTTCACGGGTGCACGGTTGCTCCCTGAAAAGTCTTCCTGGAACTGGAGATTTACACTAGGTCTTATTTTCGGGGTAGGTCTTATATTAGGGCAGGTTTAGAAAATAGTGCTAGGTCTTACTTTCGGGGTAGGTCTTATTTTCAGGGAAACACAGTAGCTCTATGTGTTAGTGTTGTCCTCTGTAAACAGACTTGATGGCTCTGCATGTATACTGCAAATTAACTGATGCTCCAAATAACCTGTGGGGCGATGCAGATGCTTTGGATCTGGGACTCAAAATGTTTCTGTGGCTGCAACAACATCTGTACT
>CM019148.1:85187742-85262742 GCA_009733165.1 Naja naja | reverse complement strand
ATTCTTTTGCTTTTTGAATCTAACTGCAGCACAAATGATCTGACAATCTCTTTTTCCCTATTGTGTCCTTATGACATTGCTTTCACCTGATCCCAAGCCCACACCTAAGGCAGACTTAAGGCAGCCTTAATTTTGCTAATTACTGTTTCCTCATCATCCTGATGCTGGATTTGCCAGGGGTATGATTTGATGAATTTTATTAATTGCTCTGAAGTTAGCACATTCAGGTGACCTCTAAGCCAGGGCTGTCAAACTCCCAGCCTGCGGACTAGATGCATCATGCACTGGCCATGCCCATGCCCAGTTTAGCAAAGGGGAAAAAGTCATGGTACATCATGTGATGCCACCGTGATGACATGAGTTTGACAACCCTGCTCTAAGTGATCAGCCTGACAAGTATTGGCCCTTTTAGGCTGGTGCAGACATGTCCCCATAGTAGTCAATGGCCCCTGTCTTCCAAGGCTTTCTGCATTGTGTGGTGATGCTTACAAATCAGATTCTCCCTCTTTGAACTGAAGCCTAAGAGTTTCAGCTCAGACAATTAGTGTAATGGCAGCTGACCAGAGGCAGCTGTGTGTGGTCCAGGCGTTGTACATGCGTAGTGAAGTCCGAGAAGTTCTCTCTTTGCTGCTTCGTGGTGCATGTCAATTAGCTGCTGTTTGGGCTGTAGAGTCTTCTGGAATAGAAATAAAACAGACCCTAAAAGATATGTGTCTTGCAAACCAGAACAAGTTTTGACAGTTGGCTAAACTTATTGGTCTAGCCATTTGTCAAAACTCATTGCCTTTCCTGTCCAAGTTAAGGAGAATGATGGTTTCCTGATGGCTGGAAATTTTGGGGGAATGGAAGAGAAACAAAGCTGTATGAATTTGGTATGAATTCAGCCATTCTTGTCTTAATATGCTGAAAATAAAGGTAGCTGCATTTGCTGACAACATGCCTATGTCAAAGTAATGATTGCAGGTGACAAATGCATTTTAAAAAACCCATATAGTTTCTGCCAGTGCAAGGAAAGTTAAATAACCATGAGAAGGGCCCATGGATTCAGTTGGATTCAGTTCAATACTGCTTGGGAAATGTTAATGAGTAGAACAGGCATCTCCCTCAGGAAACAGGAAAAGCAGTGGCACCCGGAAAAGCAGTGGCACCCAGGGAAAGATATGGGATAGAGAAGTGGAGTTGCAAGCATATTCCCATCTTTATTTTTTATGCTGATAGGACGTGAAATCCTGCACTAGACTGCATTCATAAGTTCATAAGTACTGGAAATTATTGAATTACGAGGATTTTCCAGATCAAAGCAGTCTTACACAAGGCATGCTTCTCATGTACATGCTTCTTGCTTGAAAGGACCAGGATAAAGGAAAAATAATATTTGATTGCTGGACCCTCCAATGTCTTCATTTTAAATGGCAAAGTGTTCTGTTTTGAAAAGATGCATATCTCATCTTTAGCAGAGGTGCACATGAAATAGAGACTTTTATTTTGAAGTGGAGCAAGCACAAAATGTCCCAGAATTTCTGCTCAACTAGTCCAGATGAACCATGGGTCAGCAGAAAGAGCCAAAACAAAATCCACAAGGATCTCAGAGTGGTTTTACAAAGCACTCCCCTGCTCTGTCCCCATCTCCCCTCAGCAGCTCTCAGCATGGCATATTGTCACCACACCCAGATAAACAAGACGGGAAACCCAACCAGATGAGCTAATTCTATTTTATTGCAGGGCTACATTAACAGAATCTTACAGATCTGAAACTACAAATCTTCTGCCCTCTCCTATTCCTGCCTGAGAATCTAAGGAAGTCCTTTTGAGTCTTTTTCTCCACCCATCATACAGCTCTGGGCTATGGCCACTCTTACCTAAGCATTCTCTAGACAGCATTTCTTTGCCCTGTTTCTCAAGGATTTTCTCCCATACCGTTACATCACCTTCTCTTTCAAACCTATCTTACCAGTCTGCCCATCCTCCCAGGCTTCCCTGCACTCTTCCTTCCCTCCTGCCAATGTCCCAGAATGATCCTCCCAAAGGTGTGTTTTCAAGAGGCAACTGGACTTTCTGGTATTTATTTATTTATTTATTTATTTATTTATTTATTTATTTATTTATTTTATTAGACTTGTATGCTGCCCTCTCTCCCTAAGGACTCAGGGCGGCAAACAATAAAAGAAACCCAATACAAAATTACAATAAAAAAGTATTAAACGAAGACCAGCCTAATCAATATTATACAAAATTTAAAATTAATTAAAACAAATATTAAAACCAACCCACGCCCCCCGAGGTCAGTCCAGACTGGCCTGTTGGAACAGCCAGGTCTTCAGGTCCCGGCGGAAGGAGCGGAGATTGGGGGCCAAACGGAGGTCCACAGGGAGTTGGTTCCATAGGGTGGGTGCTCCCACAGAGAAGGTCCTACCTCTGGGCACCACCAGTCGACAATGCCTAACTGACGGTACCCCAAGGAGGCCCTGCCTGTGGGAGCGTACCGGGCGATCAGAATGTGATGCTGGCAGGAGGCGTTCCCGCAAGTACCCTGGACCCAAGCCATGTAGGACTTTATAAGTTGTTACTAACACCTTGAATCTCTTCTTTTCTTTTCTTTGAAGATGTTTCACTTCTCATCCAAGAAGCTTCTTCAGCTGTTCAGATGAGAAGTGAAAGGTCTTCAGAAAAACCAGGAAGTCTAGTTGCCTCTTGAAAAAGCACCTTTGGGACAACCATGACCTGGATGACTGAGAATCTCCATAGATGTCACAGAATGGTACGATTCATATCTTTGTAAACCATCCATCAACTAGGTGAGATGGACAGTGTAGAAATTGGATTAAAAAAATAAATACAATAAATATCTGCCAAGCTCCAATTTTAAAGTGAAACCTCTTCCTGGTGCTCCTGACTCCTCTCAGTCACTGAGTACCGCCCCCTCCCCCTTAGTGAAAACATTTAGAATGAAAGAGGCAAATAGCTTTGGGAATGAACCACCTGGAAAATTTGTGTACATCTGTATGCGAGAGAATGTCAGACAGAGAGAGAATGAAAATTAACATCAGGTTATAGATGCCTAGGTATGTTTTCATTACTGAAGTAATGACAGTCTTCCTGAACAGAACCCAATATACATATAGTGTATACATATGGTGGGTTTCTTTTTAAAATCACATTGCTTTGAAATTTTTCATTTCTACAAATGAAACCTAGCAAATCAAAAGTGATTCATCCTTAAAAAACAATGATTGATTCAAGCCAAACAATATCTTTTGATTTACTATAAAGGAAAAGATTGCAGGAAAAAGATTGGCTGGGAATCAAGGCAACACCAATGTTCCTGATGAGTTTCATCACAATTGCATGCTCTGTTAATTCTGTATTAAGGGCTTCTTTTTTATTTATTTATTTTTAAATATCTGTATGTAAGAAAATCTCCTGCCTGAAAATTTGGGAAGCTGAAGTTTAATTCACTATTTAAAGAACAGACATTAATAACAAATAAATATTTGCTAGAAATTAATAGGCTGTTTAGGGAATTTATTTGGGATAGTAAATCAGTGAAGTTTTCTTTGCCTAAATTGAGATTATAATTTGAAGAAGATGGTTTTAATTCATCTGACTTGCAAAACGGTAAATGGGCTTATACTTTATCAAACTTCAGAGTGTGGAATGAAAATATAGTGGAATAGTAGCCTTTGTAGGGTATGTAGGAAAGCTATTTCCCTTGTGGTCATGGCAACTTTTGGGAGGAAGATATAGGAGGAAAGGGGCTTTATTTCCATGAAGATGGGTGGGCATCTTTTTGCTATATAAATGTAATAAATAAATAAGATTATAGATTGGGTTTTGATAATAAGACTCATGAATTTTGGCTCTTTGAAAAAACCTCTACTCTGAAAATAGGTGGTGAAAAATTATATTGGAAAGTTTGGACAGAAGGCAGGATTACGTGTGTAAACCAATTATTATGCAAAAACTTTTTAAAGGATTTTCCCAACTTCAAATTAAATTTGATCCTCCCATTTCGCAGCAGTGGCAGTATTTTCAACTTCAGCATGTTTTAATAGATCGATACAGACCAGACATCTTGGCCACTTCAAAGGCACCTGAGATGCTCTCTTATTTGATGGAATCTACGACAGAAGTAAAACTTGTAATAGATCTCTATTGAGAGTTTATGAATATTTTTAAACTGAATGTTTCTGGGATATTCTAAACATGAACCAAGAACTGAAATCTCAGATAATACCTCAGATAGTATCAGTGGCTTCAATTCCTTAAAAATGTCATAATGGTATCAAATAGATTTGATATTTAAGCTGATTCATCCAAAAATTGTATTGAGAGTATCGGCTTCTGTAAATAATGTACTTAAGAGGATGAATATTAGTTTTTCTTTGTCAGAGGTATAAAATACATTTCTCCACACACCCCATCTCTCTAATAGCCCCCAAAATTGGGGGAAATCTCTTCTGAATCCCTTTCTCCATCCACTGTCCAACAGCAGACTATGTTGTCCCTTATCTGTCTGTTCCCTTGGTAGACTCTACGTCTTCCAAGATAATTCTCCACATACCATTATATCACCTTCCCTTCCCCAGTTAATGGGGAAACTAATTTTGGACTGTAAGAACAAAATCCAGCTTTGTCACTCCCTTCTTCCGCCAGTAACTCCCCTCTTCTGCCAGATCCAAGATCACACAAGGTGTCCTGTAACTAAGCTGCACCTATAGAAGTGATCTCCACCCCCTCTTTGATATCCGTTGCCTGCCCTTGATATCCCTAAGGTGTTTTCTATCCAATGGAAGAATCCCTCAGCTCATTTTAGTCATCTCCAAACTCTTGCAAAGTCAGTAGTTGCCAAGGTTGGGGTTTATTAGAGTATTGATCATGAAAGTGGTGTACCAATTGTGGTGCATACACATTCATCACTGCTTCTCATCATCTCCATCTCTGGTATCCTTTCCAGTGTATCAAACATGGAACCCACTTCCCTCTGCATCCAGAATCTAGCACTGCTTCTATTTTGTACTCTTCTGCCCCATTTACTATTATGTGAGAGGGCTGCTGCCTTTGAACACAAAGTACAGTGGGATATCTCTTTCATTAACAATAGAATGTAGGGTGAATCTTCACTGATGCTGGCAATTACAAATGGAATGTTACTAGGTTTATTTCCTTAATCACTGGGAAAAGGCCAATATCTTTCAAGTCTAGTTTCTTGGAAAGCCTCAAAGAAGTCATTAATTTTGTAGATAGCCACACCAAATGTGCAATTCTATCTATCTCTTGTCTGTCTGCATCTGCTGATTTTTTTGTACATAGTCTTTGCTAGTTCTACCTGCTCCTTTAAGAGGTTTTGGGCAGTTTGCCTCTCATGGAGGAAGCATGAGGAATGATGGTTTCTTGCCTGGCTGTTGGGTCAGAACCGTGGGTAGAATCTGTCAGTTGCCCAGAAGAGGGATGCATTGATTGAAGAATATGTTGCATTTTGTAAGCAGCTTCAGCAATGGGTAAGAGATCAGTCCAGTTGTCTTGCTGGTATGAAATAAAACATCTTAAATATTGCTGCAACATATGGCTAAGCTTCTCAGATTCTCCATTGGACTCTGGATGATGCAAGGAAGACAAATGAACTTTAATACTTAATAAGTGCCACAGGGGCTCTGTTAATAAATGAAATGACTTCCTCTGAAACCACATGATTGAGCAATTCTCTATATCTAAAGACCTGGTCCAAACCAGTAGAGCTGCTTCCTGGGCTGTCGGGGGACCCTTGCAAGGAATAAAATGAGTCATTTTGATAAATAAATCCATTACAGCTAGATTGGTAGTATATCCCTGCACTGGGGGAAGATTGGTAATAAAATCTAGAGAAACAGTATCCCAGAGCTGTGATGGGATCTTTACTGGCTGCAATAAACAAACTGGCTTAGCAGGAATTGATTTTGCTTGATCATAGACATGAGAAGAAGAAACATAATATTTAATGTTTGCATTGTCTTTGTTGGGTTTTAAACATCTTCACCCCACTCCATGGCCTGCTGTTTTATTGCCATGAGGCAACTGTAGTACCTCTTCCCTTAGGGGAAGAGGAGCATAGATGTCCATTGTATAAAAGCTAATGTCAGCATTCCAAGTAACAACCTCCAAAGAAAAAGATTCCGAGAATATCATCTTCCCAAAGATCCATTTTATTAGATATGTCATATTGGCACATCTGGGGAAAACCTGAATCTGAGAACTCTAGGTTTTCCCTAACCCAAAGAAAACCCAAAATCCAATCCCTGCATCCAATTGTCCATCACATGGTCCAATCATTACATCATTCCAACTGGAGACTACCCCCAGTCACTCCCCTCCAGGTGCAGGGTAACATGTCCTTGACTTTCTGAGAAAGGAATGTTGTTGTGGCTAATTTTCAACCATTCCTTGAAATCCACCTCCCAAATCCCCAAATGTGGCAGCGCAGAAGCCTCAAAGAAAAATGGCTTCCAAGCTGACAGCTGCCTTCTTTCATTTTGAAAAATGCAAAAGTACCTTGTTGGTCTTCCTAGAGGTCATCCATCTGGGTCCTGGTATATACATCCTGCTACTGCTGTACACACACACACACACTTTTATTAAAATTTTTAGAAAAGGAAGATAAAAGCTAATACAAAGTAATAGCACACTGGGCACCTTGCTAAGCACACTGGGTTGTATCCCAAAAATTGTAAGCCGCCCTGAGTCTTCGGAGAAGGGCCTTGGTGGCTCAGGCTGTTAATTGCCTGCACTTAAGATCCAGCTGCCTACAACTGCTGTAGGCTCGAATCCCACCAGGCTCAAGGTTGACTCAGCCTTCCATCCTCTTGGGGTAGGTAAATTGAGGACCCAAGATTGTTGGGGGCAATTAGCTGACCTTGTAAAAATGCCGCTTAGTAATAAGCAGGCATATACAATGGAATGAAGGCTATTGCTGAACACACTGGGTTGCATCCCAAAAATTGTAAGCCGCCCTGAGTCTCCGGAGAAGGGCGGCATATAAATGTAATTAAAATAAAAATAAATAAATAAATAAATATAAATCTAATTAAAAAAAAAATAAAGTTAGAAAAAGAAAAAAACAGAAAAAGCTAAAAGTGCTAAGAGTTGAGGTTTATGTTGGTTCTATAGCCTCAATATGGCACTTCCAAGATAACAGTGTGTGTGATTGGGTACTTGAAGACTTATTTATGTTTTCTGTTGTGGCTTAATTAAATGGGAGAAATGTTTTGTAAAACATTAGAAGAAACTTCTTAATGGGAAGAGTACTTGGAGAATGAAGTTGATTATTATGCTTGGATAAGTTCTTAGAGTGCTTCCAAGAAAGGCTATACCAATTACAACTCTTCTAGCTTTGGATTTATTGAACATGTTAAGAGTTTGATTTGAATGGCTTTTGGACCTCCTTAAATGTCACAATGCTATCCCATCTTTTCCCCAATGCATATACATTTCCCAGATTGCAACAATCCGGGTAGGGTAGGGTAGGGTAGAGTAGAGTAGACTAGAGTAGAGTAGAATAGAGTAGAATAGAATAGAATAGAATAGAATAGAATAGAATAGAATAGAACAGCTTTATTTGCCCAAGTATCATTAGAAACAAGGAATTTGTTTTGGATGCAGACAACCTCAGTGTACTCTCAGTGTATGTGGAAAACAATGGAGTAATAATAATCATATTAATGATACCAAGAAAAAGGGGTAGTAGAGAAGATGAAAGGTGTTCAGCAGATAATAACTACTACAGCCCATTAGTTTGTATGGTCTTGATATGTCATCAGTCAAAGGCACCCAATGGGCTTTATAAGGATGCAGCCAATACTTGATGCCTTGCTGAATTATGGAAGTGTTCATGTCAGATGAATTTTCACATGAACAACCTGTGTCACAAGATTTTCCAAGCACATAGATGAAATGTTTTTAGATATGCAGGCTAGAATATGGATGCTTAGTGGTATTTTTTTCCTGTGATATATTTTAAAAGAGACTCAAACTTCCCCAGTTATCCAGTCTTGGGAGAAAGGATAAAAAGCTCAGGAAGTAGTCTAAATTGCATTTTGTTTAGATGCCAGCATATTTTTACCTTTAAAAAAAAAATATTTGAAATACTTTTTCAGAATCATGTGCATGAATAATTCTCAGAATGGGTCCTTAGAATATTCTTTCCTGTAAATTGCTTGTCCTCCTACCTCTAAATCAATGGCAAGTCCACCTTATCACTCCATGCACAGCAGTTGTCATTTTCAGCATTGTGCACCCAATCAATGGATTGTGTGAAATTGCACTTTCACGCGCTATTGCACCAAACACATTGCTGGCAGGGGCTACAGTTTAGTAGCATTGCAGAACTCTTGGCGTGCAGAGTCCCCAGTTGAAGGACATTAGGCTTGAGGATGGGTAAATCAGTAAAACTTGAGCCTATAGACTTGCTCGTTTATTCTCAAAAATTTGGTACATTTCTGCATCAGTCTGGAATTTGCCCCTGTCCAAAAGTCCACACAAAGGTACAACAACCTGAAAAAAAATGCAGATTTTTCTTTTCTTTCTTTGTTCTGGTTGTTTAGTACAAATTACAAAGTGTCAAATGAATTCATGTTTGTGCATATCCAAACACATAGATTTGGCTGGAGCTCACACTGGGAATATTTGCATCACCTATGCATGGCCTTAGTGTACAATGAATAACCAAAGGAAATAATAATTGGTAACTGGACCACTGCCTTTTACTTAGAATGCACATTGAATACTCCCAGACAGGGAAAAACAGGTTGAATTAAACTTTCCTCAAGCTGCAGAGTCTTCTCAAGTTCTGATATGTTCCTCTGGTTGGAACAAAACATCTTATTTGCTAGGAACATCAGCAATTCAGTTTATTACAATGTTAAAGTCATTTGAATTGATAACGTTTGGCTATCTCAGCCTTAAGTAAGAGATGGGCTGGACAGACTAACACAGTGATGGTGAACCTATGGCACAGGTACCAGAGGTGGCATGCAGAGCCCTCTCTGTGGGCACCCGAGCCATCGCCCCAGCTCAGCTCCACCGCACAGGTGCATGTGCCTCCTGCTAGCCAGCTGGTCTTTGGATCTCTGCTGCACATGGGTAGGGGGTGGGGTGTATGGTTGGGTGTGGGAGGCATGCTGGGGGGTGGGGTACATGCACAGAGGATGTGCGCGTATTGCATTTTGAGGATGCGCGTGCATGCTTTGGGCACTCGGTGCCAGAAAGGTTAGCCATCACTGGATTAACAGGCGTGAGGTAGATATTACAAGTAATGATTTGTGTGGTATATCTTATTCATTAAATTACGTTTCATCAATTTTTTTGTTTGATACTGAATATTCAACTGAATTAATACTAATATGTAAATCTTAACAGCCATAGTTATCTTATATTAATCAACACAATTTTATTTTCTAACAACTATATCCTTTGAATTACCATTGTTGTGACTTGATCCTTGAATCTGATTGTGTTTTGGTTCTGACAGTTACCTTTGTCTCATGCCCTTTGAGGTGTTGCCCCCCGTGGATAGGCTTCACAACTTGGGTGTCCTCCTGGATACACAGCTCAGTTTGGAGGATCAGGTGGGAGCTGTGACCAGGGGGGTGTTTGCCCAGGTTCGCCTGGTGTGCCAGTTGCGCCCCTATCTGGACTGAGATGCCTTATGGACGGTTACTCATGCACTTGTTACTTCCTGAATCGACTACTGCAATGCTCTCTACATGGGACTGTCCTTGTGGACCACCCGGAGGCTTCAACTGGTGCAGAATGCGGCCGCGCAGGCTGTGATGGGAGTATCCCGATACTCCCATATTACACCCCTCCTGCGCAAGCTACATTAGTTACTGGTTGCCCTCCGGGTGAGATTCAAGGTGTTGGTGTTAACATACAAAGTCCTACATGGCTTGGGTCCAGGGTACTTGCAGGAACGTCTCCTGCCAGCATCGATTTCCCATCGCCATGTACGCTCCCACAGGCAGGGCCTCCTTGGGGTGCCGACGGCCAGACAGTGTCGGCTGGTGGTGCCCAGGGGTAGGGCCTTCTCTGTGGGAGCACCCACCCTGTTGAATCAGCTCCCCTTGGGGCTCCGATTAGCCCCGGACCTCCGTTCCTTCCACCACAACCTGAAGACTTGGTTTTTTCAGCAAGCCGGCCTGGACTGAAGTGAAGTGGGGTGGGTTTTTTAATTGTATTTTATTCTAAGTTTTATTGGTTTTTAGATTTTATTGGGCTTGGTGTTTAATTGTGTTTTAATTAAGTTAATTTTGTGTTGAGTAGTTTTTATGTTGTGAGCCACCTTGAGTCCCTAGGGAGAGAGGGTGGCATACAAGTCCAATAAATTTGAATTTGAATTTGAATTTGATTGATGGTTCTCTTCATGTCTCTTTCAGGTGGATCAAATGACACCTCCATTATTCATACTGCACCAACACCAAAAGTATGTGATTGCTCCAGATCCTATCTTCTTTCTGGTTGAGTAAATTAAACTGTTTTGAATAAATGTTGACATCTTGACTTAAGCAAGAATATGAGGAGATATGACTTGATCAAACATGCCTGATGGCAGTATTGTGAAACATGAGAAGGAATAATCTTATTCCACTGAGGGATCTACAACCATTCTGGAAAAATCTTTCTTTTGATGTGCATGATCAGCTTTGAAGCAGTGTTGGGAACAGTGGCAAAACTCTATATTACTGTCAGAAGCCAAAATTCATAGTGTTATGTATGTAGGTTTGAATGTTATTGGTTTATTTGAACTGTTCTTGTAAAATGTTAAAAGGTATTGGTTTAAATAGTGCGGAAGGAAACCCTGCACTCCCATTGGCTGGCAACTACGGCTGCTGGCTATAAGAAGCAGCCGTAGCCCAGCCAACTCGGGTCCATTCGAGCTGTAGTCACTGAATAAACTCTTTACTGAAGTTCCCCGCATTTGACTCTTCATGCAAACTTAACACATAGTGCTGGGAATAATCTTTTCCTGAGATTCACAAACCCACTACTTAATCAGATTAGAGAAGGCTTAGCTATATGACACAAGATGTGGCAGCTTCCTATGTTTCTGTTTTGAAATCAGATTTAATATATGGCAATGCATCGATCGTCTCTTTGAGCTCATGCTGAAATTCCAAGTGAAGCTAGATATCAGATGGGATTTCCATGTTTGGGTCTCTGTGTTGTCTGTGTTGAGAAAGCCTTAGTAAGATCATGCTTAGAATACTGAATCCAGTTTTGGTTGCCATATTATAAAAAAGACAGAGATTCTGGAAAGAGTAAAGAAAAGAGCAGCAAAGATGATTAAGGGACTAGAGGCTAAAACATATGAAGAATGGTTGCAGGAATTGGTATGTTGAGTATAGTGAAAAGAAGGACTAAAGATGGCATGATAACAATGTTCCAATATTTGAGGGACTGCCACAAAGAAAAGAGAGTCAACCTATTCTCCAAAGCAACAGAATGCAAGACAAGAAATAATTGATGGAAACTAATCAAACAGAGTAGCAACATGGAACAAAAGAGAAATTTCCTAACAGTGAGAACAATTAAGCAGTGGAATGGTTTGTCTTCAGAAGTTGTAGGTGCTCCATCATTAGAGGCTTTTAAGAAGAGATTGGACAACCATTTGTCTGGAATGGTATACGGCCAGGATGGCGAACCTATGTCACGTGTGCCACAGGTGGAATGCAGAGCCATTTGTGCTGGCATGTGAGCTGCAGGCAAACTTATCTCACTGTGCATGCATGTGCCTCACAGCTGATTTTCAGCCAGTTTGAGGCCTTTTTCGGCCTCCCAAAGGCTTGAGGAAGGCTTCTGCAGGCTTTGCAGGCCAAAAACTAGCCCCATTTCATCACTTCTGATATTTTCGGAAAAACAGGAAGTGACAAAACAGGGCTAGTTTTTGGCCTGCAGCTTGCAGAAGCCTGCAGAAGCCTTCCTCAAGCCTCAAGGGAGGCTGAAAGAGAGGCTGAAAAAGGCCTCAAACCAGCTGAAAATCAGCTTTGAGGCACAGTGCAGGTAAGGGGGCGGTGGGGTGTGTGTGATTGTGCGTGCATATGTAGGGGGCGTAGGGGGAGCGCTCATTGCCTTCTGGGTGCTGGCACGCGATTATGAGCATGCAAGTCTGCACACAATTTTTGGCACAGGAGCCCAAAAAGGTTAGCCACCACTGGTTATAGGGGCTCCTGTATGAACAGGGGGTTGGACTAGATGGGTCCTCCACACCTAGAGCACTGCATCCAGTTTTGGTCACCACATTATAAAAAAGATGTTGAGTCTCTAGAAAAAGTACAGAGAAGAGCAACCAGGATGATTAGGGGACTGGAGACTAAAACATATGAAGAACGGTTACAGGAACTGGCTACAGCTAGTCTAGTGAAGAGAAGGACCAGGGGAGACATGATAGCAGTCTTCCAATATTTGAGGGGCTGTGACAGAGAGGAAGATTCAAGCTATTTGCTAAAGTTCCTATAGGCCAGACAAGGAATAATGGATGGAAAATGAACAAGGAGAGATTTAACCTGGAAATAGGAGAAACTTTCTGACAGTGAGAACGATCAACCAATGGAACAGCTTGCCCTTGGAAGTTGTGGGAGCGCCATCACTTGAGACCTTCAAGAAGAGATTGGACTGCCATTTGTCAGAAATCATGTAGGATCTCCCGCTTGGGCAGGGGGTTGGACTAGATGACCTATAAGGTCCCTTCCAACACTGATTATCTGTTATCTGGGGAATGGCTTTATCTTCTATAAATATTCCATCTCAGCACCATGGTTCACATCAGAATGGAAATCTCTCCACATCTCACATCAGATGTTTCAAAATAAATGTAAGGTAGTAGGCCAAGTCAAGTATGTTTTCCATCACATTTGATATACCTCAAAAGACCAGTTTTCCATACACATTGTGCCTTCTTAGAAAAACATAGCCAGAAATTTTTTTTGAAAGAACTTGGAAGCAAGGACATATTGCAAACATATCTCCCAGATCCCCCTATATCTAATTACACAGCGATTCATTTACCAACTCATTTTCCAGCTATAGTCAATTAATGCAAATAACAGATTATTAGCACAATGTGTAAATCAGAGACAAAAATGGTGCACAAATTTGCTCTCTGTGAAACCTCTTTTGCTCACCTTACCAGTTCCAAGCCCAAACCACCAGCAAATTTCTAAACTGCACAGCTAGGATTTAGACATTCATTTTAGCTGAAAGTGTGCAGCACTTAAAAATTCCACCTGAATTAGAGTCTAGTCCACACTCAATCCTAATTAATTCATTGCTCAGGCTTTGTGACTGCCCGTTATTGTACATGACAGCAAGGAGTTGTTTGAGGAGGAGGATGTCTGTAGGGAAACAAATGACTTTCCATTTCCTCATTTTACATACGCTGCTGGGAGCTGGTGCCTGGCCTTGCATATGTTGGTGTGCACAATGTAAAATCTGCTCTGGCATTTGTGCAGCATCATGCATTTTGTCACTCTATTTTACAGGTGGTGTGTTTCTGCATATCTAACTGCAGGAAAATCCTTGGCCAGGGGCTATAGCTACTTGTTTATATATAGCACCAATTTAAAGATATGTGATGACCCGTAGTCTCTCAGAATAACCCAAAACCCAAAACATGAATTAAAGTCTGGCAATGCCTTCAACTTAACTGTTTTATTAGTCACAGTTTAAAGTCCCAAAAGTAAATAATGAGGCAAAAGGAAAACAAGAACAAACCATCTTGCCGAGAGTTCTGAAGCAAACCAAGATAAGTAATCATACATTCCAAGCAGATAACCGGGGAAAGTCTTGGAAAAAACGCCAACAAATATAAACCTCCTTCAAAGGGAACACTAACTTTGACTCCAGCAATTCTGACTACACAGTTACAAACTTATATACATAGCACTCAGCTGTAAGTCCTGAGGAGGATCATGGCCCTCTCCTCCCAAGTAGACCATGCTTTTCCCTGATCCTCTCCTCCCTGCGTGCCCTGGGATGGATAGGAGATGGGCCTGGATCCTCCTCTGATTGCTCAGCTGGCCTCTGCCCTTCCCCAGCCTCCTCCACCATCTCTGGAACCACACTCCCACTCCCTGTTGGCTGTTCCTCCTCTTCCTTGGAGTCAGTCTCCACCAGAGATGTGACAATATGTATATCTATTTTTCATTAAGGAGAGAGCCACCCTTTTATGTAAATCAAACATGGTCAAAAGGGGATGGGTCAATTTTCCTCTGTTGCCCATGGAATAGAAGTCAAATAGGATACAAGGGTGCATCAACATATCTACTACTGACATGTGTTCAAAATGGTGCTGGAATTCTTTCATTTTCTTCTTTTTACCTCAAAAGAACAACTCCTCTTGTCTCCTAGCATAAATTATTGTACAATGTTCACTTGATACTAGCCCAGCTCTGCTTATAACTGCAGAAAAACCTACTCTAATCACATTTAGGATTCCCTGAAGTTGTTCACTTTTACCGTCACTTGTGAGCCTTTGTGACTTGACAGGCTTAAATTTCACCAGGGCTGTCCATCAGTAACTGCTTCTTTCTGTTTCTGTAAACTTATCGTTGTGTATCAGTGATTGTATTTAGCCTCCTTGTCTTCTTGTAACCTCTATTCCAATTGCTTTTGATTTTTTTCAAGCAACAGGATCTTCTCTACGGCTCTTTCTTTTCCATTATGTGTTCAGAGTATCTAAATTTAAGCTTCATTATTAGTGATTTCAATGAGCACTCTAGTGGAATTATTAATTTTGTTTTATTTCTTTCATTGTGGCCCAAAATATTCTCAATAATATTCTCCAGCACAGCAATTTAAAAACTTCATTCTCTCTTTTTTCTTTCAGCCTTTTGGATGATCAGACTTTCACCCACATATGTTAAAACTGGAAGATTGATAATCCAATCTTTGCTGTCACTGTATTGTTTTTGCACTTTGGTGTATTATCTAGATGTCATAGTTCTTTCTCCTAAAGAGCAGATATCTTTTATTCCATAGCCACAGTCACTATTCCTCTAAATTTTTGAGGAAGATATGTTTTGTTACTTCATCCATCTCTTCTTTATCATCTATTTCAGGGGTGTCAAACTCACGGCCAACGGGCTGGATGTGTCACATGCTGGCCCCTTCCTCGTGCAGTTTAGCGAAGGGGGAAAATGTCCTGATACGTCACGTGATGATGCTGTGATGATGTGAGTTTGACACCCCTGATCTATTTGAATTGGATTGGAATTGTTTATTGTTATAATTTTATTTGCTTTAATATTGATTGACAGGTTGGCTTTCTTTCTTTCTTCTTTTCCCTTTGACAAGAAGAGACCTAAAGCTTTACTTCCTTCTAGATATTAAAGTTCTAACATTAATATATATATGAGGTTGTTGAAGTTTCACCAAACAGTTGTAATTTCAATGACTTCCTATTCCAATATTTTTTTATTTCTAGGTTGCATCAACAGAAATAATGGTCAAAATCAAGATCAGTTTGCTCTCAGAATATTTCTTTCAGGTCTGGGAAATCCATTTTAGGAAGGATATTGACCAAGTGGTGCATGTCCAAGGGAAAGCAACCAAAACAATAAGAGTTCTGGAAAAAAACATGAAGAGGAGGAATTGGAGGCATTGCTTATATTTAGACTGGAGAAGAGAAGACTGCAAAGAAACATGATAATCAAGTATCCAAAAGGTTGTTATGGAGAAGAGGGCCAGAATATTTCAGAATTGTTCCAGAAGACAAAGAAGAAACAATGGATTTCAATTACAAGGGAATAAATTTTTAGTTAGTCAAAGTTTCCTAATGACAAGGACTCAGTGAAAATGGAAGAGACTTCCTTGGGAAGTAGTGAATTGTTTTTTGCTGGAAATGCCTAAACAGAGGTTGGATTGACATTGGTCTAAGATGCTGTAGTGATGGATTTCTGCATCAGGTGGGGATGGATTAAATGATCTCCAAAATTCTGCCTAAACTTCACATTCTATGATTCTATGAAGACCGACTCATATATTTAGGCTGCTTGAATGCTTTTCATAGCAAAGTTTCTATGTGACTACCATAACCAAAGAAAAACTATTAAGGGGATATAGCTTATTAACTATATACTCCAAACATAATCATTTCCCAACCCTCAAATCTCTCTGGGGACAGGCTAGAAAAACCCATCTATGCCTGTTCTTTTTCTTTCCAATCCTATACATTGCCTAAAGTTGAGCCCAGGCAAAAAAAAATAGCACTATGCAGACATTGAAAAGGGCTTCTAATTGGTTTGTCTGGCATAGGAAAAGAACATCTATTATTTGAAATTGTCTGAAAAAACATAAGATGAAATTCTTCACAATGAGCAAAGCAATGGATTGATCAATTAGTATTTATCTCCTGACTCAATGGTCAATCTGCTAAGAGGTTTGAGATTAATACAGAACTGCTTGGGTAGGCATAAAAGGATTGTTTCCACAATCAGAAAGTATTAATCATATTAAAAGCCCAATCACATCTAATAAGCATTTTGCTATCACATGGATTACTTTGCACTCACATTATAATGTCTTATTTCTCTTGTCTTTATTATTCTGCATTTGATGAACAGTTGCTGAATGAGTCCATTGAAAAGCATCCTATCTGAGATTTTATTTGTTACACAATTGTGTTGTAAAACTACATTTCCCACCACTTTATTATTACTTTGCATTTGATGAACAGTTGCTGACGGTGTGAATTTGTGCCCATGGAAAAACACTGGATTGTGTGAGATGATGTAAGATTACATGAATAAAAACATATCTGTTCTGTGATTTTTATACCCTTTCAGGCAGTAAAATGACAAATATGTATGCATGAACCAGCCCTTTTCCATAGATGGGTACATAATGTTTGCAGCAGGAATGCAAATAGATAATGTGCCATTGAAAACAGATTCATCTGTGGTTATGTGCTGCAATGTAGAGAAAAATGTATGGCAATACTCCAACATCTGTTAATATCCATAAAGGAAGAAGCAGCTTAACCATAGTAAATGCAAGTATTTACCCACAAAGTAAGAAAAAGATGATTTGGCAAAAATTACAGATTTGTGGCTGGAAAGAGTTTGACCCAAGTTTTCATGGACTTGTGCTTGGAAAGGGCTGAGAGATTTAGTGATGTATCCAATGAACCACATTTTCAGTGGCATGCTTCTAATCTTGTTAAATCACCCAAAAGAAAGATTTTGAATTTTTAACAGAGAAAAAACAATGATAAAATGACAGCTTTAGCAAATTCCATTTTAAGCAAGAATTTTTTTCTTTAAATAATGTTGCTGCAATTCTTCATTGCACAGATGATTATTATTATTATTATTTATTTAGACTTGTATGCCGCCCTTCTCCCTAAGGACTCAGGGCGGCGAACATATAAAAAAGAGGAATATTTGCAATAAAACAATATTAAACAAAACAAGTCTAAGATTACTAAAAACATTAAGAAACAATTTAAAATTACAATAAGACAATAAAACAACCAACCCCCGGGTCAATCCAGCCGGCCTGCTGAAACAACCAGGTCTTCAGGTCTCGACGAAAGGAGCGGAGATCAGGGGCCAAACTAAGATCCACAGGGAGCTGATTCCACAGGGCGGGCGCCCCCACAGAAAAGGCCCTAGCCCTGGGAACCGCCAGCCGACAATGCCTAACCAATGGTATTCCCAGGAGGCCCCTCCTGTGGGAGCGCATGGGGCGATCAGAATGTGATGCTGGCAGGAGGCGTTCCCCCAAGTACCCTGGACCTAAGCCATTTAGGGCTTTATAAGTTGTCACTAACACCTTGAAGGAGACCCGGAAGGCAACCAGCAACCAGTGCAAGTCGCACAGGAGGGGTGTAACATGGGAGTATCGGGATACCCCCATCACTGCCCGCGTGGCCGCGTTCTGCACCAGCTGCAACCTCCGAGTAATCCGCAAGGGTAGCCCCAAGTAGAGAGCATTGCAGTAGTCGATTCTGGAAGTGCGAGTGCATGAGTGACGTTGAAGGGCATCTCGGTTCAGATAAGGGTGAAGCTGGCAAACCAGCCGAACCTGGGCAAAAGCCCCCCTGGCCACAGCCCCCACTTGCTCCTCCAAATTGAGCTGTGTATCCAGGAGGATGCCCAGATTCCTCGCCCTATCCACGGGGTAACACCTCCCCCATGACCAAAGATGGCACTTCCACTGAACACCGAGATGCCGGTAAGAACAGCCACTCGGTCTTGGCTGGATTGAGCTGGAGCCTGTTACTCCCCATCCAGGCCTGCACCGCCTCCAGGCACCGGGACATCACCGAGAGAGCATCACTGATCCGGTCTGGGGTGGAGATATAAAGTTGGGTATCATCTGCATATTGATGATACCTCACCCCAAAACCATGGATGATCTCGCCCAGTGGTTTCATGTAGATATTAAACAGGAGAGGTGAGAGAACCCCTGAGGCACCCCACAAGTGAGGGGCCTCAGGGACGACCTCTGCTCCCCTGCCAACACCAACTGCGAGTGGTCCGAAAGGTAACAGGAGAACCACCGTAAAATGGTGCCCCCCACTCCCAACCCCCGGAGCTGCTGCAGAAGGATACCATGGTCGATGGTATCGAAAGCCATTGTCATTGATGACAATGATGGTTATCCATTCAATTAACTCCAACTGTTGGTGATTCTATGGGCCAGGTCTCTCCACATCATCCAATCTTACACTATTTCTTTGAGTTTTTCTGGTGGTATCAGCTTTGATGTTGCCATTGTATAGACTTAAACAGATTATTTATTTTGCATTAACGTTTGTTATCAAACAAAAAGTATCCCAAAAAGGGAAATCTAATGACATTGTATGTTGTTAGTGTGAGGATATATATACTTGCAAATATAAGTATATAGTGTGTGTGTGTGTGTGTGTGTATTTATATCAGAAAAAAGAATCAGAGTAAGAGGCCAGCCTATATCATTCATATTTTTATTAAATTGAAAGCATTGTCCAAAAATGTAAGGTTAAAACTCTTAGTAACACATGAAGAATTGAGGTCTTTGAACTATGGTGCTGGAGAAGACTCCTGTGAATCCGTTGGACTGCAAGGCTATCAAACCAGTCAGTAGTCCTAGGAGAGAACAACCTTGAGTGCTCTTTAGAAGGCCAGATCCTGAAGATGAAACTCAAATACTTTGGCCACCTAATGAGAAGGAAGGACTCACTGGAGAAGAGCAGAATTCTGGGAAAGTTTGAGGACAATAGAAGAAGGAGATGACAGAGAAAGAGGTGGCTGGATGGAGTCACTGAAGCAGTAGGCATGAGCTTAAATGGACTCCAGAAGATGGTAGAGGACAGGAAGGCCTGGAGGAACGTTGTCCATGGGGTCACGATGGGTTGGACATGACTTCGCAACTAACAAACAAAAACACATGAAGAAATGTAAAGATACAATCATGGTTCCATTAGGGCTTTCTGTGTATCTTTTCCATCATGCTTTCTCAAAGCATCCCTTTAAGCTTATATTTATATGCCTATTAAAACCAGATCTGTAGATGTCTCTCCACAGCAAACAGAATGAACTACCAGAAGCAGTATAGAACTCATAAAGGAATTCTAACCAAGTCAGATATATTTTTGTTTACTACTTCAATAGCTTATTATGACCTCCATTACTGAAACAACAATGAAAACAGTAAATCACAAATTCTCATGCACGCCTCAATTAGAAGCCACTTCTCCCATTCTGAATTTACAAGATCTCCTAGCAGAAACAACTTCTACATTTGAAGCATCCTCCCCAAACCACAAGCGTTCTGAGGTGCAAGTTTTGATTATATCATGATGGCTAATATATATTTATTACTACAACATGCAGGAATATAGCACTGAAACTATTTATAGCAACTACACCTCAAGAGAGAAAGAATGGCAAAGATGCAACTTAATATATATCAATATTCACAGCATATTTCTGCTCAGCCATCTCACTGAATCCACAGAAGGATTCAGGGCCTGGAAGGCCTCTTCCAGTCCTTCATGACAGTTGAGTTCAGATAGCAACAAAGGTTCAGTCCAAATGAGACATAGCAAGGATCACATAACCAAAGGCAAGGAGATTACCCACTTGCCTCTGCTAGTCGAAAAAGCTTTAAATGTTCAGCTAAGAAACCAAGGGAGATTCGTTTTATCACTTGTGTGTGCTAAGTCTAAATCATTGTCTGTGGGTTTATTCAAAGGAAACTTTGCAATTGTGTTTCTTAAGTAACTTACTAGAAACTAAGGAACATGACCTTGATAGAGATATGTAGAATCTGTTGCCTAAGCAAAAGAGGCTGAAATATTTCTGTGCAGCTTATTCCCTGGTCTGGTTTACCTTGCAGGACAGACAGAGGACAGAGCAAAATCATATTAAGTTCTCCCCAGAGTCTATCTCCTGGTGTATTTTTCTATTGGATAATTTTGAAAAGATCTATCACATGAGGAAATTAATCTCTCTCTCTCCTGTCTGTCTGTCTGTCTGTCTGTCTGTCTATCTATCATCTATTTATCATCTATCTATCATCTATGCATACATACATACATACATACATACATACATACATAAATATATATGTATCAGTACATACATTCACACAAGAAAGATCAAACTAGGAGTAATACTTGAAAGTATTGACAAGTGATCACCTAAAGTTTTCCTTGGAAACTTTGGCTATATTATCAGATCTGTATTCCTCTAATGAGATATATTCTGGAAAATGCCAGTGTTTAAAAAATTCTAATTGCATGGGCATAGCATAGCACTACTAGTTTGTTTTTTTTTAGTTGATAATTTAAGTAAATCCTTTATCTAACCATATTATTATGTATGCATATAGGAATTTAGCTTTTACTGTGCATGTTTCATCAGAAAGCAGCAATAATAAGCTGCTAAAAAGGTAAAGGGAATTTGGTTGGCTTGGCTGGAGTTCCTTGATGACTTTTGCAGTCGCTCTGACATTTTTTTCCTGTTTGAACTGACTTACCATGAATCCAATGTTACAGACCTGATCTCTTCTTCATATATATGAGATTATAAGGTTATTTTTGAGAATAGCACCCACACATCTTCAAATGGCCAAAGACATAATAGAAAACCAGAATTATGATTGCACCTGTATATTCCTTCTTCTGTTATCAAGAGTTTGATCTTTTCCCTTTCTGTTCAGCTATATAATAAAATGGCTTACTTCTCAGCCATGCTAATACTTAGGCTTTTACACTATTTGCATTTAGCCTGGTTGGCATCTTTTTCTGATCACTTAATCTAATATTCATTTAGGGAATCAGGGAGGATCCATATTTTTCTGTTCTGTTGCAATGCAGTGCAGCACAGATCTGAAGCAGTGCAAGCCAGTCTTGATTCATTTCAACAAGGCACATTGTTCTGTACAGCAATGAGCTCTGCTTTCACTTCCTGTTGCCTCGCAGCCTCTATGAATCTCCCCCAGCATTGCTGGTACATTCCTTTGGTGGTTGAAGCAAGGCTGCCATGTTACTTCAATGGAATATCTTGTCTGAATACTTGTTGAAGTGTGAAACCCCTTCTCAAAGATTGGCACAGTCCTACTCTATGCTATAGTGCAATGCTTCTTAACCGTGGTCGCTTGAAGATGAATGGACTTCATCTCCCAGAATCCCACAATGAGCCATGCTGGCTGTGGAATTCTGGGAGTTGAAATCCACACATCTTCAAATGGCCAAAGTTGAGAAACACTGCTCTAGTGCATAATTTGTGAGAGTAAACAGTACTCCAAAAAGAGAATGAGTCTTTCTCCTCTTGACCATTGGTAATTGAACAGCTATTACAACATTATTTTCAGTGGTGGGATTCAATTTTTTTTACTACTGGTTCTGTGGGCAGGGCTTGGTGGGTGTGGCATGGCTTGGTGGGCATGGTTTGGTGGGTGTGGCAGGGGAAGGATATTGTAAAATCTCCATTCCCACCCCACTCCAGGGGAAGGTTACTGCAAAATCCCCATTCCCTCCACACCCCACTAACCTGCTTTCCAGCTCTGTTCTCCTGTGTAGGGCAACAAAAGAAGACCCAGCCAATCAGCTGGGACTTGGGAGGCAGAGAATAGATGTGGGCGGGGCCAGTCAGTGGTGGTATTTGCTGGTTCTCTGAACTATTCAAAATTTCCGCTACCGATTCTCCTGAACTGGTCAGAACCTGCTGAATACTCTGGTTATTTTGGTAAGATCAAGAGACTCAATTTTTTTGGGCCTTTGTGATTTAACAATATGCATATTTCAGTTTCCTACATTTAAAATGTGTTCTCACTGCTCAGTTCTTGTTTGTTAGGAATTTTTCCAAACATATAAGACAAAAAAGCATTTTGTGCCCTCCATTACGCATCTACAAACAAAAGAGAGTTTAAAGTGCAGTAATTTAGATAAATGGCTATAGAAAGAGACACATTCTTATTCAATGATTGTGTTGACTGCTTTTCCAACACCAAAATATGTGTTTTTGTACTTTTTTCCTTTATGCTACTGTTAGATACGGAATTGGATTCTATTATATTCTTTTATGGCAGCTACACAACTATTAACTCCACTCTGTTTGCAAAATTGTATTCTTTGGTTGTTGAAACAGGAGCACAAAGGAATCTCTCTATTTCTGATTTTGTAAAACTATTTTTACCATAGAGCTATACCAATAAAACTACTTTCTGATGTATCTATATCTATATATGTAAGCCAACTTTCAAGAATGGAATAATACTATCCAATTTAAGTTTCATTTCCTAGTTTATTGTTCTATTATTAACCAAATGCCTTTGACAACAGCTGATTTCTTAAGTTTAGAAAGAAAAATGCTCCCTGGGCTAAATTAAGAGATAAAATCAACTACAGGAATAAGTGCAGTGTCTCTACATTCTATTTGGGCTTCCTATTCTATTTAGTACTGTGTTAATTTCATTCATTTTTACAATGAATGTGAGTAGTTAGGATTCTATTGCACATTGGGAGAGCTGACAGTGAGAAATGATGATGGCTTTCCAAAGGTCATCTTGGGAATTGATAGCTGAAATCAGCTTTGAATCAAGTTCCAAACAACTGTTTAACCAATTCTCTGCAAATTGGAATAGATAATCCATGACTTATAGTCACTCATTTAGAGACTGTTCAAAGTTACAACAGCACTGAAAAATGTGACCTATGGCCACTTTTCACACTTACAATCTTTGTAGCATCCCCATAGACATGTGACCAAAATTTGGATGCTTGGCAACTGATTCATATTTATGATGGTTGCAATGTTCCGGAATCATGAGCCATGATGGCTCAGTGGTTAGAGTGCAGTACTGCAGGCTACTTCTTCTGACTACCGGCTGACTGCAATTTGGCAGTTCAAATCTCACCTGGCTCAAGGTTGACTCAGCCTTCTGAGGTGATTAAAATGAGGACCCAAATTGTTGGGGGCAATATGCTGACTCTGTGAACTGCTTCGAGAGGGCTATAAAGCACTGTAAAATGGTATATAAGTCTAAGTGTTATTGCTATCATGTGAACATTTTTTACAACCTTCTGGCAAGGAAAGTCAATGAGGAAGCCAGATTCATTTAGCAACTGTATTATTAACTTAAGAACTGCAGTGACTCACTTAACAACTATGGCAAAAAAGTCATAAAATAGAGCAAAACTTACTTAACAATTATCTAGCTTAGCAACAGAAGTTCTGGGCTCAGTTGTGGTAATAAGTCAAGGTCTACCTTTGCCTTAACATGTAGCGGTATAGCCCCCATAATTCTCAGCAAACATGGCCAATCTCCTTTATTTTGATCTAATTGATAGAACCTCTGTCTATTTCAGTTTTTCTTTAAAAAATAGCATATTATAGGTAAGTCACAAATACAGGATTTAATCATGGAAGATAATGATGACAACTTCATTAAGGCAGCTGCTTTCACAGTTTCCTTTGGCTATTGTGATGAGCTGGCAACTGAAATGAAATCTGATGAGTGGTTCTGTAGATGGCTATTCCAGAGCATTACCAGTTAAAATACTTTCTGCAGCCATTCTGCCATTCTGTCCTTTAATGGATGTTTTGTAGTGGAAAATGGAAAACATAGAAGTAACATAAGAGGCTTTCATAAGGAGAACTGTTTATTTGGCTTCCAATAATTTTCATAAATAAGACAGGTCATTTTTCAAGATGAATATCTATTTAAAATGAATAGCATACAGCATGGTTTTGAGGGACCTTCAGAATTCTAAATTAACTTTTGAACCAGTAGTATGGAAATATTTCAATATGCCAATAATGTAATTAGCAGATTTTAATATTTCCTTTTCTGAGTCAGAAGGTAGAAATGTTGTTCGATCAACACTTGTTCAATCTAGTTGCTGTTATTATTTCTCTTATTCTTACATATGTTCCATGAACATCGATGTTTTATCTGTGCTGTGTTGTTGATGACACACATTCAGTTTAACATTTTAAATTCCCAGGTATTGCCATGATTGAAATTCAAGAAGGTAAATGACAATGTAGTTATTTAAAAATTAGGGTTTTTTTGTGTATGAAACCTTAAATTGTTTTGCCATTTCCATCTAGATAGGAAATGCATCAGAGCAGAGTTTTCATTCTGTCACTGCAAGATGTCCTTTGGGCCATGCAGTCTTAGCATGTGTGATTATAGAATTAATATTTTCAGTTTGATCTTGCTACATATCTCTAAATTCTTATAAAAGTGCCTGTGTAAATACCAAGGTACATTTATCATCAATCACTGTTGCTGTTCCTTCAAATCATTTTTTCCTCATTCTCATGTACAGAGTAGGATGTGGGAAGGGCTAACAAGAACAAAAACACTCTACAAGTAGTCCTTGATTTACAACAGTTCATTTAGTGACTGTTCAAAGTTATATGCCACTGAAAAAAGTGACTTAAGACCATTTTTACGCTTATAATCTTTGCAGCATCCCCATGGTCATGTGATCAAAATTCAGGCGCTTGGCAACTGACTTATATTTATGACGGTTGCAGAGTCCCTGGGTCATGTGATCATTTTTTTGTAATCTTTGGTAAGCAAAGTCAAGGGGGAAGCTTACTAACTTAATAACTGCTGTTGTTAACAAATGTCTCACTTAGCAACAGAAATTTTGGGCTCAATTGTGGTCATAAGGACTATCTATAGAATGGAACACCTTCCCCTCAGATTATTCACATTAATTCTGAGCTTAGATTTCTGTAGAAAATCCTTACAGATTGAATTCTGCCCTTTTCTTTAGCAATAGCAATAGCACTTAGACTTATATACTTGCTTTACAGTGCTTTACAACCCTCTCTAAGCACTTTACAGAGTCAGCATATTGTCCCCAACAATCCAGGTCCTCATTTTACTAACCTTAGAAGGTGGAAGGCTGAGTCAACCTTGAGCCAGTGAGAATTGAACTGCTAAAATTCAGGCAGCTGGCAATCAGAAGAAGTAGCTTCTAGAAACTGCATTCTAACCACTGTGCCACCACGCACATTAGTAGATTGTAGGAGTGACATCAGTATAATATATCTTGAAGTGCTACATTTAATAAAATGTATTCTGATTATTCTAATTATCATGCTAGTTAAGAAACGGCTGGAAGGCATGATAATTATGTCCACATATGGTAGGTTAAATTATACTCGAAGCAGACCTTTCAATGGTTCTTCTTCAAAATAATAAAAGATTGGACAATCATTTGTCTGAAATAGCATAGCGGCTCCTGCTTGAGCAGGAAGTTGGAGTAGAAGACTTCCAAGGTCCCTTCCAATTCTGTTAAAGTGAAATGGGATATGGAGCAAGCTGCTGAAAACATCCATCCTGGGCATTGTCCTACTGAAAATAGTTTATTAGTGATTTAGATCAATAAGTTGGGCTGTCTTGGTTTATAGCATACATGGCATAGGCATAATAGCAATGGCACTGAGACTGATATACCCAGGGGTGGGATTCAAATTTTTAACAACTGGTTCTGTGGGCATGGCTTAAGTGGTGGACATGGCTTGGTGGTCATGTTATTGGCTGGGTGTGGCCAACTCAATATCACCCACATCGAGGCATGCATTTCCTCGCCTGGTCTCTCATGACTGTGGTGATGCTGCAACAGTCATAAGTGTGAAAAATGGTCATAAGTCACTTTTTTCAGTGCCATTGTAACTTTGAATGGTCACTCCCCACAAGCAAAGTACCAGCAAAGGAGGGGAAAAAACTCCAGAGAAGTTCCTGAGACAGGAAGACTAGTCCTGCCAAGAATGTAATAAGGGTTAGCGGAGAGG
The DNA here is from genome assembly GCA_009733165.1 of Naja naja. Classification (NCBI taxonomy): domain Eukaryota; kingdom Metazoa; phylum Chordata; class Lepidosauria; order Squamata; family Elapidae; genus Naja; species Naja naja. The sequence goes on along the minus strand of CM019148.1, from coordinate 85,236,475 downwards.
CAGTTTCTGTAAGCAACACCAGAATGTTTTCTTCCTGCCTTCCTTACAGGATTAGGCCAGTAATTTCTTCTAACAACCAATTCTCTGAACTGCTTAGAATGTTAACAACCAGTTCTAGTGAATAGGTGCGAACTGGTAGAATCCCACCCCTGGATATACTGCTTCACAATGCTTTTACAGCCCTCTTTAAGTAGTTTACAGAGTCAGCTTCTTGCCCCCAACAATCTGGGTCCTGATTTTATTGACCTCGGAAGGATAGAAGGCTGAGTCAACCTTGAGCCTGGTGAGATTTGATCTGCCTAATTGCAGGTAACTGGCAGTCAGCAGAAGTAATGTTCAGTACTGCATTCTAACTATTGTGCCACCGCAGCTCTTACTATACTTTAATAAGTATAGTGTTAATTGAATTATCTAGCTTTGTGCCTCTCCTTCCCACCAAATGTTATCAGTTGGCAAGAAAAACATCCATCAATCACTCTTCACAAATGTGGACAAGGCTAAGAAGGAGGGAATTTTCTGAGATAGTTATTGAAACTTGCTCTGGTTTTGTGCAAGATGTATTCAAAGTGAGCCCAACTATTAACTGATAGTTGAGCTCCTTTTGAACATGAATGTAGAGCTAATCCAGAATATGTTATGACTGAATTCAAAAGCTGTCCAAACTAGCACTGACAGATGCAGAGAAAGTTGTGCCCTGAAGCAAGAGAGAGAGATAGAGAGAGAAATGACTCCTTCCTGTTTCATTGTGCTGACCATCTCCCTCTGTCACCGTTGGTCAACAGAGCGTGACACCAATGGTTGATGAAGCATATCAGTTTGCACCACAGCAAAATTGCTGCAATTTGTTGTGTGCTTAAAGGGGAAAACACCAGCCGGTTAAGGGTGAGTTTAAGCTGCCTCAGATATTTATTTATTTTTATTTATTTATTTATTTTGTCAAACGATTATTAGATAACAGGTATAAGTATAAACATGCTTATAAATACATGAAATGGATATGAATAAGAAAAAAAGAAACAATAGGACAGGGACAGTAGGCACGTTTGTGCGCTTATGCACACCCCCTACGGTCCTCTTAGGAAAGGGGTGAGGTCAATAGTAGACAGTCTAAGGTTAAAGTTTTTGGGGTTTGGGGAAGAAACCACAGAGTCAGGTAGAGTATTCCAGACATTCACTACTCTGTTGCTGAAGTCGTATTTCCTGCAATATGGGTTGGAAGGAGATAAAAGCAATTATTTGAGGACCTGGGTGAAAAAGAGGATACTGGGCCATGTTTGTGTTGTGCATCAGTGCAAGTGGCCAATAGCTGTGGAGGGCTGCGTGCACCATCATTCCTGCAATATCTAAAAGGGTGCTACCCAAAAGGCAGTCAAGAGCAGTTCTCTTTCATCCCAGGGTGTAGGTTGTAGAATAATTGGTTTAAGTTACAGGAAGGCAGGTTCTGATTGAATGTTTTTTTTAAAAAGCCTTCCTAACTGTAAAAGCAGTTGCCCAAATGGAACCAATTACCCAGAGAAGCAGTGGGCTTCCCTTGGCTGAATGCTTTGAAACAGAGGCTAAGCAGCCATCTGTCGGGATGTTTGCATTTGTACTCCTGCCCTGAGCAGGGGAGATGAACTCCAGGCCCTTTTGAACTCTAGGACTCGATGATCCAAAGCAAGTAGCTCCTGTCATTTCAGAAGTATCGCAGAAAATCCCAACACATTCTTTTGCCTTAGGTTGTTTGCTCCACACACACAGAGGGAGAGGACAAGAAAGACGAAGAAAAAAACAGACAGTTGTTGCAAACTCAGTGTGATATAGAACAGGGAGGAATGTCCCCAGTGTAAGATAAATGGTATTGCTGGCCTCAGGACTAATTATCCTCAGAGACATCACTGACTGAACAGCTACATGGGCCAGAAAATAAAACGGTATCTTCTGGCTAGAGAGAAAATGTTCCTAACAACATTCCTACTATAGATGATTAGATGATTATCAGGCTTTCTCTTGTAGTGCCACATTTGTTTGCAGTGTCTCTACAGGCAGCATTCATTTTGTCTTTCACAAAACCTTTTGTTTTCTTTCTTGTGTGGATGCTGTGTGTCTACATTTCAAGAGGTTTTTTTCCCAAAGGCCTAAAAAAATGTTTTTGTTTTTGTTTTAAAACCCTACCATTAGACTAAATGGTATAAATGATCAAGCTTTAATGAATTAGAGGAAACACATTTTCAACCAGCACCTACCACAGCAGCTTAAACAATCTATCTAGGAACACGTACTGAAATGTAAATTTATTATTTATTACATTTATATGCCACCCATTTCTCTGGTAAGGCAACTCTGGGAGATAAAGTAGAAAAACAGTTAAAAATTAAAACTGCAAAAAACCTGTAACCAAGAGATGAATGGGATAGAGATGAGATTTTCTTACCCCATCAACCACCAGTGTGGGTGCTCCCCTCAGGCCATCAAAGGTAATCAGGGAACAGTATTCACGTCCAGTAGTAGAGTGTTCCACAGAATTGGAGACACAGTGGAAAAGGCTCTTCTCCTTGACTTCACTTGCCAGATTTCCTTAGCAGATGGAGTCCATAGCAGGCCTCTTCCTTTGGGTGAGTGGGATGGGCTACTCTCATTGAGATTACTATCTCAGATACCCTGGACCTATACCATATAAGGTCTTAGAGTTAATAACCAACACCTTGAACAGGACTTGGAAGCAAACTGGTAACCAATGCAGCTCATGCAACAGAGGTGTTATATGTGCCACTCTAGGGGCCTCCAGAACTGTGCGCACTGCTGTGTTCTATACCAAGCTACAGCTTCCAGATAGTCTTTGAGGGTAGCCAATGTACAGCCTGTTGCAATAACCCAACTAAGAGATTACTAGGGCATGAGTGACTGTGTGCAGTGCTTCATAATCCAGGTAAGGCAGAACTGCTGGCATACAGTACAAATTTGCATAAGAGGTATGGTGGCTTAGTGGCTTCAGGATGCTGGAAATGGTCTTTGCTCTGGTGGTTTGAGTCTTAGCACTATATGGCAAGGTGAACTCTCATGGCTTGACTCAGCTTCTGCCTTCTTAGCAGTTTGAAAGCATGTTATATGCAGTAGATAAATAGGTATCACTTCAGTGGGAAGTGAGCCAGTGTTTTGTGAAGATAAACAGAACCGTGTTGGTGTTGGACCTTCCCGGTTGTGATGCCTGTTTGTGAGGCAACTTCAGTGGAGGAAGAAGGCCCCAGATGATGCTGCATTTATCTTTCTTTCTGGTGCTGAATTAGCCCACTCCTATGGTGCAGAAAGCAGGCAAGCATGCACCGAATAGGTCTGTAGACTTAGGCAGCCAAATTACTATTTTGTATTAGCACTGTAGTCTCCTGGCTAATGCAACATTGTCATATGCTAAATAAATAAATAATTTTTAAAAAATGTGGAAATGCCCTCCTAACCACAACTACCACCTGCTCTTCAAGCAAAAGTCGCAAGTCCAGAAGAACCCCCAGATTCCACACTGGATCTTTCTGGAATAGTGCAATCCCATCCAGAACTCAAGATGATAAGCAACCAGATCCTGAGGTTCCATGTATTCCTTGCCACTTTGTCTTGCTGAGATTTGGCTGAAGCTTGTTGTTCCCTTATCCAGATCCTTACAGCCTCCAGGCACTGAGAAAAGCCAGCCACAGCATTGCTTCAATCACGAGGGATGGAGATATAAAGCTGTGTATCATCAGCATAATGATGATATACCATTCCATGGTGTTGGATGATCTCACCCAGAGTTGTCATGTAGGTGTTAAAAAGGAGTGGAATTGTATCACACTCAAATACTTATTTATTTATTTATTTTATTTTATTTATGAGACTTTTATGCCGCCCTATCCCCCGAAGGACTCAGGGCGGCTTACAAACTAAAAACAATCTGAATACAAATATACAAATATTAAAAAACAATTATTTACCCAAGAACTCCCTCAATATTTGAGGGAGCGTCTTCTTCCAATATCAAATGCCGTCCGCCCTGTGCGAGCTCATAGGCAAGGACTCCTCGGGGTCCTATCGGCGGGTCAATGCCGGCTGGTGATTCCCCGACGACGAGCCTTTTCTGTCATGGCCCCTGACCTCTGGAATCAACTGCCTTTGGAGCTCCGTCTGGCCCCTGATCTCCACACCTTCTGCCGTGAGTTAAAGACCTGGTTATTTGACCAACCCGGGCCGTGACCCCTCCTGGGGAGGATGGTTTTTAATGTTTACTATCGCATTGTTTTAATAATTTGGGCTTGTAATTTGGTTTAATGGTCTTTTAAATATTTATTGTTCTGTATTTTAGCTGTGAGCCTCCCCGAGTCTTTGGAGATGGGGTGGCATACAAGTTCAAATATATAAAACTGAAAACTTGCTTATTTTTGGTGAGATTTTTTGAATATTTTACTGCCATAAATATTATGTACAAACCGCATGCATAACCCTGCATTTATTTTGCTGTAAATAGACCATTTTTACATGGGATGTTGCAACCATTGAGGTTGCAATCATTTATTTAAAAAAGTAGTCTTTGGCTAAGGCAGTAGGTTTCAAACATGGTAACATCAGGATCCGTCAACTTCCACATGGGACAAAGACAATATTCCAATCATGCAGCCTTTAAAACTGTTTAGGAAGCCGTTATTGTGCCATGACTAGGAGGAGGTGAGAATAAAGTAACTTTAAGATCCGTGGACTTCAACAGCATGGCTGAGGAATTCTGGGAATTGAAGCTCACCAGGACCTAAAGTTACCAAGTGTGAAAAACACTGAGCTAAGGCCTCATCTCACCTCCCCAATCATGTCACAATGATGGCTTGCTAACCATTGTTAAAGGCTGCACACTTAGAATACTGTCTTTCTCTCATCTGCAGCTTACATTTCTCTTTCACCAGTTTAAAGTAGTATTTTCCTCTTCTCCCAGCACAAGTCTTGCCATGTCATGTTCCCCACTGCCTCATGGATACCGATGCTGATTATGCAACCAGGCCCCTGAGGCACAGCCAAGCTCAGTACTATGGCAAAACAGTTTAGGCTGGCATACTCAGGCATTGTAGTGATACAACCTCACAATGTAGGCATACAATCAAGGCAATTCCCCCTCCGTGCCCCTTTCCTGTCTTTCTTCCTTTCTGGAAAAACAAAACAACACAACTATGCAAAAAAGATATGCTTCTGCCATAAACCAGCTCATGTTTTATTAATGTTTGTGTTCCTCAAAGTTGCTTCAAATTTCATTAAATGGACTCCTATGAAGTACGATATTTTAACTAGTGGCAGAACGTGCTTGCATAACCGTGGGCAACAGAGACATGCTTGCTGCATGCAGTTCAAGCCGTGCTGTGCGCTCCCTTTCCCTTCTCCAGGCAATGCAGCAGAGAAGCCTTAAAGAGCAATAATCTGCTAACAGACAAAAATTTGGAAATTTCAGGTTTCCTCCTTAGGAAATATGCAGGTGGCATTCATAAATTAGAATTAAACAAGGCCTTTGTACCATATGTCACCATCAAAAAGTTGTGAATTTTCTGTTGTTGTTTTGTCACACTCCAATAAGAGTGGGTAGGAGGGAGCAAGTAGAATCAGATGCAGTTAAGTTAATTCTGGCTAGGAGAATTGCACAAGTAGCAATAGCACTTAGACTTCAAATACCGCTTCAAAGTGCTCTCTCTAAGCGCTTTGCAGTGTCAGCATATTGCCCCCAACAATATGGGTCCTCATTTTACCAACCTTGGAAGGCTGAGTTAACCTTGAGCCTGGTGAGATTTGAACTACCAAAAGTACCAGAAGTAGCCTGCAGTACTTCATTCTAACCACTGTGCCACAACGGCTCATATACTCTGCACAGTTATTTTTTTGGCAATGGAATTATCAAAAACATATACAATGGAATGAAGGCTATTGCTGAGCGCATTGGGTTGTGTCCCAAAAATTGTAAGCCGCCCTGAGTCTTCGGAGAAGGGCAGCATATAAATGTAATTAAAAAAAAAACATCTTGAGATCTTTTTGTCTATTGGGATGGAAAGTAATTAATCAATTCCTATTAACTCCAGTGACCAATAAGAGATGCCTTTATTTTCGTCCTAGGGAGCATAAAATGCATGCCACTTATATTTTATATCTTATATGCTGTCATGAATTTCTCAACTTGTATGACTACAACTCCCTGTTTTGAAATCTTCTTTCAAAGGAATGGGGAAAAGGATATTTTTAAAAACTAGTTTTCATATCTGCTGTGCTGCTTTTATAAGGAGAACTAAGAAGCATCTAATGCATACTTTTATTTGATTCTGACAAGTTTCTTTAGATCTAGTATTTTAGGCTTTTCATGTAGCTTTTATTCTTTTAAGGTTATTTTCTCAATGAATATGTTCTTCCTCAAAACAGGCAGTGCAATCCTATGCACACTGATTTGGGAGTAAGTGGAATTTACATCTGAATGAGGATGTATAGGTTTATGTCATAAGGCTACAAAGCTAAATCTATGCATACCATTTGGCGTATGCATAAAAAGCCCTATTGCATTGTTACATCTGAATTCAGAAGAACTTCCTATTGAATAGGCATGTATAAGATGGCAGGATTATGCCTAACGTGTTGCAAAACCAGCAGAAATTCAAATGCATTCTAAATAGATACTTCTTTATTCTATTTTTCTTCTTTTTAATTTGCAGGTCTAAAGGAAGATTGCTATATCAATAAAAAGAAATGATTGGATACATTTAGATGATAATTTCAAAGCTGGAAAATGCACACCTAGTAGAACAGGACCTCTATAGTCTATGAATTGCTTAAAGCCCATTCTTTCCTCCCCCTCCCACCTTTTCTTGTAGGCATCCAACAAAGTAGGATCAAGTGGCCCCACATTCACAGAGGAAGAAGTAGATGGAATGGACACTCCTTGCCTCTCTGCTGTAGTGGGTCAGGTGGATATGACCAGCAAGAGACTGTCCTTCAGATAACCTGGTCCCAAGCCATGAACGACTTTAAAGATGACAACCAGAAACTTGAACTGCATCCAGAAACAGATCAGCAACCAATGCAGCTCCTGCAACAGAGGTGACATTGCATTTTGGACCAACTAGAACTTCTGGATGCTTTTCAAGGGTGGTCCCATGTAGACTGTGACTAGCGCATGAGTGACTGTGAGTGAGGATAGTTAGTCCAGGAAACTGGTGCATAACCTGCAGTTGCACAAAGGCCCTCCTGGCCATGACTACCACCTGCTTTTTGAGCAGGAGTCATGAGTCCGGAGATTCCCCAGATTATGCACAGGGTCAATTTGGCACAGTACTACCCCATCCAAGACCAAAGGTGGCAATTCTTCATGGACCAAAGAACCCCAAACTCAGAGCCACTCGGTCTTGCCAGGGTTCAGTTTCAACCCATTGCTCCCCATCCAGCCCCTAACACCCTCCCAATCCTGCGAGAAGCAGGTCATGGCATTGCTTAACTCACCACGGGATGAGATATATAGCTGACTATCATCAGCATATTGATATCTCAGTCCATGGTAACGAATGATCTCACCCAATGGCTTCATATAGATGTTAAATTCAATTAATCAATTAAATGAAAATTAAAAGGAAAATGGAAATGAAATGAACTTCAGTTCATGATGAACTGAAAAAAAAAGACGATGAATTTTCCGATCCTACCTGCTATTTTTATATGTACGACTTCCAATGTTCTTCTCGGATTCCGGTTCTTAATATTGTAACCTGCTTACAAGCAGAGTCAGATGGCTGAAAAAAAGGGATAAATAGATGGCAACAATTTGGAGTGATCGGTTGAATCCAGGGAAGGACACAAATGGGGTGTTGTAAAAGGTTTTGTTTTATTTATGCTTCCTAATGTATTAGAACAGAGCACGGAAAGTATCCCATTAATTAAAATTGAGCATATTAAATTGGGAGGTGTAGCAGAAAATAAACTAATCACTTAGTCATTTATTGGGTATCCAGAGTGCCTATAATTTACTATATACCAATTAAATGTAAAATAAATCCTGACTCATAGGAAATGTTTTTTTCTGACTTGATATCAAGGCAGAGGTTTCTGTTTCTAAATTCTGTTCCTCACTTTCACACTTGTGTTGCAAAGTTATACACACATAGACAATAAGTGGCATTTGCTTCATTCACATTTTTTCACCTCCCCCTCCTTGCCCTTCCTGAGGATGCTTGTGTATCAAATGCTTCATTCCTTCATTCCAAGGCTATAGAATAAGCCCATAAACTGACAAATTCTCCATTTTGGCCAATTTTAAATTATTAAGTCTGCATAGGGCAGAGAGAATAAACCAAGAGGAATATATTTCTGCTCTACTAAAGCAATGCAGCATATTATATTTTCTGCTCAGCAAAGGGACAGTAGAATTGGTATACCTCTGCACTCACAAAGTCTTCAGACATCTGAGATGTCCCATGATTTTAAAAAAAGGATTATTATTGGGCAGAGAAATTCTCTTGCAAGTATTCCTGCCAGTTCTCATTTAATTTCTAGAAAGAAAATATGCTTTGAGAAATTATCGTGTTCTTGATTTTATTAAGTTACAGGAAGACATGCATGTGTGCATGTGTGATTGCTTTGTCTTTCATTGTGCAATCATTTTACTGGAGACTTATAACCTCCTTCATTTGGGGCCTGCTTCCCTTAACTATAGTTGCTCAACCTCTGCCTCTTTAAGACATGTGGACTTCAACTCCCAGAATTACCCAGACATTGCCTGGGGAATTCTGGGAGTTGAAGTCCACATATCTTAAAGATGAGAAGGTTGAGAAACACTGCCTTAATTCCTAAAAGAACTTTCTCCCGCTAGACATTTTAAATAGAGGTTTTACTGTTATTACCAAAAGGATATAGTGCCCTTAAGAAATTGCTGGATAATTTCTTGTCCTGGAATAGCCATCCACCAGTGCTTTTGTCCATAGGAGTCCCTGTGGATTTTATTCCACTAGCCATTACCAAATGTCGGAAGTGGAGCTCAGCTTCATTTTGAGGTTGTTGAGCCAATGCTGTCCGAAGAGGCATCTGCAATCATGCGGCAAGCATGACATCACAGAGCACTGTTACCTTTCCATCAAAGTAGTACCTATTTATCTACTTGCATTTGCATGCTTTCAAACTGCTAGGTTGGTAGGAGCTAGGCCAAAAACAGCATCCCATTGTGCAGTGCTCGGGTCTCAAACCCAGGCTGTTGGCTTTCCAGCCAATAAGCCCCATGTCTTAACTGCTGAGACACTGCGCCACCCCGTTTCTGTCCATATATTTGCTAAATAATTTTGAAAAAACACAGTGACCAATTCCAGTTGGAAAAATGGAATGAAATCATAGTGGGTTTTTTTTTTTACTATACTTTGAAAAACAGAAAGAATTATATTTATTGGATTCTGGAACCTGCTCATAGTAGAGCACTGGACTAGCCTGTCCTTCTCTTGTTCTGTCTATTAAGTTACTTGGGAAAAGATTCTGTATCTATTAAATAGCTGCTGCCAGAGCAATAAAGATGAATTCATAATTTAAGATAAAGACTTGATAAAGGTTCTTTTCTGAACCGTCTCCCACATGCTCATAACAGAATACTCTGAATTCCATGATACTCATACAATAGTAAATGGGCTCATTCAAATTTGAATTTGCTTGGATACAGTCTCTTTCAAAAAATTGCCATTGGGTAATAAAGTATCATTTTGAAAAGCACTGTAAATCCTCTGCAGTTCCCACATTTTACCCCATCTTAACCTCAAGACTCACTTTGCCTAACAAAGTTAATCTTGCATTTCTTTTGTTCTATTTTAAGAAGGAGTCTCATAAAAGGAGCTTGCCTAGTTAATCTCACCAGTCTAGTGAATTAGATTTCAAAGACTCAATTATGGAGGAATTATCTATGAATAGAGGCAGGAATGGGCTTCATTAAGTTAAGCCTGTAAATTAATATATACCCATTCCAAGGTCAGCTGTGGAGACCCTGTTCCTAACACAATACATAGATTAGAAACCCTACATAGATTAAAATCCTTTTCACATAGACAGAACAATGTGCAATCTCTGAATGAGGTCTTATACCCTCTTTTGAGCCAAGTCACATCAATATTAATCTGAACTGGCTCTTCAGTTGTGAACAGAATCAAAGGGAGTAACAAATGAGTAAGATTGTAACTCAAGGTCAACATAGGCTTAGAAATAATATCACCAATTAAGGTTCAACATACAGGCTCCAGGAGAAATACAGGATAAACCAGGATAAATGTGTGACTATTCCATTAAATAAGTTAGTGAAAAGGAAAACTTTCCAAACTGGGTTGTCAGAGCCTTATGGAAGGTTTATTAGATATTCTCCACAGAATGACCATTCATTGACCATTCACTGGATGTTATCCATTCCCACTTATTTCCTAGGAGATTGCTCAACCTCTTTCAAAATCAGGTCAGGTGCTCCTTTGAGGGATCAAAAATCCCTAAGCAGCCTCTGAGTCTTCAGAGCAATTTCTTCAAAAATGGTTTATTTTTCTGGTACTAAAAGCAGTTTCTCATGATGTAACTTAAGGTCAGTGGTGGTATTCTACCGGTTTGGCCTGGTTCTGGTGAGCCAGTAGTAGCGATGAGCAGCAGAGACTGAACTGGTTCTCTCCGCTGCTCTGCTGTTGGGCCCCCGCGCCCCCCCGGGCTCCCATACTCACCTTTATCCACTGAATTTGAAGCTCAGCTGCTTTGCACGGCACAGAGTAGTGCTGCGCGGCAGCTGCTTAAGCAACCAGGATCGTGCAGGCTTGCAGAGGCAAGTCAGAACGCCTCTGTGCCTGCACAAAGTGCATGTTTGGCACGCACGTGCATGCAAAGTGTGTGCACGTGTGCAAAGCGCGCCCACCGAGCCACACCCACCGAACCAGTGGCAACAATATTTGAATCCCAGCATTAATTAAGGTGCATTTTTCCCTCTGAAGAAAGACTTAGGGATATTAACTCTTGCTCATAAACACATTCAGTAGATCTTTTGCACCTAATGGGAAGGATTTGATTTCTATATACCAATTATGTGAGGTCCCAATATAAGGAATTGTATTGTGTGCAACATATAATGGGGATGGTTATCTGGGTAATACTGTTGACTTACAACCACAACTGAGCCCAAAATTTCTGTGCTAAGTGGGACATTTGTTAAGTGAATTTTGCACATGTTACGACATTTCTTGCCATAGTTGTTACACGAATCACAGCATTTGTTAAGTTAATAACACAATTGTGAAGGTGAATCTGGCTTCCCCATTGACTTTGCTTGTCAGAAGATTGCAGAAGGGGATCACATTACCCTGGAACACCACAGCGATCATAAATATGAGTCAGTTGCTAAGCGTCTGGATTTTGACCATGTGACCTTGGGGTGGAGGGAATGCAATGGGGGTAAGTGTGAAAAATGGTCAAAAGTCATTTTTTATTCAGTGCCATTGTAACTTTCAACAGTCACTAAATGAACTGCTGTAAGTTGAAAACTTATTGTGCCAGAAAATAATTATTGAATATTTCATAAATCAACTTCCCTTCTTTCCCCCTTTTTTGCAAGTAGAACAACAAGAATACTTGTAATAACACAGACATTCTTTCAGCCTTCCTGGATCCATCCAAAACAAAATGCTTTGCCCTTCATAGCCTCCTTCTCTGTTGAGGTCAGTGAAAACTCTTTGTGTCTCCACTAACTGCTGAATGAATTACATTGTCTAATGCCCTTCATGGTTCTTGGATTCAAATCTATTATGGCAAAATTAGATGCATTATAATTATTAAATGCTGGTTAAAGGTAGTATTTATTGCTCATTTTATGGACAAGCCTCTGGATGACATATAATTTCATAAGTGAAAAGTTCCAGCTAATTGCAGGACACTACTTTTAAACCTTATGCCAATAACGTTTGGAAAGATTTTATGCAAGGCCGGATTTATGGGAGGAAAACAACCCTCCCCCTTTTTAAAAAGAAATCAAATGGAAAATTCATCTATTTGTTGGCTTAAATTTGCTTATTTGTTAACAGACATTCCAGTGCTGTCTAGAAGGGTCAGGCTGTTGGTTCCTTGAAGTCTATATTTCTGTAAATAAGACGCAAAGCTAGAATAAGGGATTTCTAGACAGTTCCTTTATTGCTGTTTTGGAGAAACTCACAATGTGGGAAAGGTTTACTAAGAACAGAAATTTGCCTGGAGTTAGCTTCAGGCATAATGGTGTGGCAGCTCTAATTGTTTCAGCTAACAGAAAGGGGAAGAAAAAGATACTAGGCAAAGTGATTATGAAACACACTGAAAACATCAGACAAAATATTTTCCCCATCTATAGCTATGTATTGGTCTGTGACTCCCATCACCCCAAATCAGCATAGTTGTGGTGATATACAATATATGACACCGTAAAGCTGATATAACCATTAAAAAGAAGGGCTCTGGACATGGTGGCAATCTTGGCCAGAGTTCAGATGTAATTATTCTTCTGTGAGACAAGAAGAAGGGGACATTTGGTTAAGATGGAATACGTTACAATCTCATTAACTTCTCTACAAGTTTGACTAGTATCGTAATTGACCTAAACCATATTGTTTTATTGTTAAAGTACACCTGTAGTTTTTTTTATTTTTGGATCCTCCATTAACCATGATGCTTATTTTATGGCAAAGATAAACAGGTAGTCCTCGACTTAAAATAGTTCATTTAGTGACCATTTGAAGTTACCATGGCATTGACTTATGACTGTTTTTCACATTACAGCCATTGCATGATCACGTGATCAAAATTTGCATGCTTGACAACTGGCATGTGTTATTCATGCGATCCACTTTAGCGACTTTCTGACAAGCAAAGTCAATGGGGAAGCCAGATTCAATTAACAACAGTAATTACCAACTTTACAACTGCAGTGATTCACTTAATAATGGTGGCAAGAAAGGTTGTAAAGTGGGGCAGAGACTCACTTAACTCACTTAGCAATAGAAATTTTGGGCTCAGTTGTGGTTGTGTGTTGAGGACTTCCTATATATTAACTCTACAGCTTAGGTGTAATTTTAACCATATTTACTTGTTAGTTTGATTGTAACTAGCCTAGGTCCTCGTGGAGAATTGTTATAAATAAAATATTTGTAATTTGTTTATTGCAAGAAATTTTTACATTAAGGACTTCTTATTGAGAGTTGCATTTAGGTGAGAAAGAAATCAGTCATACGCTTATTAACAAAAACAAGTAAACCTTGTTTAACCTGGTTTCAGAAGTTACGTTGTAATTCTGGCATGTGTTTCAAAGAACTACATTTGATGGGATTTATGTATTTATTAAGAAAGGAAATAATGTTAGATATTTTGCAATATTGTCATTATTTGGTCTGTTCTTTCCAGCAGCTGCTTCTTAGTGCTATTGTACTATTTTGGAATCAATATATATCTAAACATGCCACTAATATTAAGCATTAAAGAAGCACCCAAGTCTCCTATTAAAAATTATGTCAGCAAACAAATCAATTTGAAAATCTATCTTAAATAAAAATGAATGTGCTGCCTGGTAGAACAAAAGCAAGTACAGAGGCCTCTTATTGAACAGACAGTGAATGGCCTTATTTGACATGCTGTCACAACTCCAAAGTCATGGAGCCGAGACACCTGAAAACCGTGCTAAAGATAAATCCTCATCATGGAGGAAGCCCTTGAGTTGAATATGGACATTCACGGATGTAACCCTTATTGATGACAATGTTATCATCAGACTAGAGATGGGGAGGAAAAACACCGGAAAAGTTGACTATAAACCCGCGAATAATTACTCACATGAATACATGAGAATATTAAATGGTGGTGGCACATAGTGGGTGCATAGTGTGTATCTGAAAGCACGGGTGCAAATATCTGAGAATGGGATTATTATTTTGGTGATGACTATAATAACCCCGGATGTAGGTCAGTAGCAATGTTCGGAAGACTACGATAATTAAATAATTTGACTAATTACGAATTAACTGTATAAATACAGCTCTGGGTTGCATAGCAAGCCAGAGCTGACTTTAATTGCATTCGATGATTGTTACCCACGATTTGGAGTGCAATACGAATAAACCGTTCACTGAAGATTTGGTGGTCTCGTATCTTTCCATAGCGTTGGATGAACAAAGCATGTGAGCAAACTCTGAGGAATTATAAGATTTCATTAGATGTCCTTTTGATAGTACTTGTAGCTAAAGAAGGCCTTTCCCCAAGGATCTTAACATTCACATCAGTGATAGGAGTTAAAATTTTTTACTACCAGTTCTGTGATAGCTTGGTGGGCATGGCAGGGGAAGGATACTGTAAAATCCCATTCCCACCCCACCCCACTAACCTGCTTTCTAGCTCTGTTCTCTTGTGCAGGGCAACAAAAGAAGACCCAGCCGATCAGTTGGGACTCGGGAGGCAGAGAATAGATGGGGGTGGGGCCAGTCAGAGGTAGTATTTGCCAGTTCTCCAAACTACTCAAAATTTCTGCTACCGGTTCTCCAGAACTGGTCAGAACCTGCTGAATACCACCTCTGATTTACATGGAAGATTATAGTCTTTCAAAAAACTCACCACATAGGGCATTAGAGATCATAACTAAAGTTCTAAATTTGCCCAGGAATAGTTCATGTTCATTTGACAAATGCATTCTATAATAAAGATATTATAACAAAGATGTCACATGCTTCTTATACTTAAATAATATAGGTTAATATGTTAATAATCTAGCTGAAGTTTTTTTTGACATTTTTGGAACTCTTTTCAAAGTTAATCCAACAAAGTACATATTATAGGAATCCAAAAGGATTTAGCTAGCATATCTATCACTATGGTTACATTTGACATTGCAGGAACTAGCCCGTATTATGAATTCACATGGCTAGTCAGTGCCAAAACCCAGGTTTTCAATCAAAGGTTGTAAACATGAATTTTCAGTATGGAGAGCATAATCCCATCTAAGATAAGTAGAATCCTATTCCATAAACTATCTTTAACCAGAAGCATGTTTTTTTGTCTGCATTAAGATTCAATTTGTTCACTCCCATCTGGTCAATTTTCAAGTATGAACACTGATTTAGGGTTTGAAGATCTGTCTCAGATTTAGATGAAAAAAAATCAAGATGCAATTGTTTTATATCTTACCTATAAATCTTTCAACATTATAGAGTGATACAAATCGCAGGCAGATATGGCACTTGAAAAGAAAATTCCAGAGTTTTCAGCTCTGTGAATTAAACCCTCCTGGCACAGGAATTGATCCATTAACCACAGCAGCTTCAATTTTACATCAATCAATGCAGAAAGCAGTATTGTGAGGGTAGAAAAAGCATTGCCTCATTGTTATCAGTCCTGATGGCAGCTTTAGAAGACTACTGTTCCCCAGGGTGCAATGAAGCAGTGGAGCAACACACATATAAATCTAAATTCTTTACAGGGGATTCAGTGCTATGCAAACTGGCTCACATGTATGAGGTGGCTGCTTGTTTTCTCAACTCTATTTTCTGTATACTCCATGGTTGTTTAGACTAGAGAAACTTCACCAGCCTTTTGTAGCATTCTAGAAATATCCATCCATTGTTATTTTAACATGGATGTTCTTTGCAGGTGTTCATTCTATAGGTTATTTTTAGAAGTTAGAATAAGGTTAATTTGATCGTGCTAATGAATAGTGGTTGCTGGAATTGTATTCTTACGTTTGGTTTGAAGACTTGTAAGGTTCCAGAAATTTCAAAAGTTTTTATATATCTGTATTGCAAAGATAACATATTTAGACTAATTTTTCCAAAAACTAGAAATTGATCCAAATATGTTTTCCTTTCCTATACAGATGTCTGAAAACTTTTGGATTGGTAGTTATGAGGTTTACCCAATGACAGCTACACCAGCAATGGAATAATAGCAAAACAGAAACAGATTATTTTAATGATTATCTTCCCTAAAGTTTCCAGCACCACCAACTCTGTTTTGTCCCTCCAGAATAGATCTGTGAAATGCATTATAGCTGCATGAAAAAGCTGCTAAAATATCATACCCTAATAATCTCGTAGTACTCACTATTGGACTTCTGAGCACTGATAATAAATAAGACAATAATCTAAAACATTTTCAACCAGCCTGTCTCAACTTGTATTCTTTAAAAAATCCTCATACCATCCCAGACAAATGACTCTTCAATGTTGGTTTGAAAACCTTAGTGATGAAGGAAGAGTGGAATAGTGGAAGAGTCTTGGTGGTGCAGGCTGTTAAATGCCTAGCACTTAAGTTCCAGCTGTCTGCAATTAGTGCAGGCTCAAATCCCACCAGGCTCAAGGTTGACTCAGCCTTCCATCCTCTCGGGGTAGGTAAAGTGAGGACCCAAGATTGCTGGGGGCAATAAGCTGATTTTGTAAAAATGCCGCTTAGTAATAAGCAGGCATATACAATGGAATGAAGGCTATTGCTGAGTGCATTGGGTTGTATCCCAAAAATTGTAAGCCACCCTGAGTCTTCAGAGAAGGGCGGCATATAAATGTAATTTTAAAAAAATGACACATGTACAACCTCAGGAGGCAGACTGTTTTGTTGCTTAATAACTCTGATAATGAAGAAATTCATCTATATTTTAAATTTGACTATCTCTCTGTAAAGATTCCACCTGTTGGTTCTGATACTACATACAGATATTAGCTGAACTACTGTAACTTTGATCATCTCCAGCTGTTGGTCATGCTGCTTGATAAGGGATATTGTATTAATTCATAAATTAGACATGCTAATGGGTGAAGCTTGGTGTGTGTGTTTGACAGAGAGGAAAAGAAAGTGGAGGTTTTTCAAATAGGTTTCAAAATCCAACTATATTCATCATTACCCAATCAGTAGAAGAGTTGCTATCAGAATTGGCCTGATCTGCAAATAGAACTTCAAAATAATAAATTATCCAATTGTTACTAAATTGGGCTAACTTATGCAGCTATTGGACACAAATGATTGTAGCGCAAACCTTACAATTCTTGGTGGCAATTGACTACATTCTTTATCCCTTTAGAAATTGTAAGAAAATTACCTAAAATAATATAATTACAATTTTTACCCTAGCGATCTGGGTAGCCCCAATAATGAGCTATTCAGAAGCATTTTTAAAAGTCCATTTTAAATTCATTTCAGGGAAAGTTTGCACACGAATTAAGTGTTGATCCCAAGGCAAATTCATTCATTTAGTCAGCGATCTAAAGGGAGAAGAACAGGGCTGTGGGCGGTTCTGCTAAGAAGCCAGATCATCAGACTTGTCTCTCCCCTAGCCTTTTACCCAGCTGCCGTTTTGTTTTTTTTACAGCAGCAGAAGAAAAACAAAATCATAGGCAGAACCTACTGAGAAACCAGCTCTGTTGGGTTTCACTTCTCACTGATAATCCAGATGCTTGCATTAGGATGTAACCACAGCAGAGAGAAAACATTGGATGACTCACTGATTGATCAATGACAGTTTTGGGATCATCTTCTCCACCGTCTCTTTCTATACCACCAAAATGTGAACAAAAGCCAACAAGATCCATCTTTATTTTCACAATGCTGTATTACCTTGCTGTGAGATATAGCACTATAAGGTACTGATGGATTTCTTGTTATTCTTGTCTTCCTTTTCTTTCCACATATCCTATTTTTTTTCTTTTGTATATAATGACTTTTCAGATTGTGTGCCTGGAGGCAGAGAATGTTGCTTTTTATTGATCCTTAAGCCACTTTTCATCTGATGCATCAAGGTTTTAAGTAAATACAATAAAATAAACTTCTGTCCCTCCTCAACATGCTTCTTATATATGTTGGAACATACTTTCCATCAGACTCAGCTAGCATGACCACAGTACAATTTATGCCTGCCTAAAAAGTACCTTTTTAGAAAGAAGTTTTGCTAAAATATTCTGCAAAGAAATATGAATCCCTTACGAACTACCTAGTACTAACTATTGGCATTTCCTATTGGTCTGTTTTGGCTTTAACTCCAAAGTATCAGCCTTTTACTAGAGAAGCATTCTCTGTTAAATATCTTTCTATGTGAGGCAGTTACAAACAGTGAGGAAAGTTCACTGGTGGTATTCAGCAGGTTCTGACCAGTTCTAAAGAACTGATAGCGGAAATTTTGAGTAGTTCAGAGAACTGGCAAATACCACATCTGACTGGAGATTTTACAGTATCCTTCCCAAGCCACGCCCACCAAGCCACGCCCATAGAACTGGTAGTAAAAAAATGGAATCCCATTACTGAGGAAAGCAACACTTAAACACCTGTTTTAAGGTAACATTATTTAATTTGGCAATCTTGAAGGAAGCCAGGCGTTCCAAGTTAACATTCATTCTTGAAGGCCATTTCTGAACTCCTCTACATTCCTTTCTCCTCCTGCTATACCAGCATCCTGTTTTCACTATTTTTTCCAAGGCAAATAGATCTGTGGTATCTGTAAGTAAGATATGAAGGAAACCTAGCTGCTTAACCCCAGCATCAGAGACACAAGAATTTCTGAATGAAGGGCCCATTCTTACTTTATATACTTATTTATGTGATTTATAGACAACCCTACTGTCATGTCTCTTATCAGGCCTATCTACCATTAGCGACGTTCACAAGTGCAATCTTTTTCAGGTTTACTCATAAATAAGTTCATTTACATTCAGTGAACCTTAAATAATCACATATAGGATTGCAGTGTAAATCTTTTAAGAAGCTTTGTAGTCTCATGGAGGTTTACTCTCCACTGGCAGTAAATTCCATAAATTAAACAAGTTGTAAGGGAAAAAAATCCTTTATTTTGACATGACTGGCAATCGGTTTCTTAAGTACTAGGGGTTAAGTACGATTAAAATCAAAATTAGTCTCTGTGCTTAATTAAGTATTAACTGTGGCATATGTGGATTTCTGCTCTTCCAGGCTTGGCCCTTTGAATACAAAAAGGGAAGTGAACACTTTAAATATGAAACAGTAAATAAAAAATACCCAGGAATATAGGAGAAATACACAGTATGGGAGAAAAGCAATCAGAAAGTACTTTGTGAACACAGAATCAAAACACAAAGTGCTACTAGTTGCAGAATCATGAGTAAGATATTACTGATACAATACATAATTTGCTTTACTGGAATTGATCTGGGCCCTTTTACAGGTGGTCCTTGACTTACAACAATTCATTTAGTATACTGCTCAAAGTTGCAACGACACTGAAAAATCTGACTTACGATCATTTTTCACAGTGATATGCTTTGCAGCATCCCCATGGTCATATGATCCAAGTTGCTTGACAACTTGCTCATATTTATGACCGTTGCTGTGTCCCAAAGACATGTGAATACCTTTTGTGACTTTCTGACAAGCAAAGTCAATGAGGAAGCCAGATTCACTGAACCCCTGGGTTACTAACTTATCAATGGCAGTGATTCACTTAAAAATTGTGGCAAGGAAGGTTATAAAATGGGGCAAAACTCACTTAACAACAGTAATTGTGGTCGTAAGTTGAGGACTACCTGTATATATAAAAATGTTTCACTTGAAACTTGGTGATGAAAGTTTATGAAAAGGACCCAGCCCTGGTCAGATCCTTTTCTCTCTCTTTATGGTGCAAGGCCAGAAGTTCAGGGATGGGATTCATCCGGTTCAGACTGGTTCGGGTGAACCAGATGTTAAATTTACATCTGGTTTGCTGAACTGGTAGTTAATAATAATAATAATAATTTATTTGTATGCCGCTCTTCTCCCTAAGGACTCAGGGCAGTTGAACTGACTGGCTGGCCCCGCCCACACCTCCCTCCCAGGAGTCTCCACGCAGCCTGTTTTGGGTGCAGAGGCTCTGGGAGGGCGAAAAATGGGCCTTCTGGAAGTCCAGAAATGGGCCTGTTTCCGGCTTCCAGAGGGCCTCCAGATCCTGAGGGAGGCTGTTTTTGCCCTCCCATTCTGACACAGTGAGAAATATTGGAGAGATGGATCTATACCTTTTGGTGTTGCTTGCAACTGTGTTGGCAAATGTACACAAACTGTTTGATTTTACCTAGATTTGGGTCCACCTCCCATGTGCTAAACAGTCTTTCAACCTTGTGGGGACAATTTGTCTCTATGCTGCCAGATATCTTTGCTTTATATCTAACAAGTTTGCTTTAAAAATAATGGGTAAGCACAGAATTAAAATTAGCAATCCCAAGAACCATGACCTTATATTTTGTTGCAGGGGTGTCAAACTAGTGGCTCACAGATTGGATTTGTCATGCACAGGCCACGCCCACTCCAGCTCAATGAAGGGAAAAAACATCATGATAAGTCACGTGATGGTAATGTGGTGCGATGAGTTTGACACCTGTGTTTTGTTGGAACATAAGAGAGACCCTTTAACTAGGTCTTTTCAAACTGGGTTGCATGGAACTTTAGGATTCTTGAGAACTTGATGAGGTTGTGGGTTGTGGGATAGATCAAAAGGGGAAAAAAATCAGTTGAATGGTGACAAATTTGTTTTTTTTTAATCTCTAGAACTTTACCTCAGGGGCTTCAGGATTTAAAAAATATAATCAGGTTCCATTAAAAAGAGTTTGAAAACCCCTCTCTTAGATCTCTGTAGGGAACCCCAGAATGTGAACAAATGTGTATATACTATGGTTGCCTGGATTATGGATACAGAAAGATCCAGAAAACTTTAACTCTTTAATAAATTGATATTCCATGCACTACCTCACAAACCTCTTGTTAAGGAGGCTGATTTTTAACATTGATTTAATATTGTTAAGGGCTTCTGGCCAAATGCCAAACCCTGGTGACTTATTAATCTGTAATGTGTCAATTAGCTCCTAAATGTCATCCTTTGTTAAGTGAATTGGACTTGATTTGATTAGTTGATTAGATACACTTTCTGAAAGAAATAGTTGATATGATTCTTTCAGTGTTCAACGATGGCTAATATTGGAAATTAATTTAGCAGTGCCTTTAGCATCCCTAAATACCATTTTTCCTTTACTATTTTATTGCTTTTTCCTGATTTTTCTGGATGTTCTTTAATAAATAAATATTGGCCTAATACCTTTATCACTTTTTGTTTTGTTTTGTTTTGTTTTTTTGTAATTTGTATATCTGTGTTTTCTGTATTTGTCCCTTTAGTTCTATTTAATAGGTCTGGGCAAACTCTCAAAGTTTCACTTCAACTCAGACCAATTGGGAGTATCAAATCAGTTCATCAAATTGAAATCACATGAATTTTAATTAATTTTCCAAATCAGTTTAAATATTTGGAGTTGGGCCCAGTTCACGCAACTCTACTACTTACCATGCTGGCATCTTTAGAAGTTTGTTCCTTTTCTTTTTAATCCATGCTAGGCATTTTGTCTGAACAGTAATGTGATACATGAAAGTACTTGCAATAATATTCATGTTTCCTGGAGGCAGAAGAATTTCAGTCTTTCCACTTTCCTTATTTACTGGACAGGGTAACAGACTGTTCCATAACTGACAGTTAAAAGAAGTTGTATTAGAGTTTCTAAGCAACTGACCAATGCCATTTGTGTCTCCAATTTGATAATAATAAGGAATTCAGATCTCTAATGAGATCCTATACTCCACACAATAATGACCTCAGTTACCACAATATTTCCTATATTCACAAACCATTTCCAATGGAGAGTAATTCTGGCCTGTTGTCAGCCATGTCTCAGTCTTACCTGCTGCAGTTTGCAATCTGCAGGTTAAGAGATAATAGGAAGTCACCATCCATAATTTCCCAATCAAATGCGAGAGACATGATAGCCATGAAGATG
This sequence comes from Naja naja, assembly GCA_009733165.1. Taxonomy (NCBI): domain Eukaryota; kingdom Metazoa; phylum Chordata; class Lepidosauria; order Squamata; family Elapidae; genus Naja; species Naja naja. The sequence continues at coordinate 85,214,711 of CM019148.1, read as the reverse complement.
TAGATTCTTTTCCAAGCAGAGATGCAAGCAGAAAAGATCTTTATTTGCAAAGAGGTCTAAGAAAGGATTAAAATAAATAGTTATGACCCCTCTCTATCCCTGTAGACTCTGGGTGGGATTCAATAGGATAAAAAAGAAACCTAATACAATGAATTACATCTAATGAACAAATATGCATTATAGGCAACCAATAAATCCACAAAACTGCTTTAACCTATATGTAAGAAAACCAACATTGGATCCCTGAGAGGAGAGCATCCCCAGTATGTGGCCACCCCCAAAAAGGCCTGTCATTTAATTACTATCCCAAGCACCTTGTGATGGGGACATGATCCACAACAGGCTGGTTCACAATCACAGATTTAGTTCTGAGAACTTTAAGACTTTACCAGACTTCATCACTGCTTTGCTCTCAGTAACAAGCAATTGACAGTAACTAACACCTCATGCTGTAGAGGTGAGATACAGTTGTGTTAGACAACCCTTTATTAGGGGTTATCTCTCATCATGGGGATTCTATTGCTAGCTACTCTGCACAGTGTCCATCTAATGGATACTTCAGGAAATTATCCAATCAATCCAAACTCCCCCCACCCCTACTGCAGCCTCACAACTCCTAAAATTGGCTTCCAAGGACTAAGAGTCTTTACGAAGTAGATCTGGCCAGGATAAACACAGGGAGTTGCAAGAAAAGGAGAGTCAAAGCCAAGGTGTGTTGCTGGGTCAGAATTCCATTTGTGTAATATCATGACTACTCCCTTTGTATCCATTCTAGTGATTGGTATAGTACAAAGAAGCATTTTCCCCACAGGGCCTAAACTGCTAATATTGTTTTGGAATGACATCTATGAAAAGTTGTTCAATTTTATTCCAATGCTAGCATGCAAGCATAGCTGAATCATCTAGATCCAAGGATGCATTTCTTTTCACTTCAATAGGAAGAAAAATGCATTAACGTTTACCTTAGATATGGTAATGATGAGTGATTGATGCATTGCCAGTTCACAAAATCCAATCAGTATCAACTAGTTAGCAAGAAGTGAAACTATCTGTATTGTTTTATATACCCACCCACATACATACCATGAACCACATTTAAAGAGTCAACATTATTAAAGCAAAAAATATGTATTAGAAAAGTCAGCCTTTGAATAGGGATGTGAACTATGCAATATAAGGATCTTGTTATTCAGTAGTGATGGTTGTAGAACAAAGGCAAGCAATTTGCAAATAACTGAGAAGTGGTAAAATATGCATAGTAGTTAGATTTTAAAAGTTATTATCTAGTGCAGATGCCCATCTTGACCACTGATAATGTTCTTTTAGTGAACCCAAACTATAGAAGTCAGCAATTAATTCTTGCTGAAATTTATCTACAGCTAGAACAATACTAGCATCTGCAGTGACTTGCATTGAGTTCAGTAACTTGTTTCCAAAAGTTGTCTGAATCATAGATACTAGATCAGGAGTGTCAAATTCTATCCCATTGCAGGCCATACCAGGATTTGGCCCATGATCTGCGTGTTTGACATGTCTGTATTAGATTGTTGACCCAAAGTAAATCCTGAGAGGGTTTTTTTCTCTATTTTATTCAGAATAGACTGAATAAATATTTATCAGCTGACTTTTATGAGTCAATTTGATTTACTTAACCTGCAGAAATACACGCTTACCTGAAATTAATGGATATGAATGTCTATGGAGATTCTCAATCATCCACGTCACAGTTACCCCAAGGTGCTTTTTCCATAAGGCAGTTGGACTTTCTTGGTTTTTTCTTTTGAAAATAAAAAAATAAAACCCAAGAAAGCCCTGTTGCCTTATGGAAAACACACATAGGATAATGACATGTATGGGATTTATGTATTTCAAAAAGATATAATTGCCCAGCTTACAAAAATGTAATATAATAATAAAATCAAGAAACATGATGCACTATAAATCAAGCAATAAGTATTAGTACCTCAAAAGTGCTTTTTCAAAAAGCAACTGGACTTTTTTTGTTCTTTTTTTTCCTTCTTAAAGATGTTTTGCTTCTCATCCAGGAAACATTTCCAGAACTTCAGAAGATGCTTCTTGGGTGAGAAGTGGAACATCTTCAAGAGAAAAAACAAAGAAAGCCCAGTTGCCTTTTGAAAAAACACCTTCAGGACTATGACCTGGATGACTGAGAATCTCTATAGACATTAAGCATTGAGAATGAAAAAAAATAAGTGAGAACATGTTAAAAGTACTGAATGATATGAATGAACATTTTGTATCCACTTCTTAAATGGTGCTAAATGATAGGGCTTGTTTCAACTTCAGTGGCAATTTGAGGCAAACCATGACAAAAGCAGGATTAGACATTGTCAACCACCTCTCTGACCAGATGCCCAATTGTTACCTTGGTAGTTTGAGCCTCAACTGTGAAAAATGTTACAGGCTATGCTGAGGATTCAACAGTAATTTGAGATGCACCATTTATTCCTTAGGGTGACTTATTCTGAGCCAGGTGCAGCTTCCAGACCCATCCTCAGAGGTTGTCCAAATAGAATAATTCTATTTTAAAATCACCAGCTCATGAATCACAGAGGCAAGAATGATTTCTTCCTTATAGGAGCACATCTACATTATTAGCTAAAGCTCCTTGTCGTTTATGGTTTGGGACTGCCAGGAATCAAGACTGGACAAACAAGGCTGAAAAGCTAATCCTTAAGGGGAAGTAGGCTTTCATTCAAAATAGGCTATTTCTTGGAACCAGAAGGACATTCCTCAGAACCATTAACAATTCTGCCTGATAGATTTGGTTATGTACAGCACTGAATCAAGCAAGGCTAAAAAAAAATTACAAAAGGACTTGTCAGATCCAGTTGTGTCTCTCCTCTCTCAGTACAATTTAAAAGTGAAAAGGCATCCTAATTGTCTTTTGTACTTAAAAAAGTTTAATACCAAATAACACATTCATGTCTTTGTCTTTGTCAAGCTACACTGTAAGCCTTCCCATAGAAAAGAATCAACAAATGGGGAATATTGTACAGAATAAATTTGATTGAGATAGTAATCCTATTCCAACTTGCCTCGAAGCAAATCCCATTCAATATAGAGGCTTTTATTTCCAGAGAGACTACTTTACCTTTTTTAAATAAAACAAAACAAAAAAGCTTATGGTTTGGCAATTATCAGGCATTCAACATTAGAGTAGCTCTCATGTGCCCCATAGCCATAATAACTTAATTTCTGGAAACCGATTCTTCCAGACAAAGCTTTTATATTGCATTCATCTCTTTGGCTTCCCAGAACCGGACAGGTAGATAATACCACCAGTGCTGGCCAGCAAACATCCAGACAGTCATTCTAGTCATTCAACTCAAAGGCTAGAGTTATTGTCTTCTCTTTGCTGCCGCCTGTTGTATCTAAATTGCTGCAGTCCAGATCTCATAGCCCTGCAGGTGGTAGGGGAGATGTCATCTTCAACCTACACACCTTCAATGTTTTCTCACAGCTTCTTTGATTTATTTTTCTTACTTCAGGAAATGTGTTTAGGAAACATAAGATTAATACATGGTATCTCCACTTGGTAGTGCTAAGAGCTCCCCATGAACATCAACCCTGGGAAGTAAGATTTAAAGTGCTGATGAACCCTGTAGTATAGTAGAGGGGCTGCATCAGCTCAGCATTCTCATCTGAATTAAGATTCCTCTCCCCCCACCCCCCGCAAGTCTTTTTTGTCTGGATAAAGCTGAATTTTATTTATTTATTTATTTAAACAAATAATATTAAAATCAAGGTTTTATACTATGGGACATATGTGTTTCATGATTTAAAATAATAGAAAAACCATGCTACCAATTTTGGATGAATTCTGGATAGGCATTAGCAGGGAGTTTAAAAGGTTGTTTATTTTTATTATTTATTTATTTATTTATTTATTTATTTATTTATTTATTTATTTATTTATTTATTTATTTATTGGATTTCTAAGCCGCCCCATCTCCCTAGGGACTCAGGGCGGCGTACAATCATAAAAACAATACAAAATACTATACAATTAAAAAATTAGATAAGAAACCCAATAATCAGATTAAAACAGTAAAAACAATTCATTAAAACCCCCATCCTCCCATCAGTCCAGGTCGGTGAGTTGGAACAACCATGTTTTCAAGCCCCGATGGAAGGAGCGGAGGTCAGGGGCCACCCGAAGCTCCAGGGGCAGTTGATTCCATAGGGTGGGTGCTCCCACAGAGAAGGCCGTCCCCCTAGGGGTCACCAGCCAACATTGTCTGGCCAAGGGCACCCTGAAGAGGCCCTGTCTGTGACAGCACATGGGGCGTTGGGAAGCTGGCAGCAGGGTCTCCCACAAGTACCCCAGTCCTAAGCCATGTAGGGCTTTATAGGTCAACACCAGCACCTTGAATCTCACCTGGAGGGCAACTGGTAACCAGTGCAGCTCACGCAGGAGGGATGTAACATGGGACTATTGGAACACTCCCATCACAACCCACGCTGCCACATTCTGGACAAGTTGAAGTCTCTGGGTGGTCCTCAAGGGCAGCCCCATGTAAAGTAGTCCAGATGGGAAGTAATGAGCACATGAGTGACCGTGCGTAGGGCATCTCGATCCAGATAGGGATGCAACTGGTGCACCAGGTGAACCTGGGCAAATGCCCCCCTGGCCACGGTCCCACCTGCTCCTCCAAACTGAGCCATGCATCCAGGAGGACACCCAAGTTGTGAGCCCTATCTATGGGGGGCAACACCCTTCCCCCCTAGCTAGAGGTGGAATATCCTGGATAACTCGAGATGCCGGTACATACAGCCACTCGGTCTTAGCTGGGTTGAGCCAGAGCCTGTTCCTCCCCATCCAGACCCGCACCGCCTCCAGGCACCAGGACATCACATCAAGGGCATCACTGGGTTGGTTAGGGGTGGAGATAAAAAGCTGGGTATCATCAGCATACTGATGATACCTCACCCCAAAACCACTGATGATCTCACCCAGCAGCTTCATATAGATGTTGAACAGGAGGGGCGAGAGAACCGACCCCTGAGGCACCCCACAAAGGAGGGGCCTCGGGGTCGATCACCCCCCCCAACACCATCTGCGTACGGCCCGAGAGGTAGGAGGAGAACCACCACAAAACTGTGCCCCCCACTCCCAACCCCTCGAGCCTTGCAGTAGGATACCATGGTCAATGGTATCAAAAGCCGCTGAGAGATCTAACAGGACTAGGACAGAGGAATGACCCCTATCCCACGCCCTCCAAAGATTATCCACCAGTGCGACCAAGCCAAGTCTTTAGGTCGCGACGGAAGGAATGAAGGTCAGGAACCAGCCATAGCTCCACAGGCAGTTGGTTCCAAAGGGCAGGCACCCACAGAAAAGGCCCTCCCCCTGGGAGCCACCAGCTGACATTGTCTGGCCAACGGCACCCTAAGGAGACCCTGCCTGTGGGAGCGCACAGGGCAATGGGAAGCTGTTGCAGGTGCTCCTGCAAATACCCTGGACCTAAGCCATGAAGGACTTTATAGATGATTACCAAAACCTTGAATCTCACCCAGAGGGCAACCGGCAGTCAATGCAGCTCATGCAGGAGGGATGTAATATGGGAGTATCGGGATGCTCCCATCACAACCCGCGTGGCTGCATTCTGCACCAGTTGAAGCCTCCAAGTGGTCCTCAAGGGCAGCCCCATGTAGAGAGCATTGCAGTAGTCTACATGGGAGGTAATGAGTGCATGAGTAACGGTATGCAAGGCATCTCGGTCCAGATAGGGACGCAACTGGAGCACAAGGCGAACCTGCGCAAATGCCCCCCTGGCCACAGCTCCTATATGATCTTCCAAATTGAGCTGTGCATCTAAGAGGATGCCTAAATTGCATGCCCTTTCCATGGGGGATAACACCTCTCCCCCCATGACCAAAGATGGAACATTCTGGGCAATCCGAGATGCCGGTACATACAGCCACTCGGTCTTGGCCGGTTGAGCTGAAGCCTGTTCCTACCCATCCAGACCCGTACCACTTCCAGGCACCGGGACATCACATCGAGGGCATCACTGGGTTGGTTTGGGATGGAGATAAAAAGCTGGGTATTATCAGCATACTGATGATACCTCACCCCAAAACCATGGATGATCTCACCCAGCAGCTTCATATAGATGTTGAACAGGAGGGGGGAGAGGACTGACCCCTGAGGCCCCCCACAAGTGAGGGGCCTTGGGGTCGACCTCGATCCTCCTGCCAACACTGACTGCGAACGTCCCAAGAGGTAGGAGGAGAACCACCGCAGAACCATGCCTCCCATACCCAGCCCCCCGAGATGCTGCAGTAAGCTACCATGGTCGATGGTATCAAAAGCCGCTGAGTTCTAATAGGACCAGGACAGAGGAAAAAACCTCTATCCCGAGCCTGCCAGAGATCATCTACCAGCGTGACCAATGCCGTCTCCGTGCTGTACCCAGGCCTGAAGCCCGATTGGTGCAGGTCTAGATAATGTTGGGGGATGCATTTGGTCCTATGGCAACAAATCTCCAACTCAAGTTTTAAAGGAAGAGATTATCATTGAAGCCATACTTAGTTTTGCACCTTAAAAGACATTTTATTAATATACCCAAGCATTGTGGATATGGTTCATTGTGATGTATGAACCAAGAAAAGGGGTTTACCAAGCTAATCATGCCTAAGCTAATGATAGGGAAGTATGACCAGTTTAACTGCAGGTAGTCCTTGACTTACTACCACAAATGAGCCCCAAACTTTTGTTTGCTAAGTGAGACATTTCTTAAGTTAATTTTGCTCTCCTTTGCCACAGCTGTTAAGTGAATCATTGCAGTTGTTAAATTAATAACATGCTTATTAAGTGAATCAGGTTTTCCCATTTACTTTGCTTGTCAGAAGGTCAAAAAAGGAGATCACATGACCTTGAGACACTACAACAGTCATAAATGTGAGTCAGTTTCCAAGCATTCAAATTTGGATCACGTGACCACGGGGATGCTGCAATGGTCATAAGTGTGAAAAGAAGGCCATAAATCACTTTTTTCAGTGCCATTGTCACTTCTATGGTCACTATTAGGAACTGTTGTAAGTCAAGGACTACCTGTATTGAACTACCTGTATCTACTTAATAAAAGAACCTAAATAAAATAACAATCTAGTTAATTGTATTTATTTTTTGTGCTGGTTTATTTCCCTGCTGCTTTTTGTAAATGCTTAGATTAGAGTCTTCTAATATTGAAATGGTCTACAATATGCTATTATTAGCAGTAATAATTCCTTGACTTGATGCCCTCTATCTGGCTTAGGCAACAGTTTCCAATTTCCCATTACCATCATGCTCTAGTATAGTTTTATGACAAGAATTCTCTGGCCTGATTCAAAGATAAATAATTGTAACACTAATAATGGAATGTTGTCCTCCTGTTGTTAAGTTATGGAATTCTCTGTGGGGAGCAGCAAGATAGACAGTGAGTTGTCTATTCATTATTGCACCTCAGTGATTATCAGAAGCAAAGATATATTTGGTGCGCCTGGAGTGCTTGTCTTTATGGTTATTCATCAGTTTTTAAAGCAGAAATATTTAAAAAGAAATATCTGCTGTGAAATGGATGTCTGGGCCAGAACCAGAGGTGGTGTTCAGCAGGTTCTGACCAGTTCTGGAGAACCGGTAGTGGAAATTTTGAGTAGTTCAGTAGCTCTTTCTCATGTCATCCATTTCCAGCTCTTCCCCTAAAATACTTTTTCTGGTGCCTTAGTGGAAGAATATTAACTAAGTTATCAATGATGGTAATCTCTGGAAAAGTGATGACATGCCTAGCATTGAAGCTTGTTTTTCTGCCTGTAAAATTTGCATGACAAAACGTGTCTGGAACTCTTCATTGTTTGCTGTGGTCACAGGAGAAGACAGATTTGCAAATTATCTTTTGACTTCAGAGGTGGTATTCAGCAGGTTCTGACCAGTTCTGGAGAACTGGTAGTGGAAATTTTGAGTAGTTCGGAGAACCGGCAAATACCACCTTCGACTGGCCCTAGCCACATCTATTCTCTGCCTCCCGAGTGCCAGCTGATCGGCTGGGTCTTCTTTTGTTGCCCTGCACAGGAGAACGGAGCTGGAAAGCAGGTTAGTGGGGTGGGGAGGGTATGGAGATTTTACTGTATCCTTCCCCTGCCATGCCCACCAAGCCACACCACACCCACAGAACTGGTAGTAAAATTTTTTGAATCTCACCACTGTTTGACTTGCCATGTAGCCAGGAAAGGCCCTGCTCTAGATATTAACCACTAAGTACAGATAGTCCTTGACTTAGAACAGTTCATTTAGTGATGGTTAGAAGTTACAATGGCACTGAAAAAATGACTTATGACCGTTTTTTCATACTTATTGTCAAGCGCCGTTCGCCAAACACCAAAAGTAAGAGAACTACGATCCTCTGAAGCTTGTCAAAGATCCGTTTATTTCTCTACTACGGGGGAGGGGGGTAACGACCATATACATACACTCAAAGTCAGCTCTGGCTGGCTCTGCAGCTCAGAGCTGTATTTATACAATCATCTACGTGCTCGGTTAGGTTAATTAAGCGCTCATTACATAACCGACTTCCGGACATTTTCACTGGCCACCATCCAGATGAGTTATGGCTAACAGACTTCTGCATCCCCTCTATGTTGCTACTATATGTACTATTTGGGGATTATATATGAGTGGATTAGTGTTCATCCTTGACCCGGCTTCCAGGTGTCATGGCTCCATGTCTGTCAGCCCTGGAGTCATGACAGGCTGCCCCTCCTACCAGGCATCTGCCTGTCAAAATATAAATTGATATAATAACATATAGAGTGCTTTGGAAGGGATTCAGGCATTGGTTTTCAATTTATTGGGGTGCTTTTTATGGAAGTGCCTGATGAGTCTATTGCACAGACGTCAGATGCATTCACCCATGAGGCTTCGGTGTTGGGATATCCTTTCCAACGTACCAGATATTGCATGCCCCATCTTTTATCCGAGCATCTAATACTCTATCTATTTCCATGTGGTTTGAGGTTATTTGGGTTGGTTCTACATGTGAGTTAGTCTCCCTAGTCTTACCGGTTTTTAGTAGACTTGCATGAAACACTGGGTGAACACGCCCTAGCCACGGCGGTAATTTAAGTTTCACGGTTACAGGGTTAATTACTTTAAGTATAGGGAAAGGTCCAATATATTTGGGTCCTAACTTACGGCTATGTAATTTCAGTTTAAGGTATTTAGTAGACACATAAACCTTATCCCCAACAGCAAAAGGTTTATGATCCTGTCGTTTTTATTTGCTTGGGTTTCATGGGGCTAGTCATTTTCCTCAATGATTTTTGTACCTGTCCCCAAGACTCCTGAATCTTTTCTGCCCATCCCTTAACACTGAGTGGATCCTCTGGTTGACATGTAAAAGTTGGAATAGGGCCAAATTCAATGCCATGCACTATATAAAATGGACTGTATCCTGTACTACTATGGACAGCATTATTATATGCGATTTCTGAATGGTAACAGATCCATCCAGTTTTGTTGTTGGTAGGCGATATATGTTCTCAAATACCATTCAACCATAGCATTAGCTCTTTCAGCCACCCCATTGGTACTCGGGTGATTGGCTGAACTTAATCCCTGAGATGATCCTAACAACTTGACAAAAGCCTTCCAGAACTGAGCAGTAAACTGGACTCCTCTGTCAGATATTATTCTCCTAGGGGATCCATGTAACCTATATACATGTCGGATGAACAGTTCAGCTAGCTTGCCTGCCGATGGAAGTCCTTTACAGGGAACAAAATGGGCCTGTTTTGAAAACAAATCTACTATAGTCCATATGACATTGTACCCCTTACTGCTTGGTAATTCCACAATGAAATCCATCGCAATGTCTTGCCATGGTCTTGAAGGTTCTGATACCTGTTGTAATAATCCTAACGGCTTGCCTGTTCGGGTTTAGACATTGCACAGACATGACAGGTTTTTACATAGTGTTCTATCTCAGGTCTCATGTTGGGCCACCAAAATTGCCTACGTGTTAAATGTAAGGTTTTGAGGAACCCGAAATGTCCAGCTGGTTTTTCATCGTGGCACTTGTTCAGTATATCTTCCCTCATTGTACGGTACATAAATTTTATCTCTTTTCCAAGCTATTCCATTTTTATAAGAACACACTTGTGGATGTTCTCTCAACCATTCATCAATTGATGTTTCTTTCTGCAACCTTTCATAGTTTACTTCTCGTAGCCGTGTTACTCGTCCAGGTTCTACACTATTATTATCGATTAAAGGCTGTATAATGATTTTTTTTCTGCTTGGTATTGAGGCAGTCGAGAGGGCATCTGCCATAAAGTTTTTCCCTCCAGGAATATACCTTAATGTGAAATTAAACCGTTGGAAATACAGAGCCCATCTTACTTGTTTAGGGACAGCTTCCTGGGCTTTTGTAATGCTTGAGGTTGCGATGGTCAGTCCAGACCTCGAATTTTTCTTGTACCCCTCTAAGAAATGTCTCCAGGTGCTTAGGGCCCATTTGACTGCGAAAGCCTCTTTTTCCCATATTGCCCAACCTCTTTCTGTAGAACTAAATTTACGGACGTATATGCACAAGGGTTTAGTATACCCTCGTCATTCTCTTGTAGGAGAACAGCCCCACAGCTACATCACTGCATCTGCCTGTACTACATATTTCTTTGTTGGGTCAGGATGTTGTAGAATGGGTTCTTGGGAAAACAATGATTTCAATGCATCAAATGAATGTTGACACTCTGTGGACCATGCTATTTTCTGGTTTGGTTTGGTTTTTCTGCTTGCCTTCCCATTTTTAACAGGTCAGTTATAGGCAAAGCGATGTGAGTGAATTGAGGTATAAACTGCCTGTAAAAGTTCAGAAACCCTAAAAGCTTTGTACTTGTTTCCAAGTTTGGGGTGGTTCCCATTCCACAATGGTTTTCACTTTACTCGGATCCATCTCTAATCCTGTACTAGATATGCGATACCCCAAATAATCGAGTTTTGTACGATGGAACTCACATTTTGAAAGTTTCACATACAGTTTAGCCCTCAACAATTTACGTAGTACACTCCTTACAAGGTGGACGTGTTCCTCCATTGTCTTTGTATATATTAATATATCGTCTAGGTATACCAACACTCCTTGATATAAATGTTCCTGAAGTATACTATTGATTAACTGCATAAAAACAGGGGCTCCTTTCAAGCCAAACGGCATCACCGAATTGATAACTACCCAGAGGACAATTGAATGTGGTTTTCCATTCGTCCTCGTTCTCACTGCACCGATAGTAGGCCTCCCGTAAATCTAGCTTAGTAAACACCGCCCAGTTGATAAGGTGGCTAGCAGCTCACTAATTAAAGGCAAGGGATACAAATTATTCACACATATGGCATTCAGACCTCGGAAATCAACGCATAATCTTAACCCACCATCTTTTTCTCAAACAATACTGGTGCAGCTACACTCGAATGCCCGGTTTAATAAATCCATGTTCTAGGTTCTTTTCTAGGAATTTCTGCATCTCCATCTTTTCTTTGGGGTCATAGCATACATGCGAGGTTTCGTAAAGTTGCCCCTGGCACCAATTCTATCGACAGTCCGTTTGTCGATGGGGTGGTAACATTTCACATTTTGTTCACTGAATACCTCAGCTAAATCGTGATACACAGCTGGAATGAGGATCACATCAGTGTCTTCTAATGTAGCCACTGGTTCAGTGCTTGAATCCTGCTGTCTTACCAGGTTTTCTGGAGGGGTGGCTTGGGGCCTGTAGTTAACCGTAAACTTAAAACCACCTTCCCACCAAATGGTGGGCCTCCATCTATCTAACCAAACCAACCCGAGTATAACATCTCTCTCATTTGAGGAATTACAATGAACCGTAAATGTTCCCAATGTGTTCCAATTTCCAATTGTACATGACTAGTCATCATGGCAGCAGGTGCCCCCCCCAATAATGAACCATCCACTTGTTCAAACTTCATAGGCTGTGGAAGAGGTTCCATCGGCAACTGTAACTTCTCTACAAGACGTTGGTTGATCAAACATCTAGTACATCCCATATCTATCAATGCACCAAACTGGCCCCTTATACCGCCATTAACATTATTCAACACAATAGGAATCACGAAAGGCCTAACAGGGGAGCTTACCATATCATCAACTTGGTCTTCAGTTTCACTATCACATAGTCCAGAGACCCTTTCGGTTTCTTGGCTCTTCGCTTCTTGATTCCTGAGGGACTGGCATTCTTGTCTGCTCGTCCTGTGTCAATCTCTGTGACCTTTCAGAACTGGCCACCTTTCATCTGCTGTAACTGGTTGATGGTACTGTGCCAGGGGAGTTTTGTCTGCTTCATGTAGTCTGTTTCCATGCTGGGACATTCAAATGCCCGATGGCCCAACATGTTACAACGGAAACACCTGAAATTCATTCTACTCCTAGTGTTGGATGGAACAACCCTTTGTTTGTCCCTATCAATACCCATTGAAAGACCACATGGGGTTAACTTTCTTGAAGGCTCTGGTCTCTCCCTGAACTCTTTTAGTCCCACATCCAGTTCTACCACTACTTTAAACCACTCTGACAGTTTTTGTGGCACCCTCTATATACACACGCCTGTCTCAGGTTGCGATCTAGTCCAGCTTTGAACTCCCTAATGAGAAGACGCCGGGCCAAGTTCGCAGTTTTCCAGCTAACCGCTTAAATTCTTTCACATATTCTATAGCCGCCTCCCACGTTGTAGGGACATTAAAGCCTCCTCAGTTTGATACACCCGTGATTTATCCTCAAATTGACTCCTTAACGCCTCAAGGAACAATCCCACATCAACTAGTTCTTTTCAAGACGAGTGTTATGCAGTTCAGCCACCCAGTCTGCTGCATCCCCAGTCAACACCCCAGTTATTGCACAATGATGGACCATTGGGATGGATAGAAATGGCCATATAACTCTAAATGGTTTACTACCTGGCTTAGGAATAATGCCACTGATCAGGGTTACCATCAAAGGATGTTTGAAGGGGGTGGCCCCCTACGCTGACTGTCCCATGGGCCAAGCCTCGGTAAGAGTCCTCACTTTCACGCTGGTCACGGTGACTTCCGGACTCCCCTGGCCTCTGCTGGTTGATAATGAAGTGGTAGCTCTCATTCTAGGCTCCACCCAACCACTTCAGCCAGGGGAAACAAACATAGGAGGGGTCTCCTGGGAGTACGCCTGCTGACATGGCCCTTTCGTCCGGCAAGGGGTAAACCACGATGTACTTTCTGTTCTATCCCCATGCCTGCCTGAGGGGCTGATCTTTAATGCTTAACTCCCCATACCTAACACGAAGGAGTTCAAGGGTACTTGCCCCAAGGGTGGAAGTGGTAGTACTCCACTGTCCTTTATATCGCTCTCCTTCCACTTTCCACTGCCTCAGGGCCCAATGGAACAGGGGCTTTCCAGCTGCCTCTTTGTCCCATCTCTTCCTGAAACTCCATCCCGCTTTTGTTCCATCTGAACCTTCGTACCACCTCACCCTGCTGCTGCAACGCCTCCTCTCTCCACGCCAATGTCATCTGCTAGTTGGCTCTGTCCTGACTCAAAAGCTCCACTCTGCTTCGCTGCACTCCACCCGACTTCGCTTTTACCAGCCCTGAGCTGCTGGAGCGACGCCGCCCTTTCCCCGTCATCACTCTCTCGCTCTGCTGCTCGCCTTGGTCTCCTCCTCTTCCACGTCTATTGGCAACAATGCTGTGATATCCCGCCCTCAGCCATGGCTCAGCAAAAGAATAAAGTTCTCAAAAGAAGAGGCAGAGCTGACTTTTTTCAGCGCCGTTCACCAAACGCCAAAAGTAAGAGAACTACGATCCTCCGAAGCTTGTCAAAGATCCATTTATTTCTCTACTACGGGGTAACGACCATATACATACACTCAAAGTCAGCTCTGGCTGGCTCTGCAGCTCAGAGCTGTATTTATACAATCATCTACGTTCGTTAGGTTAATTAAGCGCTCATTACATAACCGACTTCCGACATTCTCACTGGCCACCATCCAGATGAGTTATGGCTAACAGACTTTTGCATCTCTATGTTGCTACTATATGTACTGTTTGGGGATTATATATGAGTGGATTACGTGTTCATCCTTGACCGCTTCCAGGTGTCATGGCTCCATGTCTGTCAGCCCTGTCATGACAATTTATCTGTTGCAGCATTCTATAAGGTCATCTGATCCTACCAGATGCTTGGCAACTGGTTCAGTTTTATGATGGTTGTAATGTCCCAGGATCATGTAATCCCCTTTGTGACCTTCTGAAAAGCAAAGTCAATGGGAAGCCAGTTTCATTTAACAAGCACGTAAGCTAACTTAACAACTACAATGATTCACTTAATAACTGTGGCAAGAAAGGTCATAAAATGGGGCAAACTCACTTCAGTGTCTCACTTAGTAACAGAAATTTTGACTAAATTTGATCATAAGTCAAAGACTACTGTAATATAGTTAACAACATGTACAAAACAGAAGGATTGCATTACATACTAATTCAGTACTTTCCCTAATAGATGTCCTGCACTATGAAGACAAGCAGAATGTTAAAAAGTGCAATGTTTCCTTTACAAAGATATAGAGGGGATTATAGTTTTGCTTCATACAAAGGTCCAAAATTGACATATCCTTTAATGTGCAGCTTGTTATATCAAAATGGTATATTTGGAGATTATTGTAAACCAGGTGGTTCACTTACACTGAAGTGTAAGCACAGCCACTATGATCTATAAATCATATTTTATTTTATTTTATTTGCAAACCAGTCACTGTGTCTTCATGGTTAGAGTAAGAACAGCTTAATTCATTGGGCTAGCATATCTGGGTAAAACCAGATAACCATGAAAAAAACAGCAAAGTCCTTTCTATAAATCCATCCAGTGTAGATTAAAATGTTGGGTAAGGAAGTCTGTTCCCATTTATAACTTCATATTTATCATTCTGGGTTGTAATCTGAGGCAAAACTAGGCAGTGTGTCTCTAGTTTTTTTTAAAAATTATATTATGTCACTTCTCCGGAGACTCATGGCGGCTTACAATTTTGGAGCACAACCCAATGCACTCAGCAATAGCCTTCATTCCATTGTATATGCCTGGTTATTGCTAGCTTTTGGCCCCTGCTGCATTTTTACAAAGTCAGCTTATTGCCCCCAACAATCTTGGGTCCTCAATTTACCTACCTCGAGGATGGAAGGCTGAGTCAACCTTGAGCCTGATTGAGCCCACCAATTGCAGGCAGCTGGAACTAAGTGCTAGGCGCTTAACAGCCTGCACCACCAAGGCTCTGTCTTTGAATGTCTGATGATCATGCCTCCCCTAACCTGACTGTGTACAGAAAATAACACTTTGGGGAGTGTTGTAAATAATATCTGGTGACTTGGTTTGCAAAGTTACTTAGTTTGCAAGCAGAAGCAGCTGAAGGAATATTGTTCTGCCCACACATGGAACCAACCCACCTTTGCTGCTTTAGTCAATTAGCTCTGGGTGAAGGAACAGTCAAGGTCCACTGAATGAGATATAGGAGGTTGCTACCTGAACAGTACTGCTGGGCAGTGAGCCAGTGAAGCTTTGAAAGGCAGTAGCTAATTAGCTGCAGGTTACAGTGAGGAAAGTCATTCAAACCTAGAGTCCCTACAGCCAGGGACAAATGAAAGCAGATGGGCCTTCCAGGTCTCTTCTGTTGGTTTCGCTTCTGGGCTTAATGCCACTGCATTAGGCTCACACTTGCTTTCACTCCCATTTTGTAATGTAATTTAGCATGCCTTGCTGGAATGTGTTGTAAACATGTTGAAGCAAATGTAAGTAGGGTGCTAAGGCAGGCTGGAGCAATAAAGCTGAGAGAGGGAACTTCCCTCACCATCTTCTTTAAAGGACATTTCCAGGTGTGCAGTTTCAGAATTCACTCTGGACTTTACAAACCTATCCAGAGCTTTTCAGTTATTGGGGCCCCCAATTTCAAACCCTGAGCAGTGAAACAGAAAAGGCAAATAGGGATGATGGTTTTAAGTGATACTTTCTGTTCCCCATTGCTAACTCTGTGGTGCATGGATGATCAAAAGGAATGAAGATAATTGTCACTTTACCTGCAGATGTCGGGTATATCTTGGTTTTAACATGCTACTACTTTTGTTCTAAACTTTTGAAATAGGGTAACTCAGCCTATCACAATCTAATTCCTATAATGCCAGGTAGCATGGACAACACTTGAGCAGGTCGTTAGCATAAATACACCTATGTTAGTTTCTGTGATGGAATGTGCACTTGGAGAAGGAGTGGAGGGAAATTCCAGCGAAAGGACTGTGGGTTCTCAGAGAGGACTCAGACACAGTAGATTCCATATAGAAACCCAAAATAAGAGACCATGCAGCTTAAACTGGGTGGGGAAGGAAGGAAGAGATTCAGTGTAGCCATGCCCTAGAACCGTGATGATAATCTTTTGTTGTGGTGTGCCAAAGTGCAGGCGTGCACCGCCACCCCTGTGCATGCGCAAGATAACCCCTTACCTGCACTGTGCATGCAGTGCTCCCAGCTGATTTTGGCCCATTTGAGGCCTTTTTGCCTTCCCAGAGGCTTGAAGAAAGCCTTTGCAGCCTGGAGGCCAAAAAATGGCCTTCTGGAAATACCGAAGTGCCTGTTTTCAACCTCCGGAGGGCCTCTGGAGCCCAGGGAGGCCTTTTTCACCTTCACAGAGGCTCAAGGGAAGTCTCTGCAGCCTTGGAGGCCAAAAATGGGCCTGTTTGGCACTTCTGGTACTCTGGTATTTCTGGAAATACTGGAAGTGCTGAACGGGCCCGCTTTCAGCCTCCAAAGGCTGCAGAGGCTTCCTCGAGCCGGGAGGGCAAAAAGGCCTCAAAAGGACCAAAATCAGCTGGTAGGCACATGCATGCAGAGCAGGTAAGTTTGGCTGAGGCTTGTGTGCTCACACAAATGGCTCGGCGTGCCACCTGTGGCATGCGTGCCATAGGTTCGCCATCACGGCCCTAGAATAACCCAGGATATCTCTGTTAGATTAGAAGGTTGTAGCTTTAGTCTGATGAGGTTCTGTCTACTGGGTGTAAACAGGTAAAGAACTGGACTCATTTGGTTTTCATGTGTCATCTTTGGGCTTGGGTCTGACAAATTTATTAAATCGGTATGGCTCCCAATCTCTCCAAGGGACATTAGATGGCAAAACAATACAAAAATAAAATTGAAAACAATTGCAACACAAATACAAACATTAAAATACCTAGTAGCTGGGGAAAGGTATCAGCACTGACAGTGTCTAACATCACCAGGAAATGGACCCCTTTACAAACACAAGGTTTCAGCGCTAAATGATCTGAAAGGACTAATAATATCTCATAGCACTTTTTTTTAACCAGCAGTCTTACAGTTCATTAATCCTATAAAAGTCTAAACAGGCATATGGTCTGTGTTTTGCATCAGGCTAAGCCTTAATGTGATGTTTTCTGTGATGTGTGAACAAGGGTTTGTAGACTGGAAACCATAGTATTAGGTTAGCATTGGGTGAATCCAACCATTAAATATTACCCAAAAGACCTGCTTAAAACAAACCATAGCTTAGCATGGTATGTAGATATCCAGGACATCTTTGACCATGTTCAAAAATATAAGAAACCTGTATTTTCCAAAAACATCAGAGGGCTTTTCTAATGCAACAATGCAAGCACCAATACTTAGAAATGTTTTACCTTCTCACCCAGGGGTGGGATTCAAATTTTTAACAACCGTTCTGGGGTTTAGTTGGTAGGCATGGTTTGGTGATCATGTGATGGTGGATGGCTTGGTGGTCATGTTATTGGCTGGGTGTGGCCAACTCAATATCACTCATATCGAGGCACACATCTCCTCTCTCATGACTGTGGGGATGCTGCAACAGTTGTAAGTGTGTGAAAATGATCATAAGTCACTTTTTTCAGTGCCACTGTAACTTTGAATGGTCACCCACACAAGCAAAGTACCAGCAAAGGAGGGGAAAAACTCCAGAGAAGTTCCTGAGACAGCAAGTCTAGTCCTGTCAAGAATGTAATAAGGGTTAATGGAGAGGCAGTTTCTGTAAACAACTCCAGAATTACCTTCCTGCCTTCCTTACAGGATTAGGCCAGTAATTTCTTCTAACAACCGGTTTCCAAACTGCTTAGAATGTTAACAACCAGTTCTAGAGAATAGGTGCAAACTGGTAGAATCCCACCCCTGTTCTCACTGTTCTTTAGCCCACATCAAATAAACTTATTTTTCTTTTTCTTGATTTGAATCCACTTCTACAAAGAATAGCACTAATCAGAATATTTTTCTTCAATATATGCCCTGCATTCTTGAAGGCAAGGGAAGACATGTAGGTTAAAACTGGAAAAGGCATTAATCCATAGGCTTTTCTCAAAGAACAGATGAAAATACCAGCATTTGTTTTGCCATTGACTTTTGTTAACAGATTCAGGTCCAAAGAATATAGTCATGTCTTCACTTGCAGCCGACAATGACACCAAAATACCTTGCCAGTTTTATTTTATTTTTTCCTGCTGTATCCTGAGTAGTGACCTAATAGACTTAAATCATCCTATTATAGTGTTTTTCCCCTTAGGTCACAGTATCCAAAGACAGTTGTAAGGTAGGTATAAAATCTCTTGTGTTTCCTTGCCCATTACAGTGGATATGAAGTCTAATTACCTATAGTAGATGTGGCTCTTGGAGGCCATATCAAGCTGATGCAGACATGCACTTTACTTTGGCTGGTGGTAAGCTTTCTTCATCATCTTTCAGCATTAGAGTTCCCTAAGCAGCTGAGCACAGTGCTGTATTAAAATCATGCTAGTATCAGACTGCCAAGCTGGTTCTTACTGGTTAGTAAAGGTAAAGGAGTACCTGCTGATTTTACTCTGTTAGGCATTGCCGACTGCAGGGGTGGGGGTGTTCATCTCCATTCCAAGGCCATTGAGCCAATGCTATCTGAAGATGTTTCCTCAATCATGTGGCCAGAATGACAGCACATGCGTTGATGGCACAGTGGTTAGAACGCAGTACTGCAGGCTATTTCTGCTGGCTGCTTGCTGCCAGAATTTCGGCAGTTCGAGTCTCACTGTCTCAAAGTTGACTCAGCCTTCCATTCTTCTGAGGTTGATAAAATGAGGACCCAGATTGTTGGGGGAAGTATGCTGACTCTGTAAACCACTTAGAGAACACTGTAAAGTGGTATATAGGTCTAAGTGCTATTGCTATCACGGAGAACTATTTCCTTTCCACTGAAGTGGTACCTATTTATGTACTTACATTTGCATATTTCGAACTGCTAGGTTGGCAGATGCTAGGGTAAGGACAGGAGCTCACCCCATCATCCAATGCCTGGGTCTTGAACCTGGACTATCAGCTTTTCAGCCAACAAGCCCAGCATCTTAAATGCTGAGGCACCACACTGCCCTTATTGATTTAGGGCAAGCTTAAATAGAGTAACAGAGGAAAGGCAGGACCAACTCCCCTGCCCTGCTGAGCTGAGCCCGGTAGAAGTCAGCATATGCTGCCTTATAAAAAAAAAAGAAAAGGAGAAAGAGTGAAATTCTAAATAAAACTCCTGCTTGTGGGCCAGATTCCCACCCCCTTTATTCAGCTTCAGTGATCACTGAATAGGTATAAGAGAAAGAGTACAGGAAAATGCCTGGAGATGTTAGGTAGAGTCCAGCAGCAAGACCAGAAATTCTCTACCTACAAATACAGGACCTATACTTACTTTTCACTCTGCAGTGGTGGAGAGAGAATGCAGCCAAGCCAGAAGAATCAACCAATTGCTTAGCTGATCATAGGCTGCATGTGCAAAATCAAGATGGCGGCACCTATGGGACTGAAAGAGAGGCAGGATAGAGATTGGCTGCGGGTATGTGTGTGTGCTGATGTCACATGGGTATAATTTTCCGCTTATTCAACAAATAATGAGTGGAAAGCACTTCAATTCAGTGGTAGGGAAAGACCCTTGCTCAGAGAGTTTTCCTTGTAAAACATACTTTAGTAAATTAATACTGGGAGTTTTAGTTCAGCAACTTCTGGAGGTCTTCCCATCCCCATATATATTTCTATATCGAGAATATTGCAACTTCCAGGATGGAAAATCTTTTGCAGAGGTCAGCTTAAAAGCATGTCTCAGCTGCAGTTTTAATAAATAGTTTAATAAATAACAAAGTGGATGGATCGCCATGATTTATAAAGATGTAAGCTGAGCTACGAGGATGATGTGAAAGGCTAATGTAAGAGGGACAGAACATTACTACATCTTTGCTCCTAAATACTGTCATATGGACGCATTCTTCAGAGGCCACTTTCTTACATTAATTAAATGGGTGCACTACTGCTGATTTTATTAAAAAAGATGAGTGAGTCTGTCTGAGTGCATTATGAAGGGACTTGAATCTTTGCCCGAATACATAATGGATGCTTTTTAAATTAGAAAAAGGGGGCAATAATTTTATTTAATTAATATTTTCTCTATGTCTTTCCTCTGACTGTCTGTTAAAAAAGGGATAGAATACAGAATTCCAACCAGCTTGAAGAATTTCCATGTTAATTCTGGTAATTTCCACCAGGTTGCTACAAGACAGAGGTCCTTAAACTGGGGTGTACGTGTGTATCAAGATTCCTTGGAGGCCCATGAATGTAGACAGGAAAAAAATAATTTCATTTTCACTTATATATTACTATACAGGTAGTTCTTGACTTGCAACAGTTCACCCAGTGACTATTCGAAGTTACAACAGCACTGAAAACAGCGACTTATGACCATTTTTCACACATGACTGTTGCAGCATCCCCGTTGTCACGGGATTTACATTTGGATGCTTGACAGCTGGTTCATATTTATGACGGTTGTAGTGTCCTCGTATCATGTTTTTACCACCTTCTGACAAGCAAAGTCAATGTGGAAATCAGATTCACTTAACAACTGTGTTACTAATTTAACAACTGCAGTGATTTACTTAGCAACTGTGGCAAGAAAAATAATAAAATGGGGTACCAGATTTAACAACATAAATTTTGGGCTCAGTTGTGGTCATACGTTGAAGACTACCTGCATTGCTTGTTGGTTATTTTTCAAACTCTTTTGATAACTGAGCACACAGTAAATGGTTTCCTTTGTAATAGAGTCCATATCTAGGTATTTTACTTTATGCATTTAAATATATTTTTCTGAGAAGCGGTCTGTAGGTTTCACCAGCCCCACATCAAAGGGAGAGTAGCCCTGCTGTAGAGGAATGCTCTTACTACTGAGCATAATTAAGGAATGTTAGGAGGCTAAAACATATAAAGAATGGTTGCTGGAATTGGGTATGTCTAGTGTAATGAAAAGAAGGACTAGGGGTGACATGATAGCAGTGTTCCAATATCTCAGGGGCTGCCACAAAGAAGAAGGAGTCCAGCTATTCTCCAAAGGACCTGAGGGCAGGACAAGAAGCAATGGGTGGAAACTAATCAAGGAGAGAAGCAACCTAGAACTAAGGAGAAATTTCCTGACAATTAATCAATGGAGCAACTTTCCTCCAGAAGTTGTAAATTCTCCAACACTGGAAATTTTTAAGAAGAGATTGGATAGCGATTTGTCTGAAGTGGTGTATGGTTTCCTGCCTAAGCAGGGGGTTGGACTAGAAGACCTTCAAGATCACTTCCAACTCTGTTACAATTTTCTAGTCTGTATGTTCAATTTGCTAAACATTCCTGGGAT
This sequence comes from Naja naja, assembly GCA_009733165.1. Lineage (NCBI taxonomy): Eukaryota > Metazoa > Chordata > Lepidosauria > Squamata > Elapidae > Naja > Naja naja. The sequence goes on along the minus strand of CM019148.1, from coordinate 85,192,973 downwards.
CCTTCCAAGGACTCCTCTGCATTAATTATGAGTTGAAGTTGAGCATTAACTGAAGCGTCCAAGTTCTCCATCCAAAATATGATTCTGACCATACATGGGTGTCTCCCAATCATACTCCCAATCATATTAGTTTCCTAAGGCAAAACATCACAAACATTGCAGTCATGATTGCTCTGAAGGAATGATGAAAAAATAAATATCTCATGTGTATAAAGATATGATAATAACGGCTGCTGTGTTCTTTTCACAGGGCAAGCATGCTAGGCTATACTGCATAGCGAAATCTATTTCTTGCAGTTGAAATTCAGGTTAGTCTCGTTCTGGTGCGGCTTAACTGCCAAATTTTAAATATGTACTCATATGCCAAACCAATCAGGAGTTTGTTTTCATGAAAACTGGTTCTGGTTGAAAGAACTTTCCTGCTAATTCTGAGAACCGTGATTTCCTACTTCTCTCATTCTTATACTCTTACATTTCTCAAACTCTTGGGTTTTTTCATTTCTCTGGCTATGAAGGAATTATTTACTTTTGGCAATCTGGTGATGGCACACCCATTCTTCTCATCATCTAAGAATGGATTCCAAGTCACCATTTGGGAATTGCTCTTCTTCATCAGTAAACACACACACACACACACACACACACACACACTTTAATAACAAATGTTACAGAAGACATTATATATTTTCATAACCTAAGAAATGAGGAATTGTAAACCCGCCACTTTGACTTTAAGGAGAAGAAAGAAGATGAAGGTACCCAAATCCATCAATTGTCAGATTCATATTTATGAGATTCCATGTTTATTCCTCAGTTGCTTGCTCCTTAAGTAGAGGTATATAAACTCAGATATAAAGAGCATACTTTGGCTCCCAAATCCTTTGGTGGAAACCTCTCTTGCACAATAGCCAGGTCTCCTCAAATGTGTCCCTCCCACCCACCAAATGATGAATCAGCTCAAGCACGGAAACTCATCCAGTTATGGCAATTGAGGGCAGATGGGAGAAGGGAGAAAAGCTCAATGAACATCATTTTTCTGATGTTGGTTACTCCCTGACTTGGGAGATGAATTTGGTTGCTATCATTGCTTCTGACTGAAGTGGAAGCTGGCAGCTCCTTCCACACTATTTATTATTAATTTTCTTAAGAATGAGGGGTGAGTTAAGAGGGGCTGCTAAACATGATGGTCCCAAGGTGGCTCTTCTCCTGCCTTCACATTTTGAATAACACTGCTGCCAAGTTTTAAAATTATATGGTAAAAAAGGGGAAGTATTAAATACATGGTGATATTAACTGCATTGAAATAGTCATAATTAATTAGGATTGCCAGTTAAATTAAATGAAGTTTGTTTGTTTTTGTTTGGTTAGGAGGAGGTTGATATTTACAAACAGCTGAATGTCCTCGTGCTATATGAAGTAATTCCTTGCAATATGTTAATGTATTTATTTTTATTTAATTATTTAGGATATTTATATTGCCGCCTATTTGCACATGGAGACTCAAGGCAGCTTACAAGAATAGAAAAACATCATGTAAAACCAATAAAACCAATAGAGAGAATCATATATAAAATAAAATAACCCCACCCCCAGGCCCCGCTGGCAGAACCTTCGGAAGAGTATTAGAATGGGGACCATTCTTTTCTGGGGAATGATGTTCAGAGAGAGGAAGTTAAAACTAATTTCTTTTAGTCCCAGATGAGGTAAGTAGCTGAACTCAATATACACAGTGAGTGACTTCACCTCATGCTCCTCCCCATCTTTTGGATTGCCAGCTCCTGAAAGACTAAGTTGAACCCTCAGCTCCTCCAAATTGTGCACTGCCTTGTCTAAAGGATTGAGATTGCTATTTTTAGGTTATTATATGAAAAGCTAGGTTCCCATGGATCCTCAAGAAAGCTTTTTGCAGTTTAGACCTGTATTTAATCAGCTCAGAATTAGAATGCAGTCTCATAAACAAGTTCAAATTTTATTGTTTTCCTCGCTACGTTATTTCTGAATGTCAAAGTACATTATTGTGGCATTTGTCATGACACTGAACCATGGGATTATGTATTTGACTCCAGACAAAATAGGAATGACAGATATGATTTCATTGAAGTAGTGTTAGCACTGAGACAAGGTTGGTTGAGACATATTTCTAAAACACATTTTTATCTAGCAGATATTCTGGATAACCAACCTTTTGTCTCTGAGTCCAGGACAGATATGGGCTGTTTTGACTGTTTTCTGATCTATTCAAACATTGGGTTATAAACAAGGTCATGTTTATATGAGAGCTGGGAAGCACTTTGGATTTGATTTGACAAAGGGACTTTTGAATGTGCAGAGGCATAAATATAGTAGTTGTATTTTATCCCTTAAACAACAACGCCTTCTCACGAGGTTACCAAGAGAGGCAGTTGCAATGCGATCCAAGTAAAATGCATAGCCTTAAAAAAGAACTGCAAGTTGCTATACAGGTAGTCCTCGACGACAACCACAATGGAGCCCCAAATTTCTGTTGCTAAGTGAGACAGGTGTTAAATGAGTTCTGCCTCATTTTATGACCTTTCTTGCCACACTTGTCAGGCGAATCACTGCAATTGTTAAGTTAGTAACGTTGTTAAGGGAATCTGGCTTCCCCATTGACTTTGCTTGTCAGAAGGTTGCAAAAGGTGATCATATGACCAGAAGTGGTATTCAACAAGTTCTGACCAGTTCTGGAGAACCGGTAGCAGAAGTTTTGAATAGTTCGGAGAACCAGCAAATATCACCTCTGACCGGAGATTTTACAGTATCCTTCCCCTGCCACGCCCACCAAACCACACCCACAGAACCGGTAGGTAAAATAATTTGAATCCCACCATTGTCAGAGGTGATATTTGCCAGTTCTCCAAACTACTCAAAATTTCCACTACCGGTTCTCCAGAACTGGTCAGAACCAGAGGTGGTATTCAGCAGTTCTGACCAGTTCTGGAGAACCGTAGCAGAAATTTTGAGTAGTTTGAGAACCAGCAATACCACCTCTGACTGAGATTTTATAGTAACCTTCCTGCTGGGCCCACCAAGCCATGCCCACAGAACCGGTAGTAAAAAATGCACATGACCCTGGGACATAGCAACCATCTTAAATATGAGTCAGTTGCTAAGAAATTTTGATCATGTGACCATGGGGATGCTGCAATGGTTGTAAGTGTGAAAAGAGTCATAAGTCACTTTCTTCAGTGCCATTGTAACTTCAAACAGTCACTAAATGAACTGTTGTAAGTTGAGGATTACCTGTATTCATGTATTTACAACATAATACACACATTTGTGATGTTTATATATAATTTCAATAATTCATTCCATTGTCCCTGTAAAATACAGCTTGGTCTTAGATACATTAATTTTCAGATTTTATGCCTTGTTGTTTCATACAATCTACCTAATATTCACCACAGGTCATTTTGATTCTTGGCCAGTCTGTATTCAAGTACCCATGCATTCCTTACATACATTCAACAATGTATTTTGATCTAACTCCACATTTCATTGACTGCTACATGCAGTTATTTGATAAACCCATTTACTAAGCATATTTTACTTTCATTCTGTATTGCTCTTATCATGGCTCTAGTGGGGGTCTTCAAACTTGACAGCTTTAAGGCTTGTGGACTTCAACTCCCAGAATTCTTCCTTTAGTCATGTTAGCCTCAAATTCTAGGAGTTGAAGTCCACAAGTCTAAACTTGCCAAGTTTGAAGACACTTGCTCTAGCATTTAAATATTAAATGAGGAGTTTTAAGTTTAGAAACTACCTAGAAATATGACATTTTGTGAAACCCTTTGGTTAAATTAACTTTGATTAGACTTCGCTGAAAAGAAATCTTAATAATATCAGTATTGTTTAAATCTGAAGAAATCATTGTTCAGTCAGTAAAACAAAGAATTCTTATTACAGTTATTATAGCTAATGGTATATGTGATCATTATTTCAGCTTTAAAAATGATATTTGTTATACATCTTCACCTCCGCCCACCTTCCTTCTTCCTTAAATGTCAGCATGACATGGGAAGAAATGAGTCATTATTGTCTTGGTTAATACAATGCCAAGGAAGGTATTATAAGTACTTAAGAGCTCTCAAAGATCTGAATTATATTGTGGTGGGGCAAATTTTAAAGAAAAAGAAAAATACCTGCCCCAATAACTGCCTTACTTATAAAATGGTACTGGAAGAAATAATATAATTCTGTATATAGTTCTCAATGAAGTTCTTAACTCAAATAATCAAATTTGCTTCAAGTCCTTCTCTCTCCCTCTGTTTAATAAGAACCAAAAATTTATTTCTTATTAAAAAAAAACTCAATAGGATTTTGAAGAGGAAGGAAAATAGGAATGTTTGTCCTTTGTTTTCATCTGCAGTTTTTTTAAAAAAAAACAACAAGTACAGCACATATGTACTGTATATAGTGTTTTTCATAGTAACATAAAAATTAAATAAAATAAAACCACCAGAGCTCCAGTTTCTGAGGTTTTATAATCTAAATAGGGGTGTCTCCAAGGCATGATCAAAATGCTTAAGATGACAGTCCAAGCCCTGCACATGTGGACCACAACACCCATAAAAGCAAGGAAAGACTTTGTACCATTGCACTCACCATCTTGCCTTTTTTGTTGTTGTTGTTGTGCAAGGTTTGCCACCAGCCAGAGGTGATATTCAGCAGGTTCTGACAGGTTCTGGAGAAACGGTAGTGGAAATTTTGAGTAGTTCGAGAACCGGCAAAACCACCTCTGACTGGCCCCACCCCCATCTATTCTCTCTGCCTCCTGAGTCCCAGCTGATTGGCTGGGTCTTTGGTTGCCCTGCACAGGAGAATGGAGCTGGGAAGCAGGTTAGTGGGGTGGGGAGGAATGGGATTTTGTATCCTTTCCCTGCCACTACCGCCATGCCCACTGCCATGCCCGCCAAGCCATGCCCGCCAAGCCATGCCCACAGAACTGGTATTAAAATATTTTGAATCCCACCACTGCTAAGGCCTGACTACAACACCCCATTTCCTGGTTTGTAACCTGGGGCCTTCACCACTAGACCAAACTGGCTCTGTCTGCCCTATACAGTAAACAGACTGCTAAAGGTTTGATGTATGAAAGAGTTGGTCCAGCAGCTCATAAAACAAAAGGAGGCATTTATGATGTCATGGGGATTAATTCTTAGGATTAAAAAGATTGAGGGGGAATGCATCCATAATAAGCAAAAGTTAGACCC